>JAYXIM010011081.1:0-12862 GCA_037575425.1 Anastrepha fraterculus | reverse complement strand
GTGAATCGTTTTTCGCTTGCGAAAACTTGGAAAATAGTTTTATTGAATATCGAAAACCGGAAATGAAATAAAGAGGCCAAAAGGTTACCTTGCAACCTAAAATAGTGATTTGAGTAAATTAGTATGTTTTATGTGCGACGCCGATCGAAATAAATGTTACAGATGGTTGATGAGATGATTAGATAATTGAAACATAAATATAATTGAAAATGTACTGAAAAGTTATATAGACAGAAAGGGCTACTATAAATATAGCTGTGGCAGTCATTTAAATGTAATTGCACACGAATGCAATACCAAAAAAAAATTTTTTTTTATTACTTATTGTTGTTATTTATACACAAATAAAGCCAAGTCTTTTTTGAAATTGAAAATCATTACCTTATTAATATTCGGTTTCAAAAGCCTTAAAATTAATTAGATAATAATGTAAGAGTAGTTCGAAAGTAAAGAAAATTGAACAGCAGCTAATTTGAGGTATTTCAGATTTACATCCAATTTTAATTTATTAGGCAAAAAATGCCACAACAGTGTAGCCCTAATGAAAAACATTCTGAACTAAATACTTGAAGTGTGGCAAAAGATTAAGTTTGCAATAGAAATTAGCTTGCAATGCCATTAAAAAACATCTTTGGATAGAAGCTTTCATAACATTAATTTCTGGAAACACTAATTCTGATATTTGATTCATCCTCTTCTTTTAGCATTATAGCTCTTTGTGAGCTTTGGCCTGCTGTACGAGGCACCTCTAAACTTCTCGGTCGTGTGCGCCTTTTTTCCAATTATTTATCCCACGTTTATCAATGTCTTCGTCTACTTCGTCAGTCCATCCTGTTCTCGGTCTTCTTCTCACTTTAATGTTGAACGCTCTGGCTTCTACAATTTTATTCTGCGAATGAAGACGCATTCTCGTTATATCACGCAGCCATCTTAAGCGCTAGCCTTTGATGAAACATATAAGGTTTTCGCTGTATACCATTTAAACGCTGCTTTAGCTCGTCTTTTCACCTTATACGCCAATCGTTGTGATCTTGATTTTTCTGTTAATTTTGTTTCGAAGGTTTGCAGTTTTGCTTTATCTGTTTCAAGTAGCGTCCACGATTCAGCTGCGTAGCATGAAATGGCCTTATGGGTTTTACAAAGTCAATTTGCATTCTATGTACATAAGTTTGGTAGTTTTTCAATTAATTAAAACTTTTTCAATCAAAGGCAATGCTATACTGAAGAATTTTTGGAATAAATGGGCGACCCGTTGCCGCTTATAATTCTTATGCGAAGGAAGTACGTTTCAAAGCTATTAAAGTGCTTTTGAATTAATGTTTGGAATAAGTTTTACTTCTGCTTTGATATTCACGTTGTCTATTTATTCCTACTTTTGTTAACATCTTCTTATATACGTGTTTAATCTGCTACGACTTCAAGATGGTATCTACTGGATACGCAACATTGAAGAATTACTGCAGCTATGTGATGGAAAGGACATCATGAAATACGTCTAGTTCAAAAGACTTCGATGGTTGGGCCTTGGTACGCGCATGAGAGATAGTCGTTTCGAGAAATCAATCGTGTCATACAATAAGACTAATATGGTTTGTACAAATTCTAATGGACCTGATGGCATTGGGTACTAGAAACTGTAGAACTGTTTTCGAGGATTGAGTTGCATGGAAACGAATCGTGAACGAAGATAAAACTCACCCCGAACTTTAAAGCTGCCACATGATGATGATGATGATGAATTAGGGGGCAACACTCTGCCTAAAGGTGTTTACGCATAAATAATTTATAACGAATAAGATTGCAATTAAGTAAAAGATATTTAAATGGTTCCACTATCATTATATTTGCGTACGGATATCGTGAACAAGACGCACACCACAAGTAAGAGGACGAGCTCGGCTATATATAATATCCCACAAAGAGTGTAAGCGCGACTTTCTTGTTATTTTTATTAATTCTATTATATCATAAATGCGCACACCTACATACACAAGTTCAAAATTCTCAAAATTTACACAAAACAAATTTCTAAAGTAGCCGACAGTATTGTAGTATAAAAATTTGTCCAACACCTCGAATAGTCACTAAAAATCCCCTTCAAAGATCCATCCTTGTGTTTAAATACTTATGTATGTCATTCCATATTCTGTATGCAAGTGTACACAGTTGATACTATCATCCGCGCTCACTGCTCTCGCCTTTCATATGATTGTTACGAGAATTTAGTTGCCTCTATTGATGTCAATTTTGGTTATTAGCACATTGTTGTTGTTACTACACATACCTATTGTTGCTGCTTATTTTGACTGCTGTTGTTGAACTGAAATATATAATTTCATTTTTCGGGCAGGAGGCGCACAGTAAGGGATTTTGCAATTCTAAGGGTACTGAACTATTAAAAGTAGTTCTTAGGTACTCATGAAAAAAGTATGAATTTCAGCTTGTTTTATACTATTACACCTCTTTAGTATTATTACAAATTTGTTACTGGCAAAAAGCTACACATTCCTGCATTGCCTATACTTTTTCACTCATGAAGAAACGAAACATTTTTCTAATATGCCATGAGAGCAAAGAAGGCGATGTAAATGGTTTTAATAAACTAAATTTTTAACTATATAATAAGTCCATGTACATGTGCTCCAAATCAAAGAGTTTGCAGATATTTCTGATTAATTATCAAAAAAAAAAACAAGTTGGAAAAACAGCCTCATAAACTACCAAGATTTCAAAATATGGCTTGAAAGCCAGTTGTCACTTTCATAGAAGCTTGTCAGTTGGCTGTCAACAACCAATACTACCATGCGCTGGTCGACCAGTAAGGAATTTTGTTGAAACTGTATTAAAGTTCTAAAAGAAGTTTATGATGTGCTTGCACGAAGAACTTTTAAGACGCGGTCCAAATTTTTCGCACTTTTCACACTAAGGACACACTCGCTCCCCACTGAAACTGAATTACAAGTGAATTTGATTGTTACGAGGACCGCGAAGAAGAAAGTGATGACAAGGTGATGTCGATGCTTTATATGTATACGAGTATTTATTTTAATTTGTTTTGGGTATATGAAAATGAAAAAAATCGGAAATGTGTTGTCTGAATTGGCTGATTTTTGTTTGGTTTTGCTTCCTGTAATACTAGTTTAATAGGAATAGCTTAGGAGAATTGAAAACTTTCAAAGGGAAAGCCAGAAATCTAAATAATCAAAATTTGGATAAACCGAGTTGAATCTCTTTTCTTTTGTTCTGTTTGTCCTAATGCACGTAATCAAAAATATACACATGGAAAATAATAAGCAACTAAACGGCATTGTAAAATGGCACACTGTGCTGTGTCAACGTTAGCGGAACGCCGCAATTGAGCTACGTTGATGGTGTACGCTCCGAAATGAAAATACGTCAATTTTTCAAATGCAAAATTACTCGCTAAATAATTTGTTAGCGCTGAAGCAAGCTGACACTATAGGAACAACAACAATCGCGTGCAATAAAATTATTTCGGTTGTGTTGGGCAACTATGTAGGTGTAGGAAGGATTTGTTAAAAACCAATGCAGCTGTTGCCATATGCCCTTCCACCACCCCCGGTAGTGACTTTGGTTGGACGTGTCGTATACGTAACATCATTATACGAGTATTTATATAAGTATTAGTGAGTGCTGATTGAGCGCATTGTTGTTGTTGTTGGTGCTTAAATAGTTTGCTATTTGTACACATTCATGCATAGTTATCGCTAGGCTGCAGGTGCAAAGTGCTGCCATTATTTGTAGTGGTGTTGCGGAGGCATATTTAATTTACATACTGCCATCCTCCCACTGCCGTTCCCTACCTACGCCCACAGTTCCTATGGACGGCGAGAGCACTCTATGTGTGGTGGAATAAGTTAAGCGAGAACTGAAAAAGTGAGTTAAATACCCATCACAGGTTGGTGCGGCATTGCCGGAGCGAGCGACTTGGTTGATTTCAATGAGTTCTGTGCACATATTTTCCTTTTTGTAGTTATTTCTGTTGTTATTGTAATAAATTCAAAATGCGCATACTGAAAACTGTGTATTCGTGAATTTCATGTTAACATTCGCAAATATAAGCAAGTATTTATGCAATTTGCAAAAATTATTTTGGGCATCACCAACACAATTAATATTTTGCTATTTTCAGTATACACTTTCTGTACATACTTGCACATACATACATACATATGTACATATATATATATATATATATAATGTGTATATGCGAAAATATTAAAATTATTTTTTATCGTTGGCAATTAATTAATGGAAATTTTGCTTGCGGCAAATTTCAACGTCACTCGCTACTGTAAAATTTATGCGGCCAACCACACCGAAGCGGTGACGTCAACAGAATTTCGAAGCGGGGAAAAAAGTGAAAAACGAATGAAATTTTCCATTAGCGGGCGCTAGAATGAGCAAAGTTGCCGTAAGAAGATATTAAATTATTTGCCGATGGTAGATTGGGCAATTGGTAATGAGGACATTCTTAGTGCATTTCTGGCAATTTTGGCAGGGTAAAAAGTCTAAGGAAGCAGCTAAAAAACATTTGTTCTATCTTGAACCCAGTTCAATATGTAATACAATAACAAAGTGGTAACTGTCAACAATGCCGTTTCGGTAAATCAACTGAGGGACTCCATGTCAAATGTTTTAAATATTTTGAGCATTGTCTTCAATTCTTCCAAAAATTGTCTTAATAGTATAGAGTATAGTAAGAGGATAATTTAAACAATTTTTAAGAAATTTTATAACTTTCAGTTTAACTAAATTTGAAAATTTTCGTACACAATTTTTTCAATTCTCTCTAACATTTTTATTACTTTTTTTTATTTTGTAGGATAAAATCATAACGCAAATCCATTTGGCACAAAATGTGTTTTTGACTTTTTCTTTCCAACATAAGCTGCCATACGATATTATTCAACAAATTAAAAAAGTGACTGGTTATCTCAAATAAAAATTAAAAAAAAAAAAATACCCATCAGTGAGCTCAACTTAGATTTACTTTTATTATTTATTTTTATTCTTATTTAGTAAGTGCATATTTAGAGATTGGAAAAATTCAAGAATCAAACGCGACAGAATTGACTTAAAGTTTTTTCGGCTTCCGGCGGTATCGCAAATGCCGGGGGATGACCGCATGCAATATAGGTAAGTGCAAAAGCGGTACAAAAAGTATCGATTGTGTGTTCGGATCACGAAACGCACTTTAATCCTCAAAATAGATGTAGCCAACAGTGGAGAAAGAGAGAAAGCTAAAGAACAGCAAAGCCGCGGGAGCTGACGGACTGCCGGCTGAGCTATTCAAACGTGACCGTGAGGAGCTGGTAAGGTACATGCATCTGCTCCTATTCAAAATATGGTGGGATTATAGCATGCGTGCCGACTGGAATTTAAGTGTGCTCTGTCCAATCCATAAGAAGGGTGCTCGTACAATCTGTGCCAATTACTGCGGGATTAGTCTCCTAAATATCACGAATAAGGTTCTTGCGAGCGTATTGTGTGAAAGGCTGAAGCTCACCATCAATCAACTGATTGGATATATAAGTGTGGTTTTAGACCCGGAAAATCCACCATCGATTAGATATTCCCAATACGCCAAGACTCGAAAACGACGCATAAAAGGAGAATCGCCACACATCATCTTTTCGTCGATTTCAAAGCTGCATTCTGAAAGTACGAGAAGATATCCCGGAAAACTCATACGGCTATACAAAAAGAGGTTGTTCAATACCAACAGCACCATTGGAATTGGGAAGGGACCTCTCAGAGCCGTTTGATACCCAACGAGGTTTCTGACAGGGTGATTCGCTGTCGTGTGACTTCTTCAATCGTGCGAGTCGCAAAACTTAACCTCTAAGATACAATGATTTATAAGAGCGATGTTGACATCGTCGGCCTTAATAATCGCAGCTGTTACTTCTGCTAGCTCTTCATTGGATAAAGAAGCAAAGCTGAACGGGTCGAGTGGTAAACGAGGACAAAACGAGGGCCTCTCGTCGTCAAACAAATAGTCGATGCACTCTATAGCGTCACCGCATCACTGTTGACAGTTATGATTTCCAGGCTATAGTAGACTTCATCTATCTCGGAACCCGTAATTACATCGATAATAATGCCAGCCTTGAAATCAAACGGGAATCTCTCTGCCAACAAGTAATACTTTGGACTAATTAGGCAACTGAGTCTGAAGTAAAGAGCTCTCTTGATGAATAAAACTAAACCTTATAAGGCTCTCATTTGGCCCGTCTTATTTTATGTCGAGAAGCTTGGACGAAGACAACATCCGATGGCGTGTCATTTGGAGTGTTTGAGAGAAGGCTCTGCAGAAGATTTTGGACTTATGCAAGTTGGAGGCGGTGAGTATCGCAAGCGTTGAACAATGAGTCGTATGAGCTGTACGGCGGCATAGACATAGCGCAGCGAATAAAGGTTCAGCAGCTTTGTTGGCTGGGTCATGCCGTCCGCAGGAATACAAACGCTCCGGCTCTGAGAGTATTCGATGCGATACCGGCTGGTGATAGCTAAGAAAGAGGAAGACCTCCATTGGGTTGGAAAGATCAGGTGGAGAAAGACGTGGTTTCACTTTTTGTGTCCAACTAGTGCCGGTTAGCACGAGAAGGAAACGACTGGCACGCTTTGTTAAACTCGGCCAAAATTGCTTAACCGGGTATCGCACAAATCAAGAAGAAGAATAGGAGAGCAACGCTGTATCAGTAGGAATAGAGTGAGATCTTATCTGTCCTTTTGACTGTCAAAATATATCAAAACAAAAAAAAAACTTTAAAAACTATAGGTTTAACTGGTTTAAAGTCGAAAAATCTTCTTCAGTGATGAAGCTCACTTTTGGCCCAAAGGCTTTGTCAACAAGCAAAATATGCGTCACTGGGCAGAAAGCAATCCACACGTGATTCATGAGGCACCGTTGCATCCCGAAAAAATCACTGTTTGGTGCGGTTTACATGCCGGCGGCGTAATTGGCCCATATTTTTTCGTTGACGAGAACGATCGCCACGTTACTGTGAATGGAAATCGATACCGCGACATGATAAACGATTATTTTTGGCCGCAATTGAATGGTATGGACTTAGACGACATGTGGTTTCAACAGGACGGGGCCACAAGCCACACAGCACACGCTACAATTGATTTGTTGAAGAGTTAGTTCGACGAGCGCATTATTTCCAGAAATGGACCGGTCGAATGGCCGCCGCGCTCGTGTGATTTGACGCCTCTAGACTATTTTCTTTGGGGTTATGTGAAGTCATTGGTCTACAGTAACAAGCCGGCGACGATTTGTGAGCTCAGAGCCAATATTGAACGCGAAATTGCTGGAATTTCGGCCGATTTATGCAAAAGAGTGGTCGAAAATTGGGTTCAACGATTGGACTTCGTAAAACGTGCACGCGGTGGTTATGCAAAAGAAATCGAATTTCATACTTAAATGTATATGTTCAAACTCGATAATAAAAAAAAATTAGTTAAAAAAGTCAAACCGTTTGTATTTATTGTAAAAAGTTGAAGCGCTCTTACTGAAAAACGCTTTACAATAAAGACCATAAACGATTTGTTTTTCAAACTTTGTGCAAAAATTATGAAAATTGCATTTCAGAGCAAATCGTCAAAACGGAAGAAATTGTACTCTGTTTCTGGCGATTTTGGAAAAGACTTTTACTCGACTGCAGCATCAAAGTAACTGGAGTGCATTTCGGAATAAGGGAGTCTCCGGAAAATTGGTAAACATTAGTTTGGGCAAAATTAAATCCATCATATTCTCGATAGATGACTAGGGATCACTATAGTCATCTACCGAGAATAAAGAAATCTCGAAAAGTATCGATCAAACAAGCATCGGACAATCATTATCATTTCAGATTCTCCACTAAAAATTGCCTACTCAAATAATTCGACAATTCGATAGCTCGATTTGATCAGTTCATCCCGAGATCAGAAATCAACAGGACGACCTCAAACAAACCGGTCATTAGAGAGTTTGAGTTGGTTGAAAAATCAGCAGTGATCCGACATAGGCTGTCTGAAATACTGGACGATCTCATGCGCGGCATCGCATATGCTGGCTCTAACGATAGAACACGTTGCATTTTGTGAATATAGACTTTACGCCCAATTCGATTTTTCGTTACTGAGAGTTCGACTAGGAAAATAAATATTATTCCCTTCTCAGGTAATCTGAAAGTTCAAATACTTTTTACTTATTTTACTGTTACATTTATTCTTTGATACATATATACTTGTTGCGCATCATTTGATGTTGCGCAACATGCTGCCAGCTACATAAACGCTGTAAACACATTTTTGATTCTATCTGTCTTCGATTACGGCTACGCTTTTTTTCTTCTATTTTGCTATTATTCATATCGTTGTCTGTGACATTGTCGTTCAAGTGGGCGCAGCAGCAGTAATAACAACAATACCATCAGCAATCACAATGGTGTCGTGCATATCAGCAGTCACCACTACAGCATTGTGACGCATAATTTACAATTATTTCAAGGACACATTGGAGGCGGCGCTGATAGTGTTGGAACTGGTGATGATACCATGTGCTAAAGCGCTTAACATTAGCATGAACGCAAAAGGGAAAAGAAAAACAAAAACTACAACCACAAAAAATACAACAAAAGAATATCAACTGCAGCAGAAGCGGTAGTGTTCAGCCAAATGTCGACTGCCGTAAGACGTGCCAGAAATATTTAATACAAATGCGTAGTGCTTGTATGTCGCAGCAACAGCAACAACAGCAACAGCAACTAATATGTATAGTAAGCAAATACAATAACAACAAGAGCAATAACATTGCGACTGGGTGATTTTAAGTGAAAAATTGCAATTTTAACGCCCGCGCGCGCATTCAAGCTGAGCCGAACGTGTGCTACGTGTAAGCAGGCAGTCGCATAGCCACATAGCCACCAAGTGGCTTCGGCGACTAGGCGGATGCGGACATCAAGCAGACGCGCTGATGCGACTAATATGCAGAATGGATATGGCACGAATAGTCATTATACAAATATATTTACTTAAAAAGCTGGGAGAGCAGTGCTTACCCACTGGACTGGACGATCGATCGCCTCACTGTGGGGAGTTGTTTGCTGACTTGCTTACTTGCGTTTTGACTTGGAGTGGACAAGCAGGCGGGTAGACAAATGGGCAGACGTGCCTAGACAGCTACAAAGCCTTTCAGATTCAACAAACTCACACACACTCACACACACACCAACACATTCTACTACTTATCGTTAAGACATGTCGTCTTTTCACCAATTCGTCCGCCAGTGAAGTGGTGGGTAGTTGCTGTGCGACCAGGTTGGCGTCGGTGTTGAATGTAAAAGGCCGTTTCGTTGCTATCGCTGGCGCTGTTGCTGCCGCTGCTGCAATTGACCGTGATGAAGGTGAACCGGATGGTTTTAATTCTCTTTCACTTTGTCTACAAGCAGCAAAAATCATTTCAATTTCATTCTGTCGCATTGTATATATTTATATATATGTGTGTGTGTGCTTTGGTGTCCTTTTCATTTTGGTCGTCTGCCGTTTGTCATTGTCGTCGATTTACGTATTATAATTTTATACCCGCGGGCACTTGTGCATGAGTGTATTACGATTTTGTTTTGTTCACATAACGGTTGTATATAAAAGCATAAAGGAATCGATATAGATATGTACCATATATATACTCGCTTACATTCCTTGTTGGTTATTTGGCTAACATTATCCTCTAATGTATCACGTGCTTCTACATATTTTTCCACAAATAGAGGGCCTAAAGTTTTATACTGCCCTCGGGTTTTTATGAGCAAATTTTCAAGACAAAAATAGACTCGTAGGTTTTCCATTGCGGCCACTATTAGAAAAAAACCAGTTCTATCATTTGATGTTCCTTGCCCGGGATTTCTAACATGGGTAACACCGAATGTTAGTTACGCATCAACCCATTCGACTACGGCGGCCACCCGCCAAATGACAGTAATTCTCAAAAAAGGTTAAAAACCACGCCCACTCTTTAGTGTTCAAAAATAAGTTCCCATCTGTCAGCCTCTCATCGCCTATGAGTTTGTTTGATTCAAAAAACTAACAGTCAGGCTAAATTTAATTTCAGTAAAATGTGTGCGGGCATATAAAGTTGCAACCTGACCGAATTCCGCACTTCCTTACTTGTTTTCTCTTAACTCTTTCTGGTTGTGATTAAAATAGCGCCGTCAAGTTGTTCTTTCAAAGATATGCGTTCAAGTTGATGCGCAACTACGTAGTTGCATTAAACAAAAGAAAAAAAGCCCAAAAAAAATAATATTATAAAAAAGTAGCCAGCAGTAATAAGCAACGACGTGTCTGTCTACAAATGGCTGGGAAGATTAATATAAGGTTGATACGAAAAATATGTGCCCTTTTTAATTCGTTTTGTTTTTTTTTACTTGCTTATAAAATTCCTTTTTATCCCACCTATTCATTTAATTTTAATTATTGTTTTATGCGCGGCTGGTGGTCCGTGGTTTCGATAAGCATGACAAATAAATTCTTTCAAATGAAAATATTAGTAATACTCCGAGAGTATTACGCATAAATAAGCCACTTTTCTGTAGGTAAAAATTCGCTTATACCTTCGCGTTAGGCAATGCATTTTGATTATCTCTGCACTCATAACAGTCACCTGCTATTGGAGCCTTTTCACAAGTAAACAAAATTTTTTGTAAGGAATTTAGTAACTCACTTGGAACCAAATGTGGCACAAGATAAGCTTTGAAGAACCCTTTGCTTATCAAGTATACAATCGTTAGTTCGTACTATGAATCTAAGGAAATGTTTAACAGCTGGTTGATGGATGAGTTGAGTGATTCATACACCAATCAGCGTGCAATTTAACTGAGGCCCGTTAACTGCAAAAGTGTCACTGAAGGCGCTTCACCGACTGAAAAAACGCTTATTTCCATTAAATCCAACTAATTAATAATCTAAGTACATTCCGTGAATTAACCCCGCTCAGCTCTGTACACTAGGCATCTTCGATTCGCCCTGCGTTAGTGAGCGGCGAATAGGTGAAACAACTGGTATAAATAAATATACTTGGCAGCACTGGAAAATAGCTACCACAAAATATATTTATGGTATTTGGAAGCACTCAATGAGTATTAGTAAGACCGTGTGCGTACTGGGCAACTTTTGTTGCCTCAACTGTGCGGATTCTCTTTTGAAGTTACCTATCGTGTTCACATATGGCAACTCCGTTGTTTGCAATTGTTTTAATTTTTAGTCTACAGATAACAATTTCATTGAGAAGAACTACAACAGAAAGTATATTGACCGCGTGGGAACAATTCGGGGCCCCTCTCCTTTTCTTGTCCCCCCTCTTTCACAAATTATTAGTTAAATTAACTGTCCTGTATGAATGCGGTTCAATGAAACTTGCCGAATATCAGAAAAGAGATTTTACAGCATTGAATATAGAGACGAATTGTGCTCGATAACTTTGTTACTGCTCTCACATGCAAATATGTCGCAAAGCGAGCAGGCCCCAAACATAATTAGTAGAGAAGTATCGAATCGAAGATGACGCCTATTATCAAATTTGAGTTTGTTTAAGCAACCCATTTCAGTCCTACACAATGCTAAGTGCTTGCTCGCCATTTCTTTCACATCTAGGGTGTTATACATAGGTACGGCTGCTGAAGTTGCCGTCTTCTGCCTGTGACATTTCCATAGTCAAGCTGTTTTGAGGTAGTCATATAGCCATAACGGATAACACTGATTTAAAAATATGTATTAATGTGTTACACAAGAGCTTTACAATCCAATTCTCATTTAAAATGAGTCGCTTGATCATTTTCTTATATATTATAGTTTTTTACTATTCACAGGTAACAGATTACTTTTGCAAAACAAAAAACATTAATCAACATTTTAATGAAATCTGAAGCATGAACGACACAGAGCATTTTTAGATGTCTGATCTGCTCACGGTTTCCCAGATATTAGAAATTTTTATGCTCTAAATAAATTTTTTGTATTCCAAAACATCTCTTTGGCGAAATGTAGACTTTCGGACTAAGCGCACCTGATTTTACTTAGAAAGCGGATGGTTTGGTTCTTGAGTTTTTTGTTTGTTTATAAATAGTGTAATTAGTCTTGTTATTGGTATTCTCCTTTTATAAAACGAGTATTAGAATATTTCACTAAAAAGCTATTAATAGAAAAGTGAATGCAATTAACAAAAGGCCAAATGTCAGTTGGCCTTGAAACGCAAAATATTTTTATTGAAACAATTTTTTTTCGAAATGCATTTTTAAGTTTTCCAGCTCCTTCTCCTGTTTGTAACGTGTGTCGTGATGTTGTTCCACAAATGGCAGGATCTACAGTGGCAAATGGTTTTTTATGAGGAGCTTTTTAATGGTATATAGAAATGCATATGCTCGAAGGTGCGACATTGCCTGCCGAGGAGCGATCCTTATTAGAAAAAATTGTGTATCACTTTGCTGTTTCATGCACGGAGATTTGAACCTGGTTTGCGGAGTCAATCAATTATCCGATTTTGTTTTTGAATAACTTTTTTAATAAATAACAAAATAAATGATTCTGGGTGATGGAAATATTTTTTGGACGTTTATAATTTTTTTCAGTTAAATGGAAAAGATAATATGACTTGCCCCAAAATTTCCGGTGATAGCTGTTCACATTACGGTCGAAACCAAGTTTGTCGGCATAAACCTAGGACTTTAAGTAGCTTTAAACAAAGAAGTTTGAGACGATTAAATTAGTCCATTTTACTTTCAGCGCCAAATTGCCAAAATGGGAGATTACACAGCCAGGAAACCTTTACAACATTCATTGTGGTCCGTGCTGTGTG
>JAYXIM010011079.1:0-125952 GCA_037575425.1 Anastrepha fraterculus | reverse complement strand
GGTTTTTTATATTCATGTAACATTGATCCATTTTTCCATACTCTACCTATGTATGTACATATCGCACGTATTCCTCAAAAGGGACATACATTAAAATTTTCCAAAATCGAGTTTCTACGTTTTGCCTGCTAGCAAAGAAAGAATTAACTTTTTGCAAATTTTTGAAAAATTAATTCTCTTTCTCCATGCTGTGCTACTCTCATGTGACACTATGTCGAGACGTATCCTCACAAACTACAAACTACGGCTCATGGATAAGATCGGGCGACCAGGATGGCTAGGATATGCCCACCACCCGACTTATGTTATCAGTTTGTTAAGGAAGAAATCACGCAGTATTGCCATGTATGTGTTCTGAAGGTAGGATGTTCCATCATTATTGGAAGAAAGATGATCCAACCAAGAAATCGTCACTTTAGGACTGTGAAGTGGCTGCTGATGTTTTAATAAATCAAATTATTTCAATTAAATCTTCACTTTAAGCTTCCCCTAAATGTCGAGTATTGTAACGTGAACAAAATCTATGACGAGCAGTTGCACATGAATCATTGGCCTTGAAATACGTTTCGATTGTGAACGCACGTTGCTCACCCATACACTTTGAATTTAAAACCGAATTGTGCCACTGGCAGCCGTAATGAAATTATCGCTGCTGGATTTTGGCTTCCGCTTGTGAAAAGGCAGTGAGTGGGTGAAATCAGGTGATCTCAGTTCTACGACCCATCTCACTTCTTTCATGCCTGGAGTTCTACTTAATGTCATAACTGCAGGGCAGATTTTGAGAACGAGCTGTCACATGAAAAGCGATTTAAAACGTTTCGATATTTCCTCTTAAATCGAGTGGATCCCGCGAGCCTAATAGTTTTTCAAAATTTTTTACACAGACTTCTATGAAAACGAAAGAAGAAAACCTTTAGAACAAAATGTTCGATGGTCAATGGTATATGAGTATACTAATAGGCAAAATGCTATCACTGAATCACCTGGTTTGCTGATGTAATAAGCGAGATGACAGCGGTTTGTTTACAGCAGAGGTCGGCAAAAGTTGAGATTGTGTTGATGCCATATTATTTGACCGCCGTCTGAACAACGACTGATTAAAAGAGTGCGAGCACAATACTGCTGTCAAGTCGCCTATAATTTAGCAGGCAAAGTTACTCTCACTATTTTACTTTGGATGGCCTAATTTTGTATTCTATCATTCTTGGACTTACTTAACACGTTGGCTACCACGTCGCACGTTTTCGTGCGACACCTAAATGTTACCCTGAGGCCACGTCACACATTTTTGTACATTTTAATATGGAATTTTACATAGAATTTGGATTCTCTGGCCTGTGGTGAACATTTTGGTGTATTTCCCATGGCCGTTGTGTATTTTTAATGGTAGTTTTTTGGATAATAAAAAAGTTGTAAATTAAAATTTGTATTTTTATTAATTCTTTTAAAAATTAATTCATTTATGAACAAAACAAATATAAAAATATATATGTATGTAAATTCAAATGGAAATCAGTAGAAAAACAATAAACTTAAAATTAAAAATTCTATTTTTTAATGGAGATAAGTGCAAAAATTAATTTTTCTGGTGGGAATATTTAGGAAAACATTCTACACATAGTTGCGGTTTATTGGCTGTTGCTCTCTCAGCAGATTTTTTGACATGGCATAACACAATACACAAGCACGCCTTATTGTTTTTCCGTTGTCGTCCTTTCTTTTTTCTATAAAATGTTTTCCTTTTGTTATGGGTTCTGGAGACATGAAGTCCAACAAAGCATTTGAAGTCTCCTGCCGGAACTTAGTTATTGAAATTTGTTTGTTTGTAGCCTTTTTATATATTATAAAAGCATTTACGACAGACATTCCTAGTAACAGTTCAAAAGCCACTTTGCGCTACCACTTAACACCTCTTCTGAGAGTGGTGGCGTAGGCGGTCATTTGATCGGATATATCAACACCTAATTTGGCTTTGTTGTAATCAATAACAGCAAGAGGTTTTTCAAAAGCTCGTTGCCTTCGCTTCCTGGTAGAAAACTAAGTAAAATAAACTAAAAATATCAAATACAACTCGAAAACTACAAAAAATTACTGTCGCACATTTTCGTGCGACGTGGCCCCACAACATGTTTTATGATCTCCCAGGCCATGTCGCACGAAAATGTGCGACACAAAAAACCATTATAACTGCAAAATTAGCGACCAAAATAAAGTCGCGAGTAGTCAAAACTTATTTTTAGGCACTAAGAAACAAAAAAGAACATAAATAAGTTGTTGGCCTCAGGTGACCAAAATTGTTAAATGACACTGCTACTGAACGATCAAAATTCTAAAAAGGCTTTGGCAGCCAACGTGTTAATGAAATGCCAAACGAGGTGTCGAAGAAAGCGTTTCATTTGGTATGATGTTAGAGAGGTTCGCGTGGGATCCAGAAATCATGCAATTGATTGTTACGAGTATAATTACTCAACTGCCTTAACTCAATTATTTTCTGTGTGGCTTCCTTTCGGCTGATTCCGGATTCGATGCCCGATGTGGCCCAAATGACGAACAAAGTGTTAGCGGAGTAGTGAAGTATTCTTTCGACGAGGAAACCTTCCTTGCCCGACTTACAAAGTCTAGGGAGGTGCTCCCTATACATCGGTGTATTTAGTCGTCGAGCTCATCTGAAAGTATGCTCAGAAAACAAGCTATTTCGAAGAGGTCAGTCCAAACTGAAAGTGGCATTCAATAGATGAGTTTACATGGTCCTGCGATTAGAGCATTCGTGGCGCGAGAGTTTGCGAAGATGTTAATTGTCTCTAAATGATGTCGAAAGTCCGTTGGGACCAGTGGGTGACGTGCATATTACCGAATCTCGTCTTTCGTTGCAAAGAACTAGCTTCCGATGTGACTCGTAGGTGAATCAGCCTAAGCTGGTGCCTCCTGTGTTGATTGTTTCTTATTCGGCCAGTTCATTCGTTAAAAGTATTGGTGGGGGGACTTTTAAGAGCAGGTAAAGAAAGTCAAATTTCCATATGAGACATTAACTCGAATAAATAGAAAATAAACTTCTAGCGAGCTCAGTTGAATTCAATCAAAACCTTACTTGGTGGATATGCGCAGTTCAAGAAAAAATAACAAGTAGGTATTTACGCGATCATATCACGCCAATGGGTAAACTGAAAGCAAGTTCTTTGACCCTAGTTTTTTACCTTATTAAAATTACTTACTTCTGTGGTATTTTTAGCATTTTACTAATAAAGCTTTTGGTCAAAACTGCTGATTGGCTCAAATTGGTTTTCTCACATTGTTTGTACATTTGTGAATGTACTATATGTATGAACACAAATGTGTATGTGTGTGTATGTTTACATGTCGGCAATCTAGCTGTTCGCGGTTATTACAAAATTACAAGCAAATATATCATTGAGTGGATGAAGGTACTCCTATACCTATATACTTATATACATATGTATGTATATATATATATATATATAGATCGGCGTATAATGGCGCGTTTTTCTTTTTGTTTTAAACACATGGCTCATGCGGCTTAATTTTTTATTTTCCTCTATGGTTATGTACATAAGTGTGTACGTTCTTGGCTTTCTTGACCGGCGCGCATGCGTGCGAAACCTGATTTGAATGCGAAGCTGAGAACGGATTTTTCTTATTTTATTCTGTTTGTTGTTGTTTTGTTGCTGATTTTTTGTCCTGATTTGCCGCTCACATTCGCACAGTTGGTATGGCAATTCGCGCAATGGAATCTGATCGCTTGGCTCTTGTTGCTGCTGCTGGCTGCTAGCTGCTTCTGATGTTGCTGCCAATAGTGCTGTTAATCTGTTTTGCTTTGATTTTTTTATTTATTTATTTATTTTTTTTTTGTTTTTTTTTGTTTGCTGGAACAGTTCTGGTTATTGTCGCTGAGTGCTGATCTTGCCACTTGATTTCTACTTGGTGCATTGCTGTTGTTGCTGTGGCTGCTGCTTTGCCTTTGTGCCTTTTTGTTTTCGAGTCACGGCGTCTTGCAGTTGTCATGCTGGTGACTTTTCTTCAGTTTAACTTTCAGCCGCAGCCGTTGCTCGCTGTTTGTTGCCCTTCATTTTAGCGCTCTAGTACTGATCATTTAATATGTTGATGCTCTGGTGAACGATCAACACCACCACCAATAAATAGTGTGTAATGCAAGTATTGCGTTCTCTCGTCGCCTTTGCAATTTTTTTTTTAGTTTTTTGTTTTTGTAATACCCACCGGTGTTGCCGTCGTCGCTGCTGCAATTGTTGCCATTTTTTTGTGCTGTTTTTTTGTGTTCTTCGCTGCGGCCGCAAATTGAAATTTTATTTGCTCAATTTGTTTGGCAAATGCGATTTTGCGGTCACAATCAAGCAAGTTAGCCAGTTAGTCAGTTAGCCAGTTAGCTAGTCAGTCAGTTAGTCAGTTAGAGCTTCAATTTTCTTGCCATTGCACGCCTTTGCCGATTGCGCTGAGTCAACAGGGGAAAACAGCAGCAACACGAGCTGCACTTTTGCTGCTGCTGATTGCTCAGGCTGCGGCTGCGGCTGAGGCTAAGTGAGTACAGAAATTGTTGGTGTTGCTTTTTTGCTTGCAATTGCCTTGATCACTTTGACCGTTGGCCTGTTCTTTTTTCTCTTCTTTGTTGTTTCTTTTTCTTTTTTCTCTTTTTTTCTCTTTTGCGTTCTTTTCTTTTTATTTAATTTCTGCTGTTTTTATTTATATATTTATACATATCTTTGCATGTATGTATGTTATTGTTTTCGCAATTGTTGTTTTGTGCTTGGTGTGCTTACTGTGGAGTAGCTGGTTGCGTTACATTTAAGTGGATTAAGTGTGCGCTTCCGAAGATGCAAAGATACAAGACACCAAGCGACCAAGCGAATGACTGGCAGTGGCCTCATAAGTGCGCCGGACTGCGCTGCTCAGGCGTTGCCGGTTGAGATTCTCGCTTGTGTTGTTGACTGCCTCATTCTTGATCGCTTAGACTTGCGACTTGACCGGATTGCTGCTTCTTGTTGGCTTTTGTAACTTTTATTTTATGCGTTTATTTTTTCTTTCTACTTTTGCGCTTGAAGCACACTGTGTTGGCACAATCTTCTGGAGGCTGGGGGTTTCTTGCGATTTCAGTTTTGTAGTTGATGACGTTGTTTTTGTCGGTGTCGTTCAACAATTTTAATTATTTCAGTGTGCATGCGTAGCGGCTGCGATAATATTTCGTTAGCTTATACGCCTGTATGTGTGTGTCGTAAAGTGGGAATTCGCAAACAAACCAGCACTCATACATTTACATTCGGAACAAAAAAAAAAGTAATAATAATAAAGAAATTCTACGCGCATGTATAATAATTAATTCATAACTGTACAATTTTGTTGCTGCTTACTCAATTGCATGCCATTCTCATTTGTATGCTTTTGTTGTTGCCACTGCATGATTGCCAATTTTATTACCTGCCTTTTGCCCATCTGGTTGACCCGGCGGCTTTATTTTTGCTTTATACCTCTCTGTAATACTTCCAACTTCTTTTTTGGAAATTTCTTGCTCTCTTACTATATTTGCTTTGCTGGTGTTGTTGTTATTGTTCTTGTTGTAAGCTTCGTTGGCACTTTAACTTGATCGTCAACTCTTAGCCATTAAATGTGGCATCAGCATATTTGCTTTGATAGCCTTTTCAACACCTTTGGGCAAAACGGTTGCTCATGCTTAGCACTGCATGTCTGATCAGCGATGAGAAGAGAAAAAATCAGCGAAACAATTATAATAAATTCGTCGTAAAATGCAGATATCGGCTATTAAAATTAGCGATATATTAACTAATAGCACGACCACCTTAATCGCAAAATTAAAAGCGAAATGAACAGATATTCTGATTTTTGCCATTTTACTCGACGATCAGCTCAAATTATCGGTCATTATTAATTTTGTTCATAAATGATATTGATCGACGTTTTATTATAACCGTTCTTCAATTTCGATAAGATTGGCAAAATGGAATTTATTTATGTTTAGTTATAATTTTTCATCAACATATATGCGTATTTAAATAGATCCCTTGGTTGTAAAAATGTTATTAGTAATAAAATGAAATGCACTGAGGCGAGGCGTAATAGCATTGGATAAAACGCGATAATATGGGCGCGAATATTACCAGATTCCTATAATAAGATGGAACAATTTGTTATATACTGCTCAAGCTAATTTTGGGATCCCACATTCGTCAGATTGTTATATGACGTGATCCCGTAATCCCGGTATGTCTGTATCTTGGGGCTTTTCAATATCGAAAATGGCGGGATTAGGCATGAAAAATTGAAATTTGAAAAGGTCGAGCCAAGGGGCACCAGAAAATTTGGTGGCTCCTAAAACACTCAGGCTAAAAAGCCCATTGTATTTAAAGCTCTGGAAAGGGGGTAGATAGTCAAGGAGGGAAGGAGAAAAGTATCAGAGAAAGAGATAGGAAAGAATAGAGACAGAGATAAAGATAGTTAGTCCTGTGAGAATTTCCCAGATACTTTGGCAAATCTGTAAATATCCTCCAGTTCAAGAGAACGAATATTACTCATTCTCATGACATCGGAACCCAAAACTCGTAGCCGTGCTCTAGCAAAGGCAGGACACTCACAGAGAAAGTGCTCAGTGCTATACGCCTCCTCCAAGCATGACAGGCATACCGGGTCCTCAATGATTCCAATGGTGGTCATATGCTGACCCTATGGGTTGTGTCCTGTAATGATGCCGACCATGAATCGAATGACTTTCCTTCCAAGTTTTAGCAGAAAGTTTGACAGTTTTCTGTTCGGACTTGTCACAAAACACTCTGCAGTTCTGCAGCGTTCTAAACCGGACCATCGCTCTTTATGTAAATTGCATACATATCCGCTGATCCAATTCTTGATTCCTGCGGAACTGATTCCGATTATTGGCTCTGGCCCCTGTGGGGGCACCGCTGATCCACGGTTGGCCACTTCGTCGGCAATTTCGTATCCTCGAACACCGGAGTGTCCAGGAACCCATAAAAGTACAAGCCTGTTTTGTCTTGCGACAGAATTAAGCTTCTTCTTACATTCTTGAACAATCTTTGAGGTTTGCTTCGTGTTCTCCAGGGCCTTCAGTGCTGCCTGACACTTGCCATTTCCCCCATAGCATAGTGATACTTATTACTATCGTTTAAGTACCATCCGGATTTATACCCTATTTCATTCTTGGACCCATCGGTAAAGAAAATATCCTCCCTGCATGCAGTCTGGATTGCTCCATTGCTCTTTAGGTGCCAAAAACAGTGGATACTGCTCCGATAGCAACTTAAAGATTTCTCTGTGTCCCGGAGTTCCATCCTCGTGCCAGAAACCATATTTATGGAGTCTACACATTGCTTTTATTGCTTCCTCTTGTATCTTAAGATCCAGCGAAAGCTTTTCATGACTCCAGTAATGTCAGCCAATCACCTAATTCCTCCAAAATTGCTGAGAGAGGATTAACAGTCTGTTGTTGGCCACACCTTGGAATTTTTGTCATGATGGATTTTTAAGCTTCTTGTGTAATTACACACCAATCTGTTGCTCTATTGGTGCATTTACAGTTTTTCATCGAATAAAAATTACGCCAATGTAAATGAGAGGTATATGATTACGGTGATACTAATTCGTTTACCGAAGCGGGATCTACTCCATTCGTCAGTGAAAACTTTCCGCTAAGCAGCTGGTGGCCGCTAGAATTTGGCACCAGAGCTTTTCTTCACCAGCAACGTACACTTTGTATTATTATAGCTTCACCTAGTATATTGTTTAAGTTGCTCTTTTATCATGAGAAATTTATTAAAAAAATATTCGATTATAGTATAAAGAATTTTGTGATAGATTTTGCAATTATTTTGCACAGCAACCAAATTTTTGGTAAAAGAGAAATTGGGAGACGTAAAATGCGAAATGAAAATTCGTGTACATTAGAATGTCCCTTAAATTTCAACTTCATATTTTTTTACGCATACTTTCTTAAAAGTTTCCTAACAACCCTATATGGTCTAGAAACAAATACTAGCTAGATTTATAAACGATAACCCGTGCCGACTTGCGGTGTAAACTTGTCCATACAAGTTACATGAGTACAGCACTCTGAGTTGTAACTACATATTTTATTTGTCATTCCATATGTGACTGTTAGTGCTCCATTTGTGTAGTGCGTAAACATGTGGGTGGAACTACGGAGTGACAAACAAAATATCTTCTTATCGGATTGCCTAGCTATCAAATAAATGGTGCAAAATCACCATCTAATCGACAAGTTCTCTCAGTCCTGTTTTAATATATTCTTCAGGTTAAACTGACTGTTAGCGAGAGTGCAAATCTTGTGATTAGGGAGTGCATTATATATTTTGGGAAAGAGCCAGAACTCCAACAAGGGCATTTCTTAATTACGAAAGGAACTTCTTGATTAACATCATGTTTGGAGAGAGTTACACAACAATTTTAAGAAAACTCAGGTTACGGTCAAGAACAGTGGGAACAATTTCAAAATGCATCTTAATAATTTGTTTCATATTGCACATTCTGATGCTTTTAAGTTAATGAAAATAGAGGAAGATAAAATATGTTTAATGCAACAGAGGGAGCCAGGTCGCCCGGGATGCTTAGGTTGTGTAGACAAAAAATTGGCGGAAAATGAAAGAAGATTTAGACGACGACGATTCGAAGAAGAAGAAAGGATTGTAAGAAAAAGAGAATCACTGGCTATTGCATCTAATACCACCACAAATAACTTAGAAAATGTAGAAGACTCAGACGAAGAACAGATTTTGAATTCTCAATGTTCCCTGCAATTAGCAAAGTTCAAAAAGTGGTAGAAATAATCTCATAACACCTAAACTAATTGCAGTTTTAGAGCGATACAACTTCTTGAAGATGTTAATCATTAGATACACCGTTTACATTCTTAATGCGGTGGCAGAAGCGCTTGGTCTGATCTCCCTATTAACAAATCCTCGATTCAGCGAATTCATACTAAAACTAGGAAATAAAGGGCAGAAACAATGAAATCTGATTTCCAAAACAAGGTACCCATTTCCTTATTTAGAGTATGAGTAAAGTGCCACCCTTTTCACTGTTGCTCAATGCAAATCAGAGCGAATCAGCTAATATTCGCAAATATCTGCTTGTAGGCGTCTCTGATAAATCAAACCTCTCTGGCGCCTAAAGATGCTAGTTCCCATATGTTGTTGGCAACTGAAGAACAATTTTTGAAGGCCTGACTCAACTATCACCCATACTTTTAATTGAGTTCCATTCCATTGGGTACCTAACATATCAAATTATGATTACCTAATTTACCTAATTACCTAATTATTTCTATCCCAGGTATTTCAAATCATCCTTTTAATTTGACATTTGCAAGATACCCGCAGCACTGAATGCCATGTGCTATGTCCTAGTAGATAAGCAGAAAGTCATATTAAAATAATAGCCAACGAAAAGTGACTACTGGCATGAATGTGAGAATTGAATACTACAGAATATAAGAAAGCAATCAATTCTTATTAATTTTTTTTCGTTTCTTGATTTCATTTCATACTCGTAGTTCTAATGGCAGTGAAAGTTTTAAATTGAATAAAAACAGTTTTACTCCAATAAGCGCAAATTAAACCACTGTTCACCTTTCATTATCGTTTTCGCGGCCTTTCGACCAAAAGTGCGATGGCAGGCGACAACCATGAGAAGCCAGAACAAAGAGACAAAAAGGCAGACAGGCACTAGAAGACAACTGAAGCAAAGCTATGCACAAAGCCAGTGACAGACAGTATGAAACACACAGCCACTTACGTAGATATGAAAAAAGGCAGACTTTTGCGACGACAAAGATATTGCTGGGAAACGAAATGCGTTGGGGTGCACCCGCTTAAAATACCATTCATGAAAATTTTAAAATTTTTGAAGTTGATAACTTTTTTTTTAATATAAAAAAACGCATAGATTGATTTACTCCAGTTGCCTGGAATTTAAATATTAAATCTGTGTGGTTGTGCAGTGACTTTGTAACATTGGACCTGAATAGGCTTTATCCGAAATGGTACGGAATTTGATCCTCTGAACTAATTATAATACCCGCATATAGTTGCCATATACTGTGGCTGGTTTTTGAGATGTCTAGCTTTTATTTTTGTAAAATTACATCCGAAATATTGAATGATTGAGAAAATATTCGAATTAAAATTAAGCTTGAGCTCCACCTAAAAATTTCGAGTTCAAGTATAGTTTAGTGCACTGAACTATTTGAGCTTTAACTCTTAAGTCTATTTTAAAAGCTTCACCCCAATACTTAAGTTCAAGCTTTTCTCGAAAGCTGTTATGAACTTTAGCTCAAAATGGACTTCGGAGCTTAAAATGACATTTGAACGGAGTATACAACCCTTCAAGACTTAAATAAAGGCATATTGATTTTGAAAATCGGATGCCAAATAGTTATAAAATTTGAGCGGCTCGTCCACTGCTCTACCAAAATTTGCACAAGCCAGGACTGAGATTAGAAACAATGCTTTTCTGATGTGGTGAATGAAATTTTCGAGTTTCAGTAGAGCAACAGACTTTGATTGTACCATTAACGTTTTGAATGTTTTCTAGGCTTGACATAGCCAAAGTATCTATTGAGTTATAGTTCGTTGAATTTTGTCAATATCTTCTTTAAAGAAGCTTAGTTCTTCATTTCGTAATAGTTGATAAGTATTAGGCAAAATCTTTATTTTATACACTCTTAGAGCCTCCTGATCAAATATTGCTATATTCTAAACGTCTACGTCAACAACTCATGTGTAATATTGCGCTCATCAAGAGAGGTTTCTATTCCTAGAATTGAAGTATAAATTAGAACCTCTAAGCTAGCTATTAGCCTAAAATTAGCCCTTTCAACTACTTCTACTGCCATCAGTTTAGATTTACGGGCAGGCATTATTTTCAAAGTTATTGCTGCTTACTAGCCAAATTAATTCGCTACTACTTCGAAACTGTAACTTTCATCAACGGCGTGAGAGGCCACCCACAAGTACCCTGACTGTTCGCTTGATGACACATTTCATCGCCATTCGCTGCTGCTTTATTTTTAAATCTAATACATGAAAAAGATCTATGACGTAATGTAAAAAGTGAGACTGATTTCCTACAGCTTTCCTACATCTGATACTAGAGTTCGTAAGACCATCGAGCACCTGAAATCATCTTTAATAAAAGAATTCTTAACCAAGAATTCTCCTCACTGCTTCAATCAACATATATTCTAACATTGTTAATGCAGATTTCCCTTAGATAGGAGTCACACTGCGCAAGATCGGCTAAATAAGGCGGATGACTTACCATTGGTACTTGAACACAGTCCTATCGACATACACGTCGTAATAAATTCCATTTAAAATAATTTCGACGAAACAGAAGAATCAAGTCTAATGCGAATGAGAGCTAGTCTATACCGAATCGTTTACAGAAACGGGAGAGCCTTCATCCTTCAAGCCCAAAGATGCTGGATTATTAGGTATGGCCATACACTGTAGTGAAAAAGAAAATTGTGCGACCAACTTCGGCTGGCACGTCACAGAGTATTCTGTAGCAGAATTCTGCCCGCTCATTTCAAACGTATTCACACACTCGCCCATCAGTGATGTCAGCCAATGAGATGATTCTTTCAAGTTCGCTGTGAGCCGGTTAACGGCAACTTCGGTTATTTAATAGTCACACCTTTGATGTACGCAGAGATTCTTGGCAAATAGAGTACACGTTATTATTTCACTATAGTTACGGCGGAATTACTGATTTTGTTATAAAAAAAAGAAATTAAAGTAACATCGCGTACATCCTGTGTTAAGTGTTTGGCTAAGCTTATACTCCAATTTGTGGTCTGTGTCCAGAAGTTGTTTTATAAATGGAGTACCCTGCAGCTTTATGTCACCTTTGAAAGCAGATGTTCTTTTATTCGAAGATTTTTCGTGGCAGACACACACCCCTCTTGAGGCTGACCCCTAATATGAAACCCCTTTTCTATTATTTTCCGCTCCATGCTCACATTGGCCCATTCATCAACGGTGGCTGCTTCAAGCGGCAATTAGTGGAGCCATAACTTAGACATAACCGCAACCGTAACCGTCTACATATATTCAATTTTGGTTTTTTCCCGTAACCGTAAGCAGTTGTGAAATATTTGACATTTGCTTGATATTTGCGATACAAATTTGAATATTGGAAAGGAGCGACGAACAATTAGTTGACTTGCCTCGTGTTTTTATGACTAAATTCAAACGTTGTTATGAGTTCTGCTTCAATATCAGCATTGCTCTAATGTTGCGGCTATGTTTATGGTTACGGCTATGGTGTTATATCCACGGCACGACTATTTGCAGCTTGAAATATAATATTAACTTATAGAAAAGTGTTCTCTGGTAGCGATTGTCGGTTCGCTCTCTAGGCAATGGCTAACCTTTTTATACTAAAGGCATCTTTTCTCTTGCCTCGAATGATAAGAGAAACTCTGTCAATAACCTAATAAAGGATACATTCTTTGAAAAACTTATGCACGAAAAATAGCTAATTTATTGCTTTCATGAAAGGTATACAATTTTCGATACAACCGAAGACAGTGCGCTCTTACTTGTCACTGCATTCATTACATTCACATGTACATATCTATGCATTTATTTGTTGCCCGGTGCTGCCCCATTCGACACAGCAACTTGCTGGACTGACATTGATGCCACCAACAATAAAAGCTAAAGCAAGAAAAAGCGCACAAGAAGACAAACCAAGACAACCGTGGCAGCGACAACAATCCCTGGTGGCGGCAACACAACACACGTAGCAACTAACCAGACGTATAGAATGTGTTACTGCTGCCGTTAGTGCGTTGTTGGTGGTGATGATGATGGTCGTGGCGACGCAGCGAGGCATGAAATCAATTGAGCGATCAAGTGTCTTGGGGCGAAACGGAAGGTGGAATAAATAAAACAATAACCATGATAATTAAGTTAAAGTGAATTTTGATGAATTCCACTTTAACGTTACCATTCGCCGCATTGCATTGCAATCGACTATTCTCAGTGTTGTTGCTATTGCTATTCCTTCGCCATGCTTCCTCGTCTCTTCCTTATGATTATTATTATTCGCTTCTTTTATTGCAACGTTGATTTTAGTCATTATAATTGTGCCGTATGCTCTGCTCTGCTCTACTCTGCTATGCTATGCTATGCTGTGCAATGCTGTGTTGTCTTTGTCGAGCACTGCCTTTCTTTTAAGGGTTAAATGGTGCTGACGGAAATGACGGCAATGTCCCACCCGCTCACAGTCGCCTTTGCTAACGAACTTGAAGGGATTAATGGAAAATATGGAATTTGTGGAATTCGCCGCACACAGCACGAATTCACTAAGCACCGATGCACCAATGTGGCCATGCCACTTATCGTAAATTATATTAAACGATAAATGTCAGACATATTTCGAGTGTAACTTAAAATTCATTGCAAATATCAACGACTGACAGGCAGCAGCAGGCAAAACAGCGATCAGCGAACAGAAGGCTGCAAATAGCAAATGGCAAACAATAAGCAAGAAGCAGCCATCCGTGTGCAAATTAAGTAAACAAACTAGCAAATTTGCTGCTGCTACTCAATTTCAACTCTGCATGCAAGTGCATATACTATGTACCTACAAGTAGTTGTTGTTGCTTTTCCATATGAATATCTGCTCACTGCCTTTCGCTTGGAAGTGAATCATTTCAAGCTATGGCGCGAACTCTTATCATGCAAATGACAGTTTGGACTCGCACTAATCGTATTTGCTCATTTGTATGGATACTTGTCTTCAGATATTAATACATACAAATGCATATGTATGTAGGCTCTTTGTATGTGAATAAATATGCAGGTTTCTTAGCACGCTAAAAGCTGTCATAAATCAAAATTTGAGCGATTACTGCGGTAACATCCATTTGTACCATTTCGATTTACTGGCATTTTTATTACCATTCCTTGTCGAAGCATATGAATTCCATCAGTTGAGCAACCATGGCGCTTCTGCGAATCAGTTCCAAATAAATAAAACATTATTCTCTAAATACTAATTGGCATATAAAACCCCATTGTGAATATTAATGGTTATCGATGAACAGTTATATTCCCGGCTCACGCTTCATAAGTACAAATGTAGGGAAATATTTGCATTTTATTTTCGACATATGAATTTGACATCTGAATTGCTTGGTGGTGAGATGAATGATATGTGCGATGTGATCCATCGAAAACATTGAATGAAAAAATAATAAGATTAATAAATAATGCGATTAAAAAATAAATATAAAAACAAATTAAACATAATTAAGTAAATAAAAACTGACTGTATTTAAAAATCGCAAATTAAACTTAGAAAAGGCTAAAATCAAGAAGGTCTTTGAGTCAAACTCAAATCCAGGGAATTAGATGAGATGCTTTCAAAGTGGCCAGTCCTACGCGGGACTCCTCTTTAAAGCGGGAAATTCAAATAAGCTTTGCTCATTATTTGTTCATTTTCATCCCTGAGGTAATACTATAGTAATGGGCAGAATGGCGATGAACTCGCAACACCAGACTTGAGCTTCGCTAACAGATCGAATATTCTCTTAGGGTTATCTTCAGACCATAAGAGTTTCTTAATTGGGCTTGATGATAAGATTGAGATAGATGCTCCTGTTAATCCTATTGCTGTAGGGGATCAATCCCTGTTTGAAGTCATTTAATTACCTTAGCTGGCTAGATCAATGGCCAGTCAAAGAAAATTGGCTGCAGATGCTATGCAAAACAGTTTAGCGTTGCCTAACTAGTACCGATTTGGCTGTGAAAGGCATCAGTGTCAAAATAGCAGAGTGTTTGTCTGAAAAGGTTATGACGCGCGGTAGGGTGACGCGCTCATTTTGAAAGTGCAGCGACTTATTATGCTTCAAAAGGCGTCGACCAGTGACGATAGCAAACCCTTTGGACTTTAAAGAATTCATAAAACCAAGTAGTTGAGTCGTAGAAAACAGCAGCGAAAACTTCACTATCTCTGACATTCGGCTACAGTCACTCCATTAGTGGTGGCCTCAGGCAATCATGCCAAATATGTTATGCATCTGATAAAAGAGAGAAAAAAAAAGAAAAGAGACAAAATCATTCCAAGACCCATTGTTTATACCTTTTTCTAGATATCTGAAAACATCATCGCATCATTTCTCTTTTGCCATTTGATCGTGGACGACAGTAACCTATGTATGTTAGTTACTAAAATTACTACTACCATTACTGAACGAATAATGGTAACCCAAAAAAGAAGTTGAACTTCACCTCCTTGAGATGTTTCTAACTTAGTTGGAACTTCCTATTTCGGCTGCAAATCGTTATACTGTCTATTGGTACCATTAACCAAGAGCTAATGCATTCCTCCACGCGTAGCTTGCTGGAAGATTACTAAAGAGGTTCTGTATGGATATTGGTAAAAGCTTTGCTCATAAGCACATTAGCCTCCGAGCAAGGGTTATTAGAAAGATGTTTATTGACAAACAACTGAAATGGCTTCGTCACACATTATGAAGGGTTTTCCAATAAGTGGTGTTATTCCCGTAAAAGATCAATCAAGATCACGTCGTAATGCCGTCTTGTTGAAAATAAACGTTGTCCAGATGAATACCATCCAATTCCGGCCATAAAAAATCGTTTATCATCTCTCGTTTATCATCTTTTCGAAAAAGTAAGATCCAATGTCTCCGCCGGACCATAAACCGTACCAAACAGTCACACGTTGAGGATAGAGAGGCTGTTCAACAATAGCTCTTGGATTTTCTGAGCCCCAGATCCGACAATGTAGCTTGTTGACGAGGCCACCAAGGTGGAAATGGGCCTCATACCCAAGATGATTTTTTGATGGAATTCCGGATTATTTTCATGCATTTTAACGACCCATGACATGACGTTGTTGATGATCGGCCGGCTTGAGTTCTTGTGTTAACTGGACTTTATAAGCATTAAGACTCAAATCTTTATGCAAAATACGGCGTAATGACGTTTGTGGAATGCCTAATTCCAAAGAACGACGAGAAATGGACAAACCTAGGTTTTCTTCAAGACATTCGGCTACAATAGCAATATTTTCGGCAATTCTTGAGCGACGTGCACGAGTTTAATTCTTCACATCACTAACTTGTCCCAACAGCTCGAATTTTTTCACCAATTTCTGTATTGCGGGCCGACAAGGGGCTTCACGATTACCCAAAAATGTTCGAGTTTTACGAACCATCTCTGCCAAATTTTCACCATCTTTATAGAATGTTAATAATTTCAATGCATTGTGTATCATTCCATTTTTATTAATGTCGTAGTTTCTACTTGATAAATATCAAAAAATGACAGCTTCAAAAGTGACATCTACCGAAATTGCGGGCTATTCAAAATAACACCTGTTATTGGAAAACCCTTTATTTGATACTCTACCAAAGAGAGATGCATAGGAATGGTCTTTAGTCAACAACCTGCTTATGGGTGAATTTTTATTCCACGCTAAAAATTTAATAAAAATCTCAGAAATCAGAATAGATTAACGAAATCAACGCAGGACAAGAGTCTTGCCCAGTTTTATTCTTGTTGTTTTCCGTCATAATTTAAGCCGTTATTTTAAAAACTGGTTCTATAATTAGGTGTTGAAATATTTTCCGTCGTTTGCTACTACGAGTACTTTTCTTGCAAGAACTCCTTTCGGGGTGACACGTTAATCGATATTTTTTTGATTTCGTAATAAAAGAAATAATGTTGATCACCCATTGCATAAGGCATCAATAGAAAATAACACTTGGAAGGAGCAACATATGTACAGTACAGCGGGTAAGGCAAGATCTCCCATTCCAGCGTTTCTAAGTATGTTTCCATCGATCTGCAGTATCTCTGTTGATACTGTGATTGGCTAAAGCGCGTTATTGCTGGTTGATGATAGTTTCACTCGATTTTAAAACTCCAGAATATATCAATACGAGTAAGTCCCATTAAAATTACCGCCTTTAAAGCCTTCACCCAACTTTTCAAAGTTTGTAGCTATCGAAAAATTCGTGAAAAGCAGAAAAAATCAGGCTCGAATCTGCTCCCGGCCAAGGTGATTTCTTGCCGCCCACACTACTTATATACTCAAGGTTTTCCTAGAGTAAGCCAATTTCCGAATAGGGGTGTTCTTTCTTCTCACATGAGTCTTTGAACTTTAAGTGCAGCCTTTATTAAATTGCTTAAGTTATCAAAGGTAAGTTCAATTTTTTTATAGATTACATCTCAATACTGCAAATACTCGTATCATATATATACTAAATTTATATATATGTATATGGTGTAACCATTCACCAATTGAAACTTCCCAGAATCACTTTTACCTTTGAATGAAAATACTGAAATATTAAATGCCCTTCGCTAAGAGAAAAACTATCAGAAAGAATTCAACAAATACTTTCCCAGCAATGAACACCCACACTGTCAACACTAAACACAACTATCATTTCCTCCAGTACTATCCGCTCCGCGTACGAGCCCTCATGTACGAACACTCATCATATTCCCTTCGCAGCTACGTAGAACTTTCATCCGCATTCCGCAGTGACACGACAACCCAACCAAAAGCACTAAAATTGCTAAGCCTTACCTGTTACGATGTGGTCGGTAGTGGTGGTGTGTGGCTAAATGTATAGCGTATACCTACAACAGACCAGACAGCTCTCATTTACCGTCACTGTTGAGTGGCGACCACCAGAAGCGGTGGCATGCCTCTGCTAGCTAAGTTGTAAACTTGCAACGCTTTCATGTACCGCGGTACTCTTCTTCGTCTGCTTTTAGTTCGGCTTTTAGCACGGCTATCCAGTCAACCAGCCAAATTATTCCTCTTCATTGTGTTTGCTGAGTTTCAGAATTTGCGATTGTCTGTATTTTGGTATCCGTATTATGTTTGTCTGTTGGAAGCGCTGTCTACGTTGCCATCAACCCAAGAGAACGTCACTGCTTGTGAAGGAATTACGCGGCCGCGTTTCATTTGTCTATCCCTGTATGAAAATCTACAGCAGCGCGGTGTAAATTAATGTCCTAGACAAAAATCTCAAAACATTATTTAACCTTCCTACGGTCTTCGGGTCATTTTTGACCCATTTCAGGAAAAAAATTAAGTTTTTTCAAGAACTAAATTTTTTCAGGACTTGATGTTTCGTGACTTTTTCTAATTTATTATATTTTATATAATAAGCGTAAACTTAAAAAAAAATAATTTAGGCTCTGTCGCGTAGAAATTTTTATACATCTACGACCCTCGGGTCAAATTTGACCCAACGTATAAATCAGACGTTAGTTGAATTAAATTTATTTGCTAATTGCAAATTTTCGGCTCAGCGGTTGCATTGTATTATTTAATCTGCTTTTATTGAGTTCACAGTAAACATAAATTTAAAAGCACGTGCTTTGTTTGGTTATTCGACTATTTATTTCGTAACGATGAGTGTTAGTGACAGTGAATTCTCTTTGGCCGCGTTTTCGGATGATGAGGAATCATGTTCTGAATTCGACGAAGATCATGTTGAGGTTGCAGATTGTTCCGACAGTGATTTTAGTGATGACGAAAATTCTCTTGTGCCTTCTGAAATAATGTCGTCAAAAAATGGTCAAATAAACTTTTCAAAAACCCCGCTTGTAACAAGTGCCGGAAGAGCTTCAAGAGAAAATATTATCAGCTTGATTCCTGGACTAACGCGTTACTCGTGCTCACGAATTACCGAAAAAGAAATTTCCAGCTTTGAACTATTTTTTCCACCTCCTTTGATACGTACGATATTGACCTACACAAACATTGAGGGAAAACGAATAAACGGTGAAGAATGGCTGGATATTGAAAACATCGAACTATTTGCATTTATTGGATTGCTAATATTAGCTGGCGTTTTTCGATCAAATAACGAAAGCTGTGAAAGTCTTTGGAACCCTGAAACCGGAAGACCAATATTCGCTGCAACTATACCTTTGAAGACTTTCAAAAAAATATCGAGAGTGATAAGGTTCGACAACAGGGAAACTCGAAGTGAACGAAGATCGTTGGATAAATTTGCTCCTATACGTGATTTGTGGAATCAATGGGTTCAGATATTACCTTAAGCTTTACAATCCAACGGAAAACGTGACCATCGATGAACAATTAGTAGCTTTCAGAGGAAGATGTCCATTGAGCCAGTACATGCCAGCAAAGCCTGCAAAGTATGGAATCAAATTTTGGGTACTTTGTGATTCAACAACGAGCTATGTTCGGAACATCCAACCTTACACTGGCAAGGCAATCGGAAGAACGCCCGAAAAAAATCAAGGCATGCGTGTTGTTCTTGATTTGATTGAAGGGCTAAAAGGACATAACCTCACAACCGACAATTTTTTCACGTCTTATCAATTGGCAAAAAAATTATTGGAGAAACGTATTACGATAGTAGGAACAATACGCAAAAACAAGCCCGAACTACCACCAGACTTAGTGAACATAAAAAGAAGACCACTAAATTCATCAATCTTCGCTTTTACCGAACAAACAACTCTCGTCTCGTACATACCTAAGAAGAATAGAGCTGTGATTCTACTTAGCACTCTACATCATGATTCAAAAATTAGTAATCGTCGGGATAAAAAGCCAGAAATAATACTGGACTACAATAAATGTAAAGGTGGTGTAGACACATTGGACAAACAAAGCTGTAAACGGTTACACTTGCAAACGAATGACAAAACGGTGGCCTCAAGTAGTGTTTAGTAACATAATCGACATTTCAGCTTACAACGCTTTCGTTTTATTCAAATCCGCCAACCACACCTGGAAAGAGGGCTGTCTTACAAAGCGCCGTTTTTACTTGGAAAACCTTGGTATGCAGCTCGTAACACCCTATATAAAAATGCGACAAACTTTACCACGAGCACATTTTTCACTTGAAATTGCCAAAAAAATACGAAAGGATTCTCAACTGGATGCACAACCATCATCATCAGGTCAATTTGGAAACACGTCGGAAAAGAAAATAACTAAAAGAAGTCTATGTCAACTATGCCCAAAAACTGATAACAAAACAGGATTAGTTTGCGACATTTGTAATAAATATATATGTAAACAACATTTAAAAACTATTACTTTGTGTACAAACTGTCTGAAATAATTTATTTCTTTTTTCTTTCATTATTAAATACACTTTTTATTTCAATTTTTCGTTATTCATGAATATCTTTTTGTTATTGAATAAACGTTTTTGTTAAAGTTTGTATTATTCACATAAAAAATAAAATAAAATTTTTCATAAATATATTTATAAAAAAATATGATAATGGAATAAATATATTTGGGTTTTCATTTTTATTTAAGATACCCATTTAATGGAAAAAAACCTAACAGTAAAAATCCAAACCAAGTATAAACCTTGAAAATATAGTATTGGGTCAAATTTGACCCGAAGTCCGTCCGCGTCAGTTAATTTGAAGACCGTAGGAAGGTTAAACAACGAGTTTTAGTTTAACAACAGTTCATTTTTATATTCGAGCGCCTTCTTGATTGGTGTTATTGTCACTTCAGTAATATTTACCCTCCTCAAGAACGCCCAATTTCTTACGAGCACCTTCACATAAGCCCCACGTCGAAATGCCAGATGAGAGGAAGTTTTTTTATTCGGTATTTTCACTTATCTGTTACCACCGGTACCGCTTGTGATACCTTAGGAATGGAATTTTTTATCCAATCAGTTAACAGCGGAATGTATTCGTTGGCGCTTAATTCGATCGAGCAAGTCCATGTGAGCCCAATTAAGTTTATCAAGTCTTCCATAGAGTTTTTGCCTCGTACATTCCAAAGATGATTTTATTATCATTCAAGCTTCCTCTCTATATTGCGATTTCTGCGTATCATCTGCGGATCTCTTCGTTTCTGATATGATTAAGAAACGCGCCCACAAACCGCTGCATCCATTCGCCACAAAAACTTCAGAACTGCTACTAAATCTTAGATTCCGTTAGAATCGCAAGGGAAACTCCTGGCAAGCTGCAACTTAGCCACAGCGAATACAATTAAGACTTAGATGGAACTTAGGTTTGGACATACTTACACTCAGGAAGCAACTCCTACCAACTTCACTTATCGGCTGTGGAAATATTTTTTTTTTTGACAAGAGTTCAATAGTTCTCAAGCTCAAACAACGCTATTGCCAGAGGAATTTACTCGGAGGAGCTCTCACTGCACCTTAGCTTTGGCTCACCCATGTAGAGGTTCTCTCTGCGAAGCCCCGGTACAACGGAGCAGCCACCGTAATCTAATTTAATTTTATGCACTCCAAAATACTACCAGGTTAGTCACCTTTACTACCCCGTTTAATTCTGATAAAGCAAAACTAAATGCGCTTGAGATTTATGCTTGCTCTTATACGTTAAGATGTGCCGGAGCGATTCAGTTCCGTAGCTTGAAGCTCTTAAATTACCTATCAACAAATCGCAGAAATCATACCGTACTGAACTATCTGAAATATCTTTTCATTTTAAGGGTATTCGAGGCGTTCTTCGCAGGTCGATGAAAATGATATCCTTACCCCTTTTTGTGCGGATAGTAATAGATGAATACATTACACGATTTTCGGTCAGTGGGTCTATTATGCCCGGGTCATTGGTACATTCATTTTTATTTCTTTTGTATGACAGTATACGACTAATTCGTCAATAGGTGGAACAATTTTTAGGAAATTTTCTTTTTTAGATTGAATAGCTTATTTTCAAATTCCAGTCGCCAAGCATTCATTTTATATACAATATAGTCTGTAAAAAGTAATGTATATAGTTTGCTCCTGCTCCTATCCAGCTCATTTGAATAGTAAGTGAAGTCATCAGACTTATGAAAGTTTTGCTCTCATTTAGTTTTATCTATGTATTATAATTCTTAATTTGTCACGGACGAGTAGTACGCCATCGGTGTAATCATATTCCACTGAGATTTCTATTGAAGTTTGCCATTAGAATATTAGGAGTCAAAAAAGCTTTAAGTGTTTCCCATATGGAACAATCTTTAATCTCTTTGATTCACGTCATCGGAGATTCGCGGAGATTTTGGTGCTTCAATTTCTCTCAAAAAATCGCTGCGGCTCAAGATTTTTGATATCATTCAGCCGAATTTTAGCAGAATTCGCCTTAGATGTTAAAACCTTTACGAATTTCGGATAGAATTTTTGTGGTGTTTTTCTATGAACCAAGATCTGAGTCCCTTAGGGTTTTCTACCTCCCATTTCTTTTTTCAAAAGAAAGTACAAAAAAAAAGAGGTTACACCTTCAGTCAGTTTCATGATCTAAACTTTCCAATTATCTCCGATTTGATTTCCATTTGAGCCAATTCTCTGCTTTAGACATTGTCCGTTAGCCTTTTCGGGGAAATCAAAAATTGATACATTCTATATAAAACAGATATATTTTCTAAAAGGGTTCTCGATAGCTTTGAGTTAAATATCCAAAATTTACTGAAATTTCTTCAAAATTGGATTAACTTAGTTGTTTTAGGAATGCTATATGGATGGTGGGTGAGTCCAGGCTAGATGTGAACATAAAGCATTCAAATAATGTAGAGTAACTTCGGGCACAGACGTAGATAAATAAGAAGCGTTTATCTATAAGAAAATATGTTTCTTATTATAATTATTTCAGTCAAAACTAGTTCGGCAAAGTGTTTGGTGTGCAAAAAATAGAGGAATAAGAAAATGGAACATCGATGATATGAAAAAAGCCACGCTGGTAGTTAAAAACTATGATATGATATGATATGATGGTCCCGAAAATGTTTACTACTCCCCTAACTACTTAGCGCATGCCAAGGAGCGCATGCCATTGCAGTGCTTCTGACAACGAAGGTTGGTCGAGGTTGAACTTTAACTAGAGCAACTGAAAATGTTTAAGTACTGGAGATGGAGTTTACTGGATATTTATTGGGAATGCAGTTAGCAAAATATGCTGCGCAGAAATTTTTTAGGAGCTTGTTAACTGGCTTTGTCATATTTTTTTAAATATCCCTAAAATGGCTAGTCCAAAGTCTCTTTCAGTTGCATTCATGTAAGTCGAATACTTTGAGAATGTTATCGACCGGCTTTGATTAAAATCGAGTCTAAATTTCCCAATATTGCACTTAATCTAATGAAAGAATGAAAGTATTTCTTATAGATTTCGCTCCTCCGTAATTTGTGGCAAACATTACAGTGAATTTCTGTGGCCAAAAAAATTCTTAGAGGAACCGAATGCCATCAGGAGGTTGCATAAAACTGCAAGTCCTTCCATTTGCAGGACAAGATCAAGACACCCGTTGTATATAAACAGAGAGATATCAATAGAGAAACTAGCGATATTATTTTTATTTTTTCCAGTAAATCAGAGTTAACGTTGGTCTGGGTAATTTTAAGGAAAGAAATTCAACTCGACTGCATAATTTGACGACTTAGTCACTACCAGACTAATAATAATTTAGCATCTGCCGAGTGCCCAATAGCCGGCAGTTCGACCTAAAGTATCTTTTCTGTTGCACTGCCAGATTAATTCGTATATGCCGTCAAAGGGCTGATCGGGTATTAGAAGTGCGTCTCATTAGTGCAGAATTTCCTACAAGAATGCTAAATACATAGATCGAAGTTGTCAACTCTCTCCTGCTAGTCTATTGAACTTGGCAGACACTTACGAGGTACACAATATACTACTTACACACGTCTTCTACATACATACATATGTACATACATATGTGGTATATCAGGCAGTGAACAGCAACAGAAAACTCTTTTCTGCTTCCTATGAATTGTGGCGATTGCAGTATGTTTTCGAGTTTGCTTTTGCTGGTGATACATGCGTTGCTGCTGTTGTTTCTTTTCGTTGTTGTTGTTGTTGTCATTGATGTCATTTGGATACTGAAGTGCACTACGGCAACCATGTAAACTTACAATCAGAGTTAAAAGTACCTAATAATTGCAAAAAGGAAAAGAAAATGGCAACCAGGACTGCTTAGCATCAGCGCCATCAAAATGCAACACCAATGGAAATGCACTAAGGCAAGTGTGGTGTTGCTATGTGGCGGGTGGCAACGGTGGTTGGATTTAGGAATCGCAGCTGGTGTAGCAGAACGTAAAGTAGTGGCATAGAAGTGTTGGGCGCGATTACCAGCTATTTTAGCGTGAAAAATATACAAAAATAACAAATATAAAAAAAGTTACTATGAATATTTTGATACTGAAACAAATGCGAATAAAGCAGTATACATATATCATAAGATATTATTTTGAGGAAAATTATGGAGTAACTAATTGAATAAATAGCGAATGAGACATCCGCTTTGTAAACGAAAAACATGAAAAATAAGCTTTGATCTTGTGCTGTACAGGAGGTGCTTTCGGTGAGGAAAAGCGGAAAATGGCTGATGAAAATCAAATGATATAAAGGGGGTACAAATACTACTTGAACTGGTAGTGAGAGTAACATGTCTGCGAAGTCTTTTTTTTAGGAAAAACAAATATATAGTTATACATAATTGGAGCGTACACCCTTTTTGGGTGTTTGGCTGAGCTCCTCCTCCTATTTGTGGCATGCTTCATGATTTTGTTTCACAAATGGAGGGACCTACAGTTTCAAGCTGACTCCGAACGGCAGATAGTTTTATGAGGAGCTTTTTCATGGCAAAAATACACTCGGAGGTTTGCCATTGCCTTTCTTAATTTTTGGTCTTTCACCGAGACTCAAACCTACGTTCTCTAAATTCCGAATGGTAGTCACGCGCCAACGCATTCGGCTACGGCGGCCGAATAAAATATAATTTCACTTAAATTTGCTACGAAGCATTTTATACATTTTCCTCCCGGCAGATGTCATCAGAGTTAGATTTATTCAGTAGGTAAGAGCTTAAACTTTCTTCACAGTAAAATTTTCCAATGCTTTCGAGAGTAATCGAAAGATAAATAGTGAAAATCAGTACGAGTATAAATATTACAAGTATTAATTTTTTTAAATTAAATGGGTTTTTCTGCATAAGTACCTACAATCTTCTAAAATGCCTATTATTATTATTATTTGGTTGTTGCGCACTGCAACCGAAAATCTGTCGGTACACCTGTCTATAGATATCACTTCGCTATCGCCTGCAAATTTTCTGCTTCTCGGCTGTTCCCGGAGATGAGGAAATCTATAAAAGTCGCTTTTGTGTCAAGATGTAGACAATAGGAAGAGGGTACGAGCAGTCCGAAGCCCAATTCAGCTTAGGATGAGACAAGACTTTTACTCGTAGTTAGCCACATCTTTTTCTTTGATTTGTGTAGTATGAGCAAGGTAATTTGCAAATAATTAATTATGATAAGTTTTGCGGTATCCCAAAAACAGGCACTTTAATCTTTCGCATAGAGCTGTATTACTTGCATTTTTTTAGCAGTTTGTAACGAAGGTCTCTTCTAGACAATTGACTGTTCAAGGGTCAAATGGATGTAGATAATTAGGTTTCATTCATGGTAACAAAGTTAGTATAAGAAACCTCCGGACTATTTTAAAATTTTATGAGATTCCCGCTTTAAATGAGAAGTCCTTGTGGTTTTCGCTTTACGTTTTCGGTATACATCGTGCGAAGACCTTCTACATGTTAAAATTTTCGGTGAGAAGACTTTGTATGCTGTCAAATGTGATTCATGCAATTTCAACCAAATATTTGGTGGTCAGTAGTCGGATACCTAATACCGTTTCTTCGACTTTTTTTAGGTTATTCTTGGTATGGGACGTGGATGCATGCCAGGAACGGTGCTCATTTTCAGCCCATGTTCTTTTCAACTTAAATCGGGGCCAGATGGACAATCCAAGTGAAACCAAGTCCTGGTCTTCCTCTGCTACCACCAACTGGACCACATTGTTGTAAAGCTCATACAGATCATCGTTCCATCGCTTGCGTTGCTCGCCATCAACAACGTGCAAAAACCAAAAAAAATTCCGCATAATCTTTTTCTAAAACTCTCCAAGGAACGCCTCATCGGATGTTGTTATCGTCCAAGCTTCACGACATACGATAGTGAGGGCCTCAACAAGTGTTAGTTTTGTTCGCCGAGACAGAACTTTACTACTCAATTGCCTACTTAGCCCAAAGTAGTACTTGTTGGCAAGTGAGATTCTACGTTGGATTTCTAGACTGACATTGCTATCGGTGTTAATGCTGGTTTCTAGATAAATGAACTGCCTTACAACCTCGAAATCATAACTGTCAACAGTGGCGTGGGTGCTTAATACGAATGCGCCGACTGTTTGTTTGATGACAAGAGGTACTTCGATTCGTCCTCGTTCACCATCAGACCCATTCGCTTTGCTTCTTTCAAAACTAGCAGCGCGGTTGTTAAGGCCGATGATGTCAATGTCTATCTATCATTTTTCAGCACTAGGCATCCTTGGAGAGTCAAATCTCACGCTGAATCTATAAGTAATATATTGCATCAGCCCTATTATACGTCGGTTTGAAGTTGAAATTTTGCTTAAAAGCAATTTTGCAGCCAGGTGTGTGTCGCATTATTTCATGAATTCTTTAGTGCAAATTCATCGGAGCTGGCGGCAAAAACTATTTACGCTGTTTATAGGCCTAATGGAGTATTGAATGTAAAGCGTTGTTTCAAAAGACATCAAAAGACTCTGGTAATATAATATATCTAAATGTCGAAGATAAGGCATGCTAGGGCAGTCTTAGAATAAGCCGATAATGTCATGGTAGTCTTGGAGGCAAACTGACAAGTGAGCACTTATTATATTGCTCACGAAGAGCAAATCAGTTAGTAAACCTTTTGTAACCATTTGCCTAATGCTGACCTGAAGAAGAAGTTTAATGTGCAATTCCGTTAAGAATTGAGACAAACGAACTTTTTGCGCCGAGTTGACAACTCCAAATCTGTCCTTAAATGTAATGAAACCGAACGATGGTTGATAAAATTTGTCGCTTAATTTTCAATCGGACTAAGAAAGTTCGCTGCGTTTTTGATAGAAGCAGCTATCATTGGACTAAACACTCAATTCGGACCTCTACTGTCAACACCAGCTTGAAGCAGATGATCGACCAGCAGCGGGTAAATGCTGCGAATAGGAAGGATACTGTGTTTTGTCAAGGGAAACGCCAAGCCTTATATATTTTTAACGACGCGCCAGAAGCTAGCAGACCTTGGGTTTGCATTCGCGGCAAAGACCAGACTTGACATCAAACCTTAAAGAAAATTTTACAGATGGTGCAAAACTTGTCACAAAATAGGCTTGTGGGTTGTCAACATGACGGCCACCAATAGTGACGAAGATATTGTAAACTGCTACAAATCTTCGAAATGTATAAAATTTATTGCAAGCAGCGATTAAAGCTGACACAAATCGGTTAATTTTAACTATGCCAGTTTAAACATATTAAAAATGCTCTTAACTTTTTACTTGACTAATAAATGGCCACACCTGTTGTTTTCTACTTACTTGGCTTTCCATTTGTCTCACTGTATCGGAAGAGCTTGTGGTTAAACTGCAGCGGAGTTCTTAGCTAAACAAAGCCCAATAAACTCTGTAGACTAAAGTTTCAATAGTTAAAATTGTTGTTGCTCTTTACGTTGGACGTTACCTGTATGCCTGACAGCTTCTACCTTAACCGCCCAACTGCACCCATTTCACCACATTCCCATCCAGCGCAGCAATTCCAATGTGACAGACTCACTGGGTGTGAATGCGAGTCCTTTGCAACGATTCCTGCTACAAATACACCACCTTTGCCTACATGACTATCTTCATGCTGTAGTTCTATCCACATATGCGTACATACTAACATACCCATACTTGTATGCCTTTCGATTTCTAGCCTTTATCTGCTACTATTTTTTTTTGCGCTTTTTTATTTTCATCTGCGTTTTGCTGCTTGTGCGTCTATGCTTACTTTCTGATGGCTGACTGTGTGCTGCGACTGTTGCAAATGGTAGATTGCATTGCTGCTGGTTGTCATTGCCATTGAATACGCCACCTAGGCCGGTAGATATGTAAGTTGTATGTTTTTGTTTTTGTTGTAGCAGTTATTGCTTTATTGTGGCTAGTTTGTTATGTGTTGCTGTCATGTGGGACGAGCATAACGCATCTATACAGCACCTCCAGTAGGCAATCGACTTAGACTTACCATCCATATGTGCTGCCTTCGCACCATAAACTGTTGTTGTTGCTTGAAGGTTTGGTAGCAGGAAAAAATTGCGCAAAATTAAGAAAGAAAACAAATCAATGCCAAGCACAAGATGGGTTAGAGGATTTTGAATTTTATGATTTCTGGCGACTATCGACGAGGCCATTGCTATGGCAGTCATCATCTAGCGCATTTATTATTGCTGTTGGTGTTGTCGCTGCCGCAGCTGGTGATTCTGCCTATGTGTTTGGTGAACTCGTCAGTGACAAGCGGTGAGCCATCAGCGACATGCAACCAGTACACAAACCTTCTCAAGTTGGTCTATTGAAATTGAAAATCAGCGTACCGGGGGCAAAAAATCGATGGAAAAAATAAATAAAAAGTGCAACATCAAGAAGAAGAAGAAGCGTAGCTAACATGCAACTTGCCACAAGCATAAACATAAGGCACTGAATACCAGGCCGTATTGTCCGAAATGCCTATGTGATGCGTATAGGTACTTTATGCAGCACAACATCACCCCAGACTGTTCGAGCCATAATACATTAGTGGCGGTTGCACTCAATAGTGAGGTTGCCAGTACGTTCTTCTTTTGCACCTAGACCGATTTACTACGCAAAGCATTTGGAAAGCTCTTCTACCAGGCTACCATTGCGACTAATAGCAGTTGTTGTTGCTGTGAGGTTTTGTGTGTTTAAAGCGCCTGTTGTATGTGCATACATTCATACGAAAATGTCAGCGCCTACCAATTGACCAACTCTTATTGGTCAAACGATCGGTCGATGCGGACAAGGCTGATGCTTGAGGCTTAAGTTGGTCATGTAAGAGTATGCGATAGTTAGATGCATGTATTGCAACAACTCAATGGTGTACAATGGTAATAATGATACGATGATGTTGGTGTAGAGAGTTTGGGTTCTTCTGTGCACCTTTGACCATCAAATATTGCTGGTTCACCTTTGCTGCCTCACATCGCGTCTACTTAAAATTTGTTTATCAAATGCCTGGTTGTTGTATTCATGTTGTTTTTGTTGCTTTCAATTAAAGTCCTTTGCTATGATTGAACTTTGGCAGTTATTGGTTGTTGTAGAGTGACAATATGCCGGTTGATGCCACCGCATAGATTCAGGCACCAACGCTTCGGTAGTGATTCGTGCTTTGATGTACGCCATAGTACTCGTAAACCGTCAAGGCCCAAGGCACAGGAAGTATGTTAATTACGAAGGCACCATCCCCAACGCCTACAAAAGCACCTGAAATCGTATTAGACTTTCTCACTGTAGACTTAAATATTTTGGAATCTTCAAGCGATTTGTATTTTAGTCAGACCAAATGCCTTAATCAAATGGTCGGGCACGCTATATATTAGGTCCATTGAGAATTTCGCCTTCAAATAAATGTTTTACAAATCGATTTTCTCTAAGAGCGGATTAAGAGATGGTGCATTTCGGACCTAAGTATTTTTAGCGCCTTCTAAGTCGTCTTTAAAGGCTTCTGGGTCGCTGCTATTGATTACGATTGGTTGTACTTTAATGTAGCTGCTTAACCTTAAGAAGATGAATATTTGTTCAGAGAAGTTAATCGCGAAATGCTTGACTTCCATTGATATATTTCGCAATCAGGTATACGCACTGTATAACTTTACAAAAAAAAAAAAAAAATCGCCGCACAACCCTGAGTCGAAACATTTTTCCAAGGCAATTAGGGCATTTTTTACCAAACGTTGTGGTTGCTTATTTTCATATTATTTGCATTTTGCTTTTCCTACTTTCAGCATTTATAGTCGGATCTTGGAATTAAAAAACAGAAGTAAAATTAAATAAAGATGATTTCTTAATGAAAATTTTAACTGATTAAAGTTGGGGCTATTCAATTTGGCTATATTTGTGATGGCCCTCTAGTTTAAATACAATGTGACACATACGCTGTTCCTTGGTGACCGCTAAGGCAGATTCATTAACCTGCTATTATGCCAATCGATTGTAGTTGTTCATATTAAAGTATAAGTCACAGTCAAAGCTTATGAAATAATCTACTTGCCCATTGTTTGTCCGGCAACTGATGAATGCGAGACATATACTTGGAATCCTGCCGGCTTTCGTTAATTGCCAGACTAATTTCAAGCATTATTTCACAAGGAAGCGAATGGCTATATGTTATATAACTTAGTTAAAACAAGGCACTAGGCTTAAAGTGGTATTATTCACCACTGACTAAACTGACTAAGGGTGATAAGAGCTGGTTAAGAGGTGTATGTACTAGAGAGGGATACTTGAGGGATAAAAAAAATTGTCTTCTCGACGATATCGTTCCAAGCACAATCGCATTTTTTTTCGAAAATGTCTTGCAAAACACTTAAGGGGGGACCCTCATTTATCGGGTCAAAAAAATCGATTTTTTGGAAATAATTTTAATCTATTCTACAACTATTTAAGAATATACTTTCAAAATTTCAAGTCGATATCTGTATTTTTGAAGGAGTGACAAAATTTTTAACAGGACGCGACGGGTGGCCTGATCGCCTGTATCCAAAACTTTAAACGCGTTTTTCTCGAAACATCATTTTTCGATTTTGTGTACACAATTGAGAACGTTGTATTGAACCAATCAGGCTTTACAATAGCTCATTTTAAAGATAATTAAATTGTTTTCAATGTGACATTAAGTGTTTTTTAAAAAAAAAGATTTTCATATTTTTTTTGTAATTTTAAAGTCAATTTTTATGCATGAAAAATCACTTTTAACATAAAACTGGGTAAAAAATATCAATTTCGACATTTTTTTTTTAAATCAAAATGTCACATCGAAGGTATTATCCTAAAGTTTTAAAAAAAATTTGGTTTTTTTATTTCAGAAAAAAATTCAGAGCGCTAGAATGTACACAGATAGAATGAGGTGCCATGGACGAGGTGTATATTTCCATACTTAAAATGTTTTTTTTCTTCTCCGAAAATTTTTGTAGACAGTCAAGACATTTATTAAAGTACTTTATGAATTACAAAACGTTTGAAGTTATTTTACCTGAGAAAAAAATTCCCAAAAATGATGCATTTTTCGACCGTCCAAATGAGGGTCCTCCCTTAAGGATTATGGGTGTACGATGAACCTTTTTCGAGTCGGTCTTGATGTGCAATACATTCCACCTTGATCAAAAAGTTTCTAAAATATGTTCAGAAAATTCAAAATATAATGTTATCAGAGCCGTCTTATTTTTTCCACAACCTCTTTTCGGTTGTTAAAAACGTGTTTTCCGTAGTGGTTTTTTGACTCTGTTTAATCATCAGAAGAAAATCGCAGGGAACCAATCAGACGAATGCGATGACTGTTGGATGATATTCGTTCCGATCTTGGACAAAAATTCACTGAAAATTATGGCAAATCTTTACTTTTTTGGTGAATTGCTTCACGTAAACGTCTCGTAATGTCTCCATGAAAAACCGTGAGCATCGCGTTCTTTCTGACTGAACACATCATGGTTTTTTAGTTTTTGGTGCATTCGGAGCTCAACACTTACTCGCTTAAGGTCTGAATTGCATATCTTACTCATAAACCCACGTTTCGTCTCTTCTAAAGAAACGTTTGATGAATGTTGGGTCGGATTGAAATTTGAAAATCAATTCTTTGGCGATATCAACGCTTTCCCTTTTTCGCATGGAATTCAGGACCTTTGAGACCAACTTTGCAGCAGCACGGCGCTAACCCAAATCAATGACTACAATGCCCTGAACGGATTCATAAGCCATGTTCAAATCATCTGCCACATCTCTGATGGTTAATTTGCGGTTACTGATCAACTTTTTTTCACTTTATTGATGTCTCCATCAGTTTTCCAAGTCGACGACCTGCCATTACGCAGGTTTCGAAATATGTTAATAAAGTTATTTTGACGTATTGTTGATAGTATAGATATTTACAATACAACAAGAGAGTCCGAGGATGTGACACGCAGACAATGAAACAATCAATTAATTGTAAAAGATACTTGACAGATGTAAAGGTTAGATACGTTTTAGTAGGCTCTGCGATTTTTTGCAAATATGGATATGAAACACACCATGCACCACTGCTTGTCCGTAACCTTTTACCTTACACAAACATCGGAGTTTACCGCCGCTTGCGATCACTTCATGTTCCACAACTAAAAAGGATTAAGATTTGTCCCGATTGACGAGATATAGACCGCATTGCTGGATGAGGTGATACCAAAAAAGGCATATCGGGACTGTAAAAAGTGCAGACACAATTATATTAAAAAAGTATACTTCAAGCGGATTATTTTGAAGGAGGCAAAGTATACTTATATTGGTAAAAAATAAAAAACTTTTCGAGACAAATGAAAATCCATATGCTAGTAATATAAATGGAGGGCCTACAGTTGTATGTCTTTTTATGATGAGTTATTTTTAAGGTAGAAATAAACTTTGTCTCTGATCGCCGGGAACGACTGTTATTAAGAAAAACTGTTTCTACCATTTGCTTTACACTAACGATTTTCTGCGTCTTCTTTAGCTTCTCCGTTAGTCGATATTATGCTACCAAGATAGCAGAAACTTTCAACATACTGTACCACTTCTCTCTCGATTATAATATTGTTAGGATTTGTATTACTGCGTCGCATTGCTAACGTTTTCTTGCTGTTTATTTCGAGGCCAACGTTTCGTGCAGCAAGAAGATCGATTCGGGTCTGCATGTCAGAATGTCTGTGTGAGAGCAGTCAAGTATCGTTCGCGTAGCCCAGGTCTTATAGTTGGTGGGATATCGTCCAAGTGATGTCATGGCTCTATTTTTCCACTTTCTGCATTAGTTCATCAAGTGTAACTGTGAATAGAAGTGGCGACAGTGGGCAGCCTTATTTTACACCGGACGTTGTTCTAAATGGTGTGCTTGCGGCACAATTGGGAGAACTGTTAATTGAAGACATTTACTTCCTTGATTTCTGTAAGGGTTTTCTGAAAGTTCTACAAATTCTTCATGTAAAATATCTATGTAGTCAGTAATTTAACGCTTTGTCGGGTTTGGACATTTAGAAAAAATGTCATATACTTGCACAGGTTAATTATTTGTGGTGGTGTTGGACTATTTGTCATTGTTTTTTCGGCATTCACTAAGTTGGAGGTGCATCCTCAATGCTTGTATGACCACATTTAACACTTCCACCATTGTTTATGAATTTCTATTGCTGATAAACCTTCCAAAAAATTAATTTTATCACTGCTCGATATTTGGGTTTTTCATTACAAAACAAACGAAAAAATACCCCGGCATGCCAACTTTAATTGATTAGTAAACAAAAAACGAATTGACAGATCGAAATTAAAAAAGTGACAGATCAAATAAGAAAGTATTAAAATTGCGTATACATTTTTATTTTCCTATTAGTTGATAGGTCGTTCTCTTTACTTTTAAACCAACCTGTATTATTTTACGAAAATTCAAATTATTTTTTCTTTCTCTTATTTTATCATCACATAAATCATATTGCAACCGTTCTTTTAAGTTTCTTTTACAAATTTTCATTTCGTCCAATTTTTATTCTTTTATTTTCTTAGAAGTTCTATTTCAGCTACCTCTGTGCCACATTTCTTTGTTACTTTGGCACTGAGCTTTAGAGAGTTTTGTTTATTTGTGGCTGCTGTGTCCTTTCGACCATCTAAACTGAGAGGGGATATCGTTCAGAGAGAGTGGTTGCTATTCGCTTTGCTGCTGTCGATATGGTTTTTTTTTACCCAGAATATGCGGATTTGACTTATTTTTTTGTTTTGCGAATATTCCTCAGACCCTCTGAAAATTCATAATACTAAGTGCATTCCCGTACGGATCCTGATGCTGCTGCTATCACTACTGCGTACTGGTTTATGGTGGAAGTAGGTGGCCGCATAATTTTACACACACACTTTTTGTTATTGCTGCTTTCATGCCACAGTTTGTTGCTGGTTTTTAACGATTTTTGCTTTGCTAACTACTACTCGTATTCGTTTGGTTGGCACAGCGAACTGCTGCGCGGTCATTACTATCGAAGTTCGAACTGTGGAAAAATGCACAGAGGGGAAGAAAAAATAAACATGAGGAAGCAGCAAAAGCAACAATGGCATACAAACGAGCAACAATAGCAACAAAAAATTTAGCATTTACAACGCTAACGATGCAAAAGCGCAGTGAGAAATTGCGCGCCAAAAAGGAAACATTAAAAGCGTCATCTATTGCTGTTGGCAGCGCCGTCAGGAAGTTGCAGGTATCAGAAAAAGCAAAGCAGATATTGCTGCAGTAAATGGCAGCAGCAACAACAACAGTGGAAGGAGGAGCTGTGAATGTGGAGAGAGTTGGTTAGCCACATGGCTTTGTAGTGATGACTGAGTTGTGTTTAGGTAACTGTGTTGAATGTTGTGAGTTGATGGCCAACGGTTATGTTGGCGGGGAGGGCATGGTGTGAGTTACTGCTACATGTGGCAAACAAGTTTATTTTTCAAATCGCATTTCCAACGTTTCATTTGCTACGCATTGTTGCTGCTGTTCAATCTGTTGTTGTTAATCTATTCATTTTGTTGTTGTTACTTTCGGAGTTTGCGCCTTTGTTGTCGGTTATGTGCCTCTGTATGCACAGATATTAGCTTGCAGTACGCTGACGGTTGAAATGCGGTAGTTGCCACGCAAAAGCGCGTCAACTGTAAAACACTCTGCAACAAAAATAATTGAAATATAATACGTGGTATTGTCGGGTGTTTTTTTTAAGAGCTTGAGAGCTTAAAGTGATAATAAAAACAGAAATATTGTTGGAATGAACACTTTTTTTATTCTGGTGACAATTTCACGGCATTTATTTTTTGAATATCGTATGCGGCATATGTCTGCCGCGGCCGCGAGCCACATGGTCAATTCAATCAGTCCTACTTTTTACTACTTTTCCAATAAATCTGGCCATAAGGCTCAATGGTGGCTTGGATATTGCATTAAGTCGATTCTTAACCGCGCAGTAAAGCAAGTTGCGCCGTCTTGTTGGAACCGAATGTTGTTGATGTTCAGCTGATTCATTTTTGAAAACAAAACCCTAGTCAGCATAGCTCGATAGCGCTCGCCATTCACCGCAACGGCAGCAACCTCCCCGTTTCAAAAGAAGTAAGGAGTGATGCCGCCAGTGCTCTATGAACTTCGCGAACGTATTTATTTATTTATTTTTTTTGTTTTCAAAGTAAATTTCTACAGTTTCTGCCGCTAAACGCTTAACGATGACTTGCCGAACCTTACCATAGTTATCGATAACGATAGTTCTCACGCAGCTAAAAACACCCGATACAGAGCATTTGTTGTTGTCGTTGCTATTGTTATTGGTGCTGTTTACTGTTGCATGCACAAAATTTCGTCACTTTCGTGGACTATTGTTGTTATTGCTTTTTCTTTGCATCAAGTTGCATATGCATAAATACGAGGCTATATTAATTAGTAGCTGAAAATTGTGGTAGTGAACACGTTTCGCGCTCAACATAACCTTCTTCTAGCCCATTGCATTTCACGCAGTAATATTCAAATTTGTTTATGTCCTCCAAACAATGCGATTTATCGACCCTAATTTTCTTACCGCAAAGCCATTTCTTAGCATTGAGAAACTGGAAGCATCTGCCAGTGCTAGAGGCCGTTAATGGATAGCCGAATAGTAAACTACTTGGTAATTCTTCCGACCCCTGAACTTAACAGTAGACCAACGCCATCGCAGCATTAGACAAGACAGCAAATTGCATAGATGGCAACATCGCCACCTCTGCATTACATTTCGTCCGTCATTCGTCAGTCCCTTCACAGATGGCTTAATATGGTTATTTTAAGAACGCAATAAAGAACATGAGAAACGAGCTTTAATTATATAAATTTACATTTTTTTATTTTTCTTCCTTATAATTTATTATATATATGTATATAGAATTGGCGCGCACACCCTTTCTGGGTGTCCGGCCGAGCTCCTCCTCCTATTTGTGGTGTGCGTCTTGATGTTGTTCCACAAATGGAGGGACCTACTGTTTCAAGCCGACTCCGAACGGCAGATATTTTTTATGAAGAGCTTTTTCATGTCAGAAATACAATCGGAGGTTTACCATTGCCTGCCGAGGGGCGACCGCTATCAGAAAAATGTTTTTCTTTATTTTGGTAGGCACGCACTAACCCATTCGGCTATTAATTTAATTTATTATTTCCATTTTAAAAACTTCCTTTATTTTGGCTGGGAAATAATAAAAAATGTATATTTCCACTTCATCGTTCGAAGGCCAAGAAAGAAGAAGAGATTGTGGAGAAGGTGAGCTGCGCTAAATGTCCACATTAAAGTATTATCCCCATTTTTCGTAAAAACTTGTATAACCTGTTATTGGTATTAAGCGATCAATAAAAAGTACTCTAGTTCCTTCGATTTACAAAATGAGCGGAGAAGCTCAAATTGGCTATACTGTGATATGTCTGGAAATAGCGGATCTTCCTCTAGCTTCAATTCATGAGCTCAAATTTGGTTTGCGTTTTATTCATATTTCTTCAAAGCAAATCGTATTGTGAACCAATTTTTAGAGAAATTTGATGACGGCAGAGATTGAATCGTGTGCACTTGGACACGTAAAATAATTCAAAAATTGACTTGTCGTTTATTACAGTAGCCGAATGGTTGGTTCGTTCCCATCATCATCGTTACGGAAGTGCTCAGGTTCGAACATTAGGGCATAATATAAAAAATTACTACATTCGGAGTCAGCTTGAAACCGTAGGTCCCTCCATTTGTGAGAAGGAGCTCGGCCAAACACCCAAAAGGGTACCAAAATTTTAAACGGTACCAGTTTTTTTCTTCTTAAACTTAAATATCAATAACTTAAGTGTGAAAAAAGTGCAATAACATTAGGCAACAAAAAAAAAAAATAGTATTTAAATTAAAAAACCAAAAAAATAAATCAAATTGTTGCCACTTGAAATTTTGTGTATTGATTTTCTTGCGTAAGGAAAACTATTGCCTTTTTTCGGCAAGAAAATTCATGTTATCTAGTACAACCTATGCTAAAAAGAATTTATTAAACATTTGTAAATATACAAAATTCATTTCCTATATATATTCATCGTCATAGAGTTGGTGTGTTAAGCATTTTTCAGTATGAAATTTAAATTGTTAATTGTAAAGTTACATTACAGCGCGGCAACATTTCATTTACGTAAACTCTAGTCTTTTTTTTTATTACTGACAATTTTACATTCCAAATAAGTCTAAAGAGATACTTGTGTTGCGTACATAGATTACAGTTGTTCTTGAGTCGACGAGAAACGCAAAAACGCATTTAAAAATAATGAAAATAGATATGCACAAAATTAAAAAAATTAACAAAGTTACGGATTTGCGTTGTTCATTTCATAGGAAGCATAAATATTAAACATTGAAGAACTTTTAACTTAGAAAGTGAAGGACACAGCTTATCGCCACGTGTTATTATCAAGTTGTGAATACTGGTGGTTAACCGCAATGAACAAATCCTATCAATTGTGCCTAGTATCACTCATTATTACATTTAACTGCCAAAAAATAGACACAATTTAAAACATGTCGCAGTTAAACGCAACGGTAAACCATTTTAAAAGCTGAAAATTAAATTAGCAGTCATTTTGGTTGTGGGTTTTTCAAATCGAATTAACAAATGTTCGACATTTCGGCTCACGATTGCCACCTCGAACTATAGTAACTGCAATCTGACTTATTTAGTATCATGGCTCTAATGTAAACACCAAATTACAGCAACGTAAACAGAAATCGCTACTCTCACTTCTCTCAAAAGCGTAATCGACGAATGTCAACGGCGTACAGTTGTGGTGACTGAGCATTAAACATTCATAGGAACTGCGGTGTTAAACAACCGAAGGGCAAAAATTTAATAATTTTAAGTCTAAATAGATTTAACTGTGTGAGCACGCGTTCATACACAGCCCGGTAAAAATAATATAAATACATTACGGTGACTACCTTTCGGTAGTGCGTCGGTTCGAATCTTCGTGTATGAACATGAAATAATACAAAAGTTTTTTTTCTAAAAGCGGTCGCCTCTCGGCAAGCAATGGTAAGCCTGTGAGTGTATTTTTGCCATGTAAAAACTTCTCTTGAAAACCATTTGCCGTTCGGAATCGGCTTAAAACTGTAGGGCCCTCCATTTGTGGAACAACATATAGACGCACACACTCAGCCATACACCTAACAGAAATGTACGCACCCATTATTTATTTATACTTAGTACAAAGTTTATACAACTAACTAGTTGGCAGTCTTTATTTAGATTTTTATGAATCGCAAATCGCTAGATTTTCTGTATCGCAGTTCGTTAGATTTTTCCGATACTTCAGTATGCGGCATAGTTCGGATAAATAGAAAACAAAAGAATTGTACAACAAAAAATGGCAGGTTTTTCATAACTGCTTTGTCTTTTAGATGTATTTTGATAGTTTTGCATCCCGCAACTCGCTTGTGAAAATAGAAAATAGGCTTAATAAATAATTCATGAAAAAATAATAATTTTACTTTTTGTTTTTGAAAAAGCTGCCAACTGTTATCTAAAATTTTGTCGCTTACTTTCTTTTTACGGTTGGGGACCGGTACAAGGTTGTCAACTAAATCAAAACAACCGGGAAAAATTAATTCTTAATCATCCTAGTAACTCAACGAAATTAAGTGTAGACGCATGCGCTCTTTACAAATTTGACTCCGCCATGCACTTGTCTCTTCGGCAAACCAACTTCTCTGTAAAAGCTACTTCTCGATAGTTCTCTCTCTGCAGTTGCGTAATACCGAACTACTTCATGGATACCTGATTATTTACCTTATACCAGGATCTTCGAAATGTGCCACGGTTTCTCTATTCGGTTGAAATCGAGGCTTTTATTAATATTATTTACTGTCGAAATGACAATTAAGAGAAAAAATACTCCCAGTTATTTGAAAAATAGTAGGGAGAGGCTCGCAGTCAATAAGCTTGATGCGGATCCAGAAATGTGACTAATTTAATTTTATTTTTCTTCTTGATTTGCGCGATATCCGCTTAAGCGATTTTGAACGAGTTTAACAAAGCGCGTCAGTCGTTTCTTTCTCGTTCTAACCGCCGACAGTTGGAGGCTCAAAGTGACGCTAATTCCTTTTCCACCTGATCTTTCCAATTTAGAAGAGGCTTTCCTTTTCTTCTGCTACTGCCAGCTAGTATCGCGTCAAATACTTTCAGAGCCGGAGCGTTTGTATGCATTCGGACGACATGACCCAGCCAACGTAAACGCTGGATCTTTATTCGCTGCGCTATGTCTATGTCGTCGTAAAGCTCATATAGCTCAGTGTTCCATCGCCTGCGATATTCGCCGTCACCAACGTACAAAGAACCAAAAAACTTTCGCAGATTTTTTCTCTCATCGTCCAAGCCTCTGGGTCACACGATAGAACGGGCCTGAGGAGAGCCTTATAAAGTGCGAGTTTTTTCGTCTAGAAAGGTTTTTACTACTAAATTGCCTACTAAGTCCAAAGTAGCACTTGTTGGCAAGAGAGATTCGCTTTTAGATTTCAATGAAGACATTGTTATTGCAACCTCGAAGTCATAACTGCCACCAGTGGTTGTGGGTGCCGCTACGCGAGTGCGCCGACTGGTGGTTTGATGGCATGAGATACATCATTTTACGAGTATCATCGTTCACCATCAGGCCCATTTTCTTCTTTATTCAGTTTTGAAAAGGCAGAACTAACAGCCCGGTGTTGAGGTCGATGATGTCAGTATCTTCGGCATACACCAGCTATTGTACGCTGTTATAAAAAATTGTGCCGGAGCGATTCATTTATAGCGAACAAATTGAAACATAAGGTTTTTGTTGTGTTTTAGCCAGATTCACCAAACTGTTGTAATTTATTTTCAACTTTAATATATAATTTTGCGATTTTAGCATGTGAAAAAATAAGAGCACTTCTTGTTTTAATAAACAAAATCACAATGTCAAATAAGAAAAAGAGATTGTTCGCATTAATTTGTGTTAAAACTTATGTATTTCTGAATTATTTAGTACTGTGTTGAGAATCTCCGGTTGCTTAGAGCTGAACCACAACAGAATCAACTGGGTTTTGGCAGATGGAAAACGAATCCCATGAAGCCTGAATAAGTTCTGAAAATTTGTAACTAAATGATTTTCCAATAACAGGTGTTACAGGTGAATGGATTGCGCTATCGAGGGATGATTCACGATTTTTTATGGCCGGAATTGGATGTTATTGATCTGGTTTACATTTATTTTCAACAAAACGGCGCTACGTGCTACACAAGCAACGACACCATTGATCTTTTACGGGAAACGTTTCCGGACCGTGTTATCTCCCGAAAAGGTGATCACAATTAGCCACCGAGATCTTCTCATTTAACACGTTGTGACTTTTTTCTTTGGGGCCACGTGAAAGAGAAGGTCTACGCCAACAGCCCAGGGTCGATTCACAACCCCAAAGCTGGAATTCGTGAGGTTATCGAGGACATAGGGCAGTCACTTTGGAATTCGGTTATGGAAAATTTCATGAAAAGGATATTGTCCTGTAAGCGTGGTCGTGGTGGTCATTTGTCTGATGTTTCCACTATTAACGGCATACCTTCCTCTTTATAATGAAATAAACATCCGATCATTTAAATATATTAAAAATTAGCATTTTTCTTTGAATATCAAAATAACACCTCTTATTAGATAACCTTTTACTACGTCGACATTTGCCTATTGTTGATGCCTTTACTGTATTCCAGAAATTTTTTATCGGATTTAAGTCCCAGAATTGTGGTGACCACTCCATTACATTAGTGTGTGTACATTAACTTCGCCGTGTGTTTCGGGTCACTGTGTTGCTGAAATTTAGACTTAAACTTCATACCTTATAAACTATATTCAGCGTATAGTAACATACAATCTTCAAGGACTGCCACATAAACGGTTGCCTTTATTATGCCCTGGAGCGGCCGTATACCATAGTACGAAAATAATATCGAGACCATGATGTTCCCGCCACAACGTTTAACTCTTATTATAGTAGTTCGGGGCTGTAGGCTGCATGTAGTGAATACCTAGTGATGAATACCTAGGCTTGAATTTAACAAATTTATTTTATGTTTGTTTCGCCCCACACCAAAGAATGTTATGCCATTTCTCTTTAGAGCAACACAGAAGCTCTTTAGTAAACTTTTTTTGCTGCACGTTCCTTTTTAATAATATATACACTTTTCGAGAGCTTCGAGATTAGAGGTTTTCCTTAGTAACCAAATAATAAGCGGTTTTGAGGTTTTCCTTAATAAAATAATACGTAAATAATAAGTGAATAGATGACGGGTCGACATTAATACTTATCGCACTTTTAATATGTGAAAAATGAGCCCTTCTTAGCACAGCGCATTACTTTCCTTTCTTAATTGAAATTGTAATTTTCGGGTTTCTTGCACGCGTTGCACTCTGAGGTACCCATTTAATTGCGTTTTTAATAATGGTTTTTGAAATTTGTAGTACTCCCCCACTTTTCTGTAAGACTCCCCCTGTTTGACCAAATTTTTATGAAGCTCTCAAGTTTTCGGGTCGCAGTGCTTACCTTTTCCCATATCTGTCCAATAAGGAAAAAAACCAAATTCTAAATGAAGGATATTAAAGCTAAAAGCATCATTCTTACTCTATCTTTGATAAAAAACACGTTTTAATACAAAGTTCTACGATATTGTTTTGTCTGCCACAATTCATAGGCTCAATCTGGCGCCAGAATAGTTCTGAGAAAAAAAAATCAAATCTTGTATTCAATTACCGTTTCAAAAAATTTGTACTTTTTCTTTTTCTTATATTTATGTATATTTATTGTATAGTCTTTTTATTTGCGAATCGCCAAAATATGCATACCTTCTTGTGTTGTATCACATATTCTCAGATTCTTTGGGATTTTCGCATGTCTTCGCTGGTGTTTTAAAGCATTGCTAGAGTAAAATTTATTATTCCGAAGTATATTTTATGGTTTCTGAGGTATTTTTAGAAAGCGTGTACTCGTTCAACTGCTCCACTCTACTAGTTTATAAACTCATTTAGAATTAACCCGTTTATGGTGTTGTTCCAATTTTTAAAACAATTTACGACTGTGTACCCATCTGAGTATATTTCTGTATAATTTATGTATATGACAAGCAGCCTTTCACAAAACATTCAATCAAAAAAGAAAACGTGTGGAAAATGAAAATGTAAAAGTTTTCATTAATCAAAATAACAGCAACAAAAACACCGAATCAATACAAAGACAAATTGTAAGGTGAAATGTTAAGTGTTCCAAGTAAGTAACAAATTGTAAATACACAAATCAATAAATTTGCTAGTTGCAAGTAAAGTATTACGGATGCATGCAACAAGCGATGGAGTGTAACAATCTACAACAACGAGCAATTAACAACAGGTGAACGTTGGAAAATTCACAGCAACAAAATAAAAGCCGAACTTAGTTGCCTGCGGCGACGCTATGAAAACAGAAATCAAATCTATGTAGCGTTAGCCAATAAAAAACTGTTGCTTTTGGTATCTGCATTCGACAAAACAATAAAAGGAAAATAAAATTGGAAAGCGATTTAAATTTACACGAACATAAAGTACTAATTGTCTGGAGGGTCTTTCAAGTTTATGCAAATTTTTTGAAAAACAAATTTTGAATGAGAACTCATTAGCTGCTTATTGATGGGTGTATAACGAAATCCCGACACACAAGTTCCCGAAATACAGACCTCCGAAAGACAAAATTCAGATGCGACCAAAACTCGACGAGGGATCCAGACAAAATATAAATGTAATCAAAGACAGTCCAGTCCCATGATGGCATAGATGGCTTTATGGCCTAAATGGCCATACAAATATTAATAATTTAATTCACAACCCAATGAATGCAAAATTAGTAGTTGAAAGAAAAATGGGGGAAAAGAAATTCAGATAAAAACAACTAAAAAGGTGATGTTGTAAGAAGAAAGAGGAAAGTATCAAATATTACTGTTTGAAAAAGATAATTATTATTTATATTTACTTAATTTCAACACTTTCCTTTTTCATAAAATGTATTTGTTAAGTGTATACGCCATGATCTGAGAGTACCGGGAATGTTTAAGTATAACAAAACAGAGTTACATATATTTCAGGCAAATTCATTTTATCTCCTTCAAAATATGACCCGTCAGCACACATGTGCCAACGTTTAACCCAGTCCTCCATGCACCCTTGGGATGGCCCTCAGCTCCTTCGTCGCATTCTCTTTGATCTCCTCTATCTACTGAAATCTCCTTCCACGAAGTGGTAACTTGAACTTGGGAAACAAAAAGAAGTCGCGCGGGCCATATCAGGCGAATACGGTACTTGCACGATGGTATTTACTTGGTGTTTGGTCAAATAATCCATCATAATTTGGGCTCGGTGCGATTGCGCGTTATCATCATGCAAAATCCAAGAATTGTTTGCCCACATTTCCGGCCGGCCAGGCAGACACTAATGATCCCATGGCGCTAACAAGTGGCAGATGTGTGCCTTACAGTCGTATCAACATAAGAAAAAAATATGAACCGGTTCCCACGTACGCGGTTCGTTTAAATTAAACATTCCCGGTACTTTCTGATCATAGGGTAATATTGTTTTCTTAAAATCTCTTTAGAATCATTACCTTCTTCAAGAAATTTGGCTCTACCATTATTTTCTTGTGGGCAGAACCAGGTCTTTTTTGTTGAATTTTTTTTTCTTAATACGAATTTTATTTAAATTATATTTAAATATTTGTGTTGGTATGGGCTGTAAGTTATGTAATTATAATTTTTTTTTTTTTGTGTTTATATGTACATTTAATATCTCTGTTTGCTTTTCATTTTTGTAAGAGATAACAGATTTTGCTTAATTTTGCATTTGTCAAAAAATTTAGAATATAGAGTTTTTCTCTTGATTTGTATTTTGTCTAGTCGGGATTTTTTACATCTGTTTTAAGTCCTGTCTGGATCTTTAAAAATTGTCTGAACTCTGTCTTGACGGGATTTTAAAAGTCAGAATAAAAATCATTATATGATGGTAAAGGGTATACATTTTACGAATACTAAATGATATTCTACAAATGTCGCCAGCCTGCATGATATGCTTTTGGAGATATTTTTGAAACAAATGCCATTGTTCAGAGCTTCAATTGCTTCTGGTGTAATCACATAAACTTCATCTTTGGGATCATCCAATCATCACCTATGCCTCTCTTATCTGGTGGCCGGTAGCTAAACAAGTCTACATGTTTTTAAACATAGGTTTGAAATCATAAACCCAGATGGCGATGAATAGGACTGGGAGGACCTTGGGTCGATCCCAGAAGTCTCAACTGGTTCACAGACGGTTCGAAAATAAATACATATTGGAGTCGGTGCGGGAATCTAGGGTACAAACACGAAAATCTTCAAAAACCAGTGGGCAAATGGCCTAGTGCCTTTCAGCCTAAAATTCAATCAATTTCAATCCGTGCATGAATAAATCATATGAGGGACAACAAGGGTAAATATATTGTCATATACTTGGACAATCAAGCTGCATTAAAAGCTTCACATTCGAAACTACAAAGAAATAAGATGGCAAAGAAAAAAACAAAAATTACTGGGTTCCGGGTCACTTTTGAGTAAAATGTAATGAAATTCCTGATGAACTCGGTAAAGCGGCAGATTTCCATGGTTCAGAGCCATACTGCAGCTGTCTAGTTCATATATACTGATTAATTTCGCACCACTTTGTATACATAATCATCAGAATGTGTGTTGCATCACTTCAAAGGCATTTACGTTGAATAAAAGTTTGTCGATGGTATCTATGATTCCGGTTGATTGCTTATATGAAATGAAAAAGCTTGACTGTATTCAAATTTTTAAGTGAGTAAAACTTCTTGAAAATTTAAAGCCACGATCCTACAAAATTAAGTGAAAATGTTTTACCAAAAACCAGAGCGTGAAATTGAAAAGGAAATTTGAATAGGTCGAGCCAAGGAGCACCAAGGGATTTGGTGGCTAAAAAGCCCATAGTATTTAGAGTTCTGGAAAGAGGGTAGATAGTCAAGGAGAAAAGGAAAAAAGTATCAGAGAAAGAGATAGGAAAGAATAGAGACAGAGGCAAAGTCCTCTGTGTCCTGTGAGAATTTTCCAGATTATTTGGCAAATCTGTAAATATCCTCCAGTTTTAGAGAAGAATATTACTCATTCTCATGACATCGGAACCCAAAACTCGTAGCCGCGCTCTAGCAAAGGCAGGACACTCACAGAGAAAGTGATCTGTGCTCTCCGCCTCCTCCAAGCAAGGCAGGCGCTTTGTGTCCTCAATGATTCCAATGGTGGTCATCTGCTGACTCCATGGGTTGTGTCCTGTAATAATACCGACCAAGAACCGAACGCCTTTCCTTCCAAGTTTTAGCAGAAAGTTTGACAGTTTTCTGTTCGGACTTGTCACAAAACACTCTGCAGTTCTGCAGCGTTCTAAACCGGACCATCGCTCTTTATGTAAATTGCATACATATCCGCTGATCCAATTCATGATTCCTACTGAACTGATTCCGCTTATTGGCTCTGACCCTTGTGGGGGAACCGCTGATCCACGGTTGGCCAATTCATCAGCAATTTCGAGCCCTCGAACAGCGGAGTGCCTTGGAACTAATCTAAGTACAAGCCTGTTCTGTCTTGCGAATTAAACTTCTTACATTCTTCAACAATCTTCGAGGTTTGCTTCGCGTTCTCCAGGGCCTTCAGTGCAGCCTGACTGTCACTGAATACTCGAACCTGTTTGCCGCTCCATCTCCTGTCGATTATCCATTCGGCTACTTTCAGGATGGCAAAAACTTCTATTTGGGAAACAATTGCCATTTCCCCCATATCATAGTGATACTTATTAATATCGTTTAAGTACCATCCGGCTCCAGACCCTATTTCAATCTTGGAGCCATCGGTAAAGAAAATATCCTCCCTGAATGTATTCTGAACTGCTCCATTACTCACGTATCTGACATCAAATTTCTTTCCAAATGAAACTATGGGTATCAGGTCGTCCTTAGGTGCCAAAAACAGTGGATACTGCTCAGATAGCAACTTGAAGCATACTTTCGAAAGCTTTCCACATCCTGATTCCAAATCCACAATTGCTTAGGATGGCTTAGGTTTCCGAGATATTTTGACCTAGAAGCGTAAAAAATTTTAAAATTTGTAGCGCGTTGGTGTCTCTATGGTGGTTAATAGATTTTTGATTATTTAGAAATTTATTATTGTAATATAAAAAAAAATCAATACTAAATATATGTCGGCGGTAAACTATATCAAAGCAAACTCAAAGAAGTTTTGGAAAATTAACAACAAGCCTCTGTTTCCACAATTTAATTAGTTTTCGTATTATATTTCGCGCATAAAAAGTGCTCCAGAATTTTTTTCCCGTTGCAGTGAACAACTTTTCTTAGAATTCTATGACATTTTAACAGTTTGTTAAAAAATTATATACAATAATTTAAATAACTTCAAAAATCGAGCTTGACAAATCGATAGAGAATTTAGTTAAGGCGGCTCTATTTATGGTGATAGTAATGGTACAAAAACAACGGTGATATAAGTAGAACAAAAACAAGTTTTACAAATATTTTGTTTTGCTTTTAGCTGTAAGATTGCCTTAGCAGAAGATTTCTAAGGCGGATGAATTAGATTTGATCGAAATAAATAATTTTCATAATTGGATTGAAAAAGACAAACAGTATTGTTCACAATTTTTAAACCAAACAACAAAAATCCCAACGCCAAGGTACATAAAAAATAAAATCAAATCAAATCAGCTGATCTACTGATATCACCTTGCATAGATTTGCCTGGGAATTTAATCAGGGAAATTTCTTTTAATTAATTTATTTTTATCGAATTTTGCTGGACGAGTAATTTGTGTGCTAAACTCGAGCTTGAAAGACCCTATCCAAACACTGTTTTTTTGCAGCTGCAACTAATTTACTTTTTGGTTTACGTTTTCTTCGCGATTTTCGGTATCGCTGTTTGCTGAAGTATCAGTTTCCCAGTGCATTTGAGATTGTACACAAAGGTTCGATCCACTTCGCAACAATAATATTTGCGACATTGGCTCCATTCGCCTGCTCTTGGATTACTTACTTACAATACGTCAAGGATGTGCGGCATACTACAAGTACAGCGGTTGTCCGTCGGACTCTAGGCCACCTAATGTCGGTTCAGGAATGAAGGGAAATATAAAGTCATTGATGAAATGAAATGTATTCCTGCTGACACGGGGATGGTACAAATATAAACATTGAAAAAATGTCCAAATTCAAGTAAATATTACTTAGTTGCTTTTAAAGACAATTTGTTTATAAATAAGCTTCACGTGACTATTTGTGATTTTTGGATTAGTATTAACTTTTAGTTTTTGTGCATATTAAAGGATCAATAGTTGAAATACAGTGGATGAAATATCCATATTTGAATTTCTAATAGAAATTAGTTTTAGGACTTCAATTTGATTCCAAATTGAACTTCTCTAAATCTATCAAGTACACTGCCTCTCAATTATAGGCGATGTTAGTAGTTATTCTTTGACGCACAGTTTCAAATCTGAAAACTCTACGCTAGTGAGGTCTACAGGGTGCGCCATCTTTTATGTCGGTATGAAAACATTGAATAATTTTGAAAAAAAAAATAACAAATGATTCGCATCAGTGAGGTATTTTTATTTGGTTTGGTTATTTACAATTTATTAAAACTATTTTTTTAATACAATATCTATCAAGTGTCCACCTTTATTAGCAATCACAAACTGCGATCCTTTTTCTGCGTTTGTCATCACCTTGTCAAGCATTTCAGGTTTTATAGCGTACCGATTTCGCATTGTTTCGGTATAAAGCGATCCATGGTTACTGCCACAATAGGCTTCCACGAAATAATTGTACGCCAAAGAGTTTTTCCCATGGTCCACAAATCCATTGTAAAAACGTTGTAAAATCAAGATTAATAAGTTCGCTGGAAAGCTGTAATGAAAAATGAAAGTAGACAAACCAAAGTGCTTTGATAAAGGCATGACAAAGTTATGCTTCCTCCGGTCATTCCATTGGTCTACGAGATGTGGTAATTTAGCTAAAACTCGGGAACTGGTATTACTACAATTTAGATACATTAGCTCCAGCCGAAATTGTGTTTTATGCGTATTTTTGAGTGTAGCTTTATGTGGCGTCGCAGTATGGGATTAAAGCGACTAGCAGCGTTTAAAAAATCTGCAACTTTTTATTTCTTAATTTTTGAATTTGCCGAATTTTTTATGTATCTTCAACATACAGTATTTCTCTTCTTGTCTGGTGCGACAAGGCTTAAGCGATTTTGACCGAACTTTACAAAGCTGATGTCACCAGCTGAGGTAGCATCGAATACTTGCGAAGGTAGAGCGACGATATAACTTAGCCAGGGGAGCCCCCGGATCTTTATTCGCTGCGCTATGTGTATGTCATCGTAAGGCTCATAAGCTCATTGTTCCATCGCCTGCGATATTCCCTCTGCCCAACGAGCAAAAGTTCACAAATCTTCCTCAGAATTGTTCTATCGAATACTCAAAGGACGCCTCATTGGCTGTTTTCATCGTTCAAGCTTTTGCGCCATACAATTGGTAGGCCATGATGAAAGTCTAAAGTGTGGTTTTTTTCGGACAGAGGACTTTACTACTCAATTGCCTACTTAATCTGAAGTAGCATTTGTAGGACTTCAAGGTTGACATTACTATTGGCATCAATATTGGTTCCAAAATAAACGCAGTCTCTTACTACTTCAACATTATAACTGTCAATAGTGACGTGCATGCCGGTAAGAGAGGCGTCCGTCTGCTGGTTTGATGACAGGAGGTACATAGTTTTTTCTCGTTCACTACCAAATCCATTCACTTCATTTCTTTATCCAACTTAGAAAAGGCGGAACTATCAACACGATTGTTAAGGCCGCTCGTATAATATTTGATGCCTGAGCGATTAAGTTTTGCTGCTCGCACAAACTTTTCCAGTTTCAGCTTAGAGAAGGCACTCCACGGAGAGTTTCCATGCCTGAAATTCTCTTTCTTTCTTTGATATTAGATGGCTTGGATGTTGAGAAAGTTTGAAAATATTCTACCACTCAGAACGTTTTGATGTGACAGCCATATTAGTTGTGCTTACAGTGGCTTCAAAAATTCATCTCGGCAAAAAAATGTAATTGAACTTTCAACCTTTTCGTGCGATTGTTCACAACTTTCGATATGGATTAAGAAAACAAGAAAGAACTAAAATCATTACACCGCAAGCATCATGCTTTAAATCCATAAGAAATTGGTACAATGAAATTTTTCGTGGTCGCTGTTCGCTCACCAACGAATTCCGTGAAGGTCATCCAAAATCAGTTAAGGTGCCAAATAATATCGGTACCTAAAAATAGAGGCTTCCTTGGGTACAATCATGATGAGCAAGGTTTCGTATGACCATCCTGCGGTAAAACGCAACTGGGCAAAGTGTTCCAAACAAAAAAATCAAGAGTTTTGGGATATATTGTTCTTCAAGGTCGATCATTTTCATAACACTATTCAAGAGTTTTAACGCGCTGCTCTACCAAGTAAAATTGTACATCTGTCTGCTTGACAAATGGTAAAGATGACACAAAAAACGGTACCGTCTGGAAATTATTCACTGCTCACAACTAAGCGTTCATTTTTGAAATACCTTTTGCATTCCACATTTTTTTTTATTTATGCAAATTACAAAAAATTTTTTTTTTAAATTTTTTAAGTGAATTATGCAACTCAATAGCGTTTGAACACTCTATTCATGGCGTGCAGGAACTGTTTTTAGACAATTTGCAATCGGCAGCGTGCTGTTCCGCTTAATTTTGCTTAATTTTTTTACAGGTTTTCAATAGCAGAAATGTACTCAGGCGCTTGCCAAGGCGTGTCGAGAAGCAACCGCTGTTAGAAAAAACCTTTTCTATCCCCACAGTAGGTTTAGAATACGGTTCCAATCGGCTACGGCAATCTATTATAAATATTCTAATATTCAGTAAGTTTTTTGTTTCTTTTGCTTTTTTTCCCCACAAATAGGTACAAATTCTCTTCTTTATGTCCGATTATATTATTTAACTAAATAGGCGATGGCTTAGTGTTTTTGTTTTGTAAAATGTGTACTATCTTGCAACTAAAATTATATTTATAAGTGCCTCAGACGATACTTCTTTGAGATAGACGAGCAAAAGCTCTTCTAAATGCCGGCTTTCACCACAGCGACATATAATTTTTGAAGTGCTTAATTTGCTAGTTGCTTATCGAATTATTTTTTATGTTAGCTTGTGGAATTCCAAATACATTACTTGCCTTATTTTATGTGAAAACCGGTGCTATCTGTGTAGGCTTTCTGCTTTTTTGCCTATAGCCAAAGTTGCATTCGATGCTAATTTGTTGTTTACTATTCGGTTGCTTAATTTCACATTCGTCAAAATTATTTTTTATCGAGATATATTTTTATTTTATTTTTTCATTAGATGACAACTGCGTGAGGTTGCTTTATGAAATTTCCCATATTTATGAAGATCGTAATATTTTTATTCATTGTCTTTCGTTTTCACATTTCATTATTTCAATGATTTGTGGTCAGTTAAGTGAATGTTTGTGAGTCTTAACTATTTTTGTTGTTGTTGTTTAACTTACTTAACGCTTATTACTTTCACCAACAAATTCAACAACAAAGACCATCAACAGCAACTACAACAACAAGCAACTGCGAATGAAATACATTAACCAACGACTGCAACAACAATGACGACAACAACACACATAACACATAACAGCAAAGCAAAACAAAAAACAAGAAGTACAACTCACAAACAATCGAAACGTTCATAATAAAGCCAAGCGGCACATGAAATACTTACATTCGAAATATAATGAGGCCGACAGCACCGGCGCAACATCAACAACATTTGGGGCTTCGTTAGCGGCAGCGAGAGCAACAGCGTCAACAACTACAGTTATTGCCAATGCAGCCGCCTAAGCGCCGGCAACCTGGATTTAAGTTTAGCCTAGCATCCGCAAATATTGGCCGCAAGCAGCACTTTGCACTCACAAAATGTGAACGCTGTAGTTGTTGCTATTTTACTTGTACATACAGATTGCCGAGTATATTGAATTAAGCGCTAAGCTTAGCGATAAACTCAGCGCCTTGCCGCCATTGTGCCGCCCCACACCGCGCCGTACGGTTGATGCGTTGTTGCTCAATTGAGATCAGCTCAGCTTAGTGCAGCTTAAAATGAAACATAGGCAACTCTGCTTACGGTTGCAAATTGACGCCAGCGAGTGTGTGATGTGTTGTGTGCAGTTGTCATATTTACGTACACTTTAGACATTTGAATGTGGCCAATTGGAAAGTGATTACTGTAAGATGATTGTGGCATAAGTGGGAAGGAATATGAGTTTATAGAATTTTAATTTTACTATTGACTACCGCGAGTCTTTCTGTGGTTTTCTTTTAAATGGCTTAACGTTTAACGTGCATTTGTTCTCAACGTCCAGCTTGGAACCATTGCAACTCACAACAAGCTGAAGTAAATGAGTTAGCAACATTTACAAACTAAAGTGGCCTTTTAACCAGAGTAAGCGGAAATAAATGAATAAGTGACGACCTCTTTTCGATTTAGGAGTACAGAAAACCAACAAAAATTAGTGGAAAGTTTTCAAAACTATATTTCCTTATTAGATATTTGATATGAGTGGCTTCGCTTAGACATGAACAAACTAAGCTGAATTCTATCTCGCTCTAACTGGCACCAACTGGACATATTTAGGGAAGTAAATTCTTTCTCCATCCTACTTCTCCAACTTTCTTGCTCCAGTAAGCATCACATCGAGCATTGTTAGTGCTGGAGCGTTTGTGTCCCCTCCTATATTCCATCCATCCTACACTATGTACAGCTTTGCATTTAATCATATGCAATATGCAGTAGCCAACGCAAAAATTGAATACTAAAAGGGTCATCTCATCAGAAGTTGTCATCATTCAAGCATACAATTGGATGGACATGATGTGAGACATATAAAGTGTGGTTTTTTCGACGAAATCCAACTTTACTTAACAATCGCCTATTTAGCTCAAAGTTAGTTAGGTTAGGTAAGCAGCTGGTTGGCTATTCACTTAGAAATAGCTTTAAAGGAATTAAGTCTTTACTCCCATAGCCAATTAGGGTCTTGAGCTTAATAACGGTGCATTAGAAATTGGGTCTCTGGTCATAGCGATATTGCGGAAAACTGAGAGGTAGATGAGCAGGTAATACAAGGGACCTGTGAGATAGTTTTCGACACGAAATGGGAGGATTGACCACCAGAGGTGTGCTCCTTCACGTCAACTCAGGGAGCACTGGGCCAATACACAAACTTGTAAGGTCGTGAAATTCTTTTGGTCACTTGTGAACCGGAGGCATTCAAAGGTTCCTTTGAGGTTGATAAAATCTCAGCCATCACGAAATCCGAGAGGTGTGCATGCTATGAGGCTTGGAATTACTTCGAGTCATTTTTGCGCAAGCTGTATAAAGGATGAGGTGGAATAAGCTCAACATCTACACCTTAGATGCCCTGCTGTCGCGAGGCTCAGATTTAGACATCTTGGTTCTCACTTCTTTGCCACGCCTGCTGATAAAACAGATCTATAAATTAAAAATCTGATGAACTTCATCAGCAGCATGAAGCGGTTAATATAACCGTAACTCAGTTATCGTTCATTCCCACCTTTCCCCCCATCTCTCCCTTTTCGCCAAATTTGTTTTCTCCCCTTCACTTCCTTTGCAATGGTATCACAAAGGATCCATTTTTCGTCCAAGTGTGCCCATTATTTGGCAATCGTTTTTAACCTAACATGGCCCACTTCAACGTGTCTCAGTTGGATTTAGCGGCTGACAGTATTATTGGTGTTTTTGCTAGTTTCCAAGTAAATAAAGCTGCGTACTGCTTTAAGATTAAAACGGTCAGCAGGTCGTAATGAACTAATATCTGCAGCAGTTGTATGTTCTTCTGAAATTATGCTAGAATGACTTAAGTAATTCTGGAGCTCGAGCAATATTGTTAAGCCTCAGGTTAAAGGAGATATGCTGTAGTGATTAACCCTATCTGAAACCTCGGCTCGGAGAGGCGTGATAGTAGAGAAATCTAAAACTATATGTCAAAACTATTGAGCTGCTGAGAAATGACTTTGAGTTAATTTTTATTTTGCTATAACAAAAGATGCCGGCGCAACTATTACCATTGGAGCTCTGCTTAACTACTGCTTAGTTTTTACGGTCGAATCAACTGAATTGCTAAGAGCAGTATTATTTGCCTTCAAAGAGCAAAGAAACTTCGTTATATGCACTGACGGCAAATTGACGTTTGAAGCACTTTTTCACAGCTACAAAATGTCACATATAATTTCGAATAATCGCGACATTCTCTATCAACACAGAAAATCAATAAAAATTACGTGGTACCTGGACATATTGGAATCTCAGGAAACGAGTGTACAGATCAGGCGGCTAAGACTGGTGGTAAAGCGCCATTAAATTTTGTTTAGTCATTTCAACGATCAAGATATCAAGAAGCTAGCAAAACATCAAAAGCTTTAAAATGTCCGTAATAATGGCGTTAATTATAAACATCATTACAAAAACTCTAATCCTTGGGCAACAAATATTCCCCGCAACAAATATTCCCCGTCACAAAATCAAGACTTTCGTTCACCCATTCCCATCTCCTAAGCGGTAAAAAGAAACCAGTTTGTCCTATTTGTGGGTCTATCGACTTTATAACATCACATCTTTTCAATTTAAGTACCAAAGTCAAATCAGAACCATTATATTTCAGAACCACAAGCCTTTGGATTTTCTTTACAAAAATGATGACAGTTATTAGATATGATTTGGAATTTATTCTCTTTATTGTTTTCTTTGAATTTATAATCTTATTACATTTTATCATTTATTGCCTTCAAAATTACAATGATAATGATAGGAGCAGTACTGATACTGTAGAACAGTATTTGGCAGAGCTGCAGGAGTACTACTACAGAGATGGTATACAATTATTGGCGATCACTGGAATAAGTGTATTGTGGTTGAGAGGGCTTATATTTACATATATTTTACTTTTGATTTCTTTCGTTTTAACTCTACCTCAAACTCAACATTTCGGTTTATCTTCTTTAGCCTGTATACATATTTCCTACAGGTCACATGTTTGTAGTTAGTTCGCAGTGACAACCAAATACACAGGTCTGCAAGTACATAGTTTTTTTTCCATGATACTGGATCTGATGCATTTTTTGAGCTGAATACGATTCTGAGGAAAAGTATCAATTTCGTCATGTGTTTTGTAATCTTACACATATATATATTTATATAAGAATATATATTTGGCTCTTACACCCTTTAATGTTTCTCTCTGCACGATTTTCAAAAATTGATTGACCTACAGGTTTAAGCCGGCAAATTGTTTTTATGAGGAGCTTTTTCATGGCAGTTATACACTCAAGGTTTGGGATCGCTGACTAAAAATCCTGTTACAAGTTTTCTTAATTCATAATAGTGCATTCAATATGCCGAGCGTGGAATCAACAAGTTGGGCAAGGTTTTCAAAGTGAACACTCTGAGATTTTTGTACAAAGCTGATGACTGCGCTTTTAAATTTTGGAAAAAACGTTTTCATGAGTTTCGACCCTATATTTTCCTAAAACTTGGGGTCATGTTAAGTGCACAAAAATACCTCGGAAACCAGTCCCATACAAAATAAAATGCGTTTTGTTGACCTGTGTTATTATCCCATGCCACCACACAGTATAATCCAATCACACTTCATATGCACATAGTGGCCAGTGGCATTTGGCGGGTAGACAGTTGGCCATTTTCTATTTGTCTGATGATCGATGATGCTTTTACGACGTTTCTGTTGGACGTAGTTACTTCTGTATATATTGCACCAGCGGTGTAATGAAACTATTTATTACATATAAACGCGCATGTATGTACACGCTAGTTTTCGGGTACAAACAACAGCAAATATTCAACAGCGTAGCTTCAGTAAAATTTATATCAGCCATTTTTTTATTAATTCTTTTCTCTACTCAGCCACTCAACTGAGGCGCCGCAACAAGCTGTCACATTTGCAGTAGACAATTTGAATTTCACTTCACTTATGTGACGGCTTGGGTTAATTTTTTTTTCTCCTTTTCGCAGGTGTTGTTTACTTTTACATCGTTTACTTCAGCGACTTTTCAAATTAGTAATTTTTTAATAGTTTGAATATTTTTTCTTTGGGTTAAAATTTTTTGGGTAAATTTAGGTAGTAGGAGTAGAAGTAGTAGAAGTGATATGGTTATAAGGGAGTGAGTAAGTGTTCTAGAGTAGTTAAAAAAATTTTTTAAAACTTTTTTTAGGTATGGTAAATTCGCAGCTGGTCAATACCGATCATCTTTCATATGGAATTTCACAACTCTGTTAGGAGACATACTTAATTTTTTGCCTCTCTTAAGCAGTAAACTACTCAGCGTCCTCAGGATACATAATAATTGTTTTGACAGGTCGATGTGCTTTGCTGTTGATGGGCTTACCAGGTTCCGACAATATATTCCGGTAGAGGGGTGAAAAAAGTTTACGTGTATTGGCGATTTGAAAGTTTATATCTGAATATTATTTTAGGAGGGTCAAAGTCTTCACCTCTTTGTACATTTTTAAAGTAAATCCGCATAGGAAATCATGTGATCCTTACATCTTAGATGTGAATTATGCTGTGTAGTTCTATTTGAAAAAAAAAAAAACAAAAGGGACCATTTTTGTAGCAAATTTTAACCCTCTAACTCCTCAATAAATACGATTTTTGCAATAAATGCTCATAACAAAGCGACATAATACGTTAAATTGTAAAACAAAATATTTGCCATACAAAGTGGCGAAAAATTAATCATCCAATTTTGTTTTTGAATTACATTTTTACTAAACAAATTTAAAATTTTTATTTTGACCTTTACGCGCTCCTTTTTTGGTCTGTTTGTATACCGCAACCGTCTAGTTCACAAGTGCCAAATAGGATTAGCGTACAACACCATTTGCAAAAATTATAAACATTCCAATAGGGTGATTAATTTTGCGCCACCTTGTATAATTCACTTGATACACCAAAGCTAAAAACTCAACTTTCACATTAGAAATAAGGCAAAAACAAAAAATGTATTTAAGGTTAATTTCGTACAATTTCAGTTTAAGTAACCGTACCAACTGATGTAGCGGACATAGCGCATCTAAAACTAACGAAGCTTTGCTCGTTTATTAAAGCTATCGGATGGTTTGAAAAGGAACCCATAGGGTAAGGATAAGTTCCAGTGGCATCACAATGAACCTATGAAAGGTCTAAGTGTGTCATTGCGACAGCCACTCCAACTACCTATCTACCCTTCAAAAAAAAATTTATGTTCTAGAAATTTCAGAATTTAAGCAAGTATTTATTCATTAGAATTGGCGATTACATGTTATTATTATTATTATGAGTCGATTTAATTTTGTGAACTGAAAGACCTATTGCATCCTCATCATGGATTAGGAGTATTGCAGTGAGTCCAAATTCTTTGTATTTGTCCTATTTTATTGCGTTGCACTTCCTCCTCCATTTGTGGAACAACATCAAGACGCACACCACAAATAGGAGGAGGAGCTCGGCCAAACACCCAAAAAGGGTGTACGTGCCAATTATATATATATTATATGGGGTTTTTCCGTAAGAGCGCTTCAACTTTTGAACTTTTTTGAATAAAACACAAACGGTTTGACTTTTTTAACTAATTTTTGTTTTATTATCGAGTTTGAACATATACATTTAAGTATGAAATTCGATTTCTTTTGCATGACCACCGCGTGCACGTTTTACGAAGTCCAATCGTTGAACCCAATTTTCGACCACTCTTTTGCATAAATCGGCCGAAATTCCAGCAATTTCGCGTTCAATATTGGCTCTGAGCTCACAAATCGTCGCCGGTTTGTTACTGTAGACCAATGACTTCACATAACCCCAAAACGGGACGGCTTGTTAAATGGACCGTAAAATGGCCGTAATGCTCTTAAAGTAGCAGCAACAGAACGATTATTTTCATAAAAAATTTGCACGATTTGCAATCGTTGCTCAAGTGTGTAGCGTTCCATGATGAAATGTATACTAATGAAGTTTACAAATGACAAGCGAAAAATAAAAAATATTGCGTCGTTCGCCCTCCCTATCGGAAAAAAGTTGAAGCGCACCTATTAAAAAACCCTATATATATACTTCCTCCTCTGGTAAAATGTGCATACTCCGGTGTTTGCACCCGCTTCTGCATCAAAGCTGGGCACACGTTCGGAGGTTTCAACTTCCTCCCTACATAACCTGCAAGTTCGATTGAAGTATACTCCCAGATTAGAAAGATTATAACTCAATCTGCAAGCCCAATTAGAATTCCTGTATTAATTCTAAATTTATATAATAAAAAACCTTTAAATCGGCTTAGGCTAAGCTGCGTGTTATTGATTTTGACGACAATAAATTCGGTAGATTGTCCTACTATGATCTTCTTTGTCTTTCCTCTCCTTTCTGAATAAGAGAAGCCGCAAAACAGCTCTGGACCTAGCCACTTGCCTGGCTAATTCATCTCGCTTTTCGTTTCCAGTAACTTTTTCGACATCATATTTATTATTAGATATTGACTAGCGTATTTCAGCTATAGCGTCTTTCAATAATTGCACATCATACCGGGCAATAGCAATAAACTTTATCAGCTTCACCTTGGTCGATAAGTTTCGGCAGGCTATTTCAAAGAGTAACTATAAGAATCTAAAAACTCTATTAGTTTTTTTTCGCTATTCACTAGAAGCCTGTGAGCCAGCCCCATTTTCTTCCTTAAGCCAGAAGATCTTCAAGACTCTCCTCAGGCAACGATTTATGAAGACTTGCAGTACATTATTGTCAGCTGCTGTGACATTCGCATCCATGCTGCAGGCAGGGTTTCAAATTTAAATTGAAAATTTTAAAGTGTGTGCCTTTCGAAATATGTGAAGCATTTCAAACTGGCTGAAGCAAATCAAATGTCACTGGAGCCTTTTTGATGCGATTTTTGATGCATTCACTTGAATTGCCTGATATAAGCTGTCCAGATAACAAAAATATTGCATATTTTTATTTTAAGTTAAATGCTTATCCAAATATTACGCTTAGGTTTAACTACAACAAGCGCACTTAAGTTTTAGGTGAATAAGTAGCCCATCTATTCTTGTTCGCGATTTCAATTCAACTCACCAGCTATGTTAATTGTCCACGTCTTTGACTTCCTTTATTGGTCAGTCAGAGTTGCATTCCTTGGTTTTTTTAAGGCCTCCTAATTCATTATCACATTTATTTTAAATGCATATATTTTTGTATAGCATACGCGGAGCTGTGTTTATCTGTATGTCTCTATTATTCAGTACTCCTACAGCGATTGCCCCGGCGGCAATCGATATTAAAAATCACTCCAAAAATCTCCCCAATGTGACTGTTTGTATACTATATATTGTTGTAACTAAACACACATACATATATACATATATATAAAGTACATGAACACGTACAATGAAAGCAGATATCTATTCTACCCATGCAAACTCAAAAAGCGTGCAATGCGAGCTTTCTTTTGTCTCGACTTCAAGTAGATGATTTTTTTAATCAAATCAAAGAAAAGGTAGTCAGTCACTCGTAATGCAGAGTATGTGCATGCGTTTGTAAATTTGAAAACCGTTAAGGTGAGAAACCAAACCAAAAGCCAACTTGTAGAAAAACAGAAGTGCTGCTGCTTTCTTCAACCGCAGATTGACACTCATTCATTTGGTTTTTTTTTTGTTTTGTGTAAATTTGTGTTTCGTGTATACCGCAATAATGAATTCCGGTCTAAATTTTTATTTTCAACACAGAAATAATGAAAGATATGTATGTGTGTATGACAATAAATACCGCAAATACAAAATACCGTTGAATAATGAAATTTATAATAGAGGTAACAATAAACGTGATAACAGGTAGAGAGTAGGCGGTAAGTCCAGCTTGTATGTATGTATTAATTAAGCTGAGCGCATGACCGGCGGCCAGAGTGAAGCCTTTCAAAAAATGCGTAAAAAGTAAATCAGCAACAACAATAATTATGAAATACCAAAGAAAAAGCAAGTTCAGCCGCACCAATCGCCACTTTGACTACTGAAGACTTTTTCTCTGCAGCAAAAACACATTTCTGTTATGATGAGCGCGCGGGTGGGTGGTTTATTGTTGCCGCTTATCGTGCTGTGGCAGCGACGCGTCGGCACGCATATGTTGTTGTTTGCTTTAATTATTACACACTTACATCCGCGTACGTTGGCATCCACCACATAAATGGACTAAGTGCGTCGGCGCGGCCGAGTTGTTTTATGCTACGTTTTCGGTAGCTTACAGCGCGAATTGAATGCTTTTGTGTGAGATTTGAATGAGCGCGCCTGCAACACACTTGCTCATGCACATACATATACAAATATCACATGCAATACATTCAAGCAAAGAAGCATCACACACCCGTTGCGTCTGCGCGTCACAAATGAAGATCAACCAATGGCCCGCGGCCAAACGCGGCGGTTAGATAGCTTGCCACTACTCAAAGTCAAAGGTTATGGCGACGCGTTTGCCGCAACAACTTTCCAATTTTTACAATTTGTTTGTTTGCTCACTTTGCCGTTGTTGTTTTACGTGATGTTGCCGCAATCAGTTTTTTTGCGGCAGTGTGGGAGTGTGTATGTATGTACGTGTTTCCAGTGGGTTGCTAGTGTTGCCATTGTTTGTTATCCATCAGCGTATGACGCTACTTCTTTGGCAGCTACTGCGTCAATTGTTGTTGTTGACGTACATTTGCGCTTGTCGCTTCCGTTTGTCGCTGCTGTCGCAACATGATGGTGTCATGGAATTTTCTACATACTGCCCATTTCATTTATATTTTTCGGCTTTGAAATGCATTTCGTTGCTGCAAATGTTCCGTTCATTCTTAAATGCTGCAGTTGGTTGATGCATGGAGGTTATTTACTGAAAACTTGATTTTCAATGCCGTCCCTTAGTAACGATTCATGGGGTCAACTGTTAACGCTCATGACCTGATTTGTTTAACAGAGTTTTTAGAATTCGTTTTTCAAGCTAATTCTAACGTCTTGATCAGGGGTATTTTGCAGAGAGTATATAAAAGGTTTACGATTGTTCATGTTCCCAGGTTCTTGGCATACCGACTGTGAGAAAACTAACGAAGCAATTTGTCGTAGCTCGCAAATAGCGACTAAAAAATTATGTCAACGATTCAGCTTACTTCGGCTGAATTCTTCTGAGACAGGACCGGATAGCCATTATATTGTGAAATGTTTCTTAAAACCAGTTAAATTCTGAAATAAAATTTGCTTATTAGTCCTTTTATATGGTATTTTACTAGTTGCAACGCTTCTAAAAAAGGTCGAAGAATCATTAATAAAAAAAAAAATAATAATAATAATAACAAAGCCATGTTCCAAAATTCAAATCAATATTTTGTAAGGTGACCCTTCGAACAGGGGTCTCTGACAGACTGTAGCCAATGCCGGACTTGGGTAATAACTAAATTTTCCAATTCTCGGACCAAACTTTCATTCTTTACCCACTGTGATGGAGCAATTTTCTGTAGTCGAAATGGGAGTGTTCCAATATTACGTTCCGAATATTGTGGCGGCATATGTCTATATGTGCTAGTACCCTGTATGACCCTTTCCACTTCTTCTGCTCCCGGCTTAAATTCACTCACCTCGCTCCCTTCTCCGTCTGGCTCTTCCCGTCGAAGCTGCTCGTTTATTGTGTCCTCCGACAGATGAAATCGAAGACGACGTCTCAAAGCAGGGTTTTGTAAGCTGCCAGAATAACAGAAAAACCATGTTGTTCCGAAATAAATTTTAATATAAGAAAATAAAAACAAACTTTCGATATCGCAACGCGGAACATGTACTACGATTTCATTAATATTGCTGCCTAGCTGTAAATCAACCCAGCCTTCAAAGGCCTTTGGTCTTCTCATTAGTATCCCTAAAGCTTGTTCACCAAAATACCTTCAGTATACGTAAAAAACGTTGAAAGGTTCAGATGGCTGCCGCTCAGATGGCTCATCATCTCAAAATAAAGCCGAAAATCTTTTCAATACCGAACTTGCTTAAATAGTGACCTAAGATCAGTAATAATTAAAAGTTTGATGGCCGTTCTACCAAATGGGTAACTAACTAATTTAGTCTCCTACCGGCCCACTATTGTTATTCAGTAGATGTGCCGTTGCACACAATCTGTAAGACGACCACTTAAAGCCACATACTGCCTCTTGTGCCGTAAAGGGTGGGCCGATCACGCTCTTGCCAGCTCCTCGACGACCTCATTGCCTTTGATACCGCGGTGGTAAAGTTTCCATTCTTTCTTTTTAAAACTTGACGTGAATCATAGCACTCCTCATCATGCTTAAACATAAACTGCTGGATGGAGATGATTAACTATTAATAGCCCTTTTAACCTTCTCCATTTCGGAGATGGAATGTTTGGTACCAGCCCATTTTTCCTTAAATCTACTCCCTTGCCTCATGCATTTATGACTCTTTTGTGCATTACTACTTACGAAAAATTGTTCATCTTCAAAACCAGCCATGTTCTCGAACACTGCTGTGGCTGCTACAGCTTTACTTGGTGCGCATATGATCGAGTTCGATCCCAAATATCACCCAATTGTCAGTTTTGAATTTTTTTCCACGAAAAATGGGCTGTGTCCTATTCTCTAAGATGTTCCAGGCTCTCGGTATAGCCAGCACTTCTGCCCGGGAGATGATCATGTTATTTTGCAGTTGACAATATTGATCGACACCAAGTTTGTAGGAATATGTTCTTGCTGCTAAATTACAGTCCACTTTGGACTAGTCAGTCAGTTTGTCGGAGAAGATGACTTCTTAATCAGCAACTTGGTATCTCTTCTATTCTCTGTTGAGAGGAAGTTCCTGTTCAAGTGAAGTCTGAAACGTTATTCACTAACTGTGTATTATTTGCGAGCCTCCGTTTCAAGGCTTTCCACGTCTTATTGATGAACAGGCTGTAGCTTAATTCAGATGCAGATCTAAGGAAATTAAATTCGGTATGTATTGGAGGAAAGGTTTTTGAATAAAACTCTTAACGCTGAAAATATTGGAAAACTCTTCACTTCCATTAAATGACATCTCTTGTTAGTTGTATTGGTTTGGAGATCCGTCTACATGTGAGGAAAATCATCGTAACCTAACGAGCTGATCCAATTTGAAGCTGCGAATTATCTGGAGATAACAATTTAATGCAACTTTGTCTTCATTTTAAAGAGTTGTCCATACGGTCGCTGCTCTTTCACGCTGAAAATCTTGACTGAAGGTCAGTCCCATATCTGTTTTCTTTGAAAATTCTGCTGGAAACACCACTTTGTTCAATGGTTAGCGCTACAGAGACATCATAAACAATTTGTGTAGTCCGAAAATGAAGGCATATACTTAGGATATCTTTGGGTATAGCACGATGAGGCAACGCACCACGCAGCCTACGCCACAATCAAGGATTTGCGCGCCAAGTTCAAGCCAATCTAATCAAAACTCCATCTATGTTCATCAGCACCAAAGAAGAAGTGCAATCAAGTGAAACCGCCATCTTCAAAACAACACAAAGAATTAATGATTTGGCTGCTCTTGGAATCTACTCTTATTTGGCTTTTCAGTACTTTACAAAAGCGTATTTGGCTTTTAGCTAATTTACTTTAGACAGAAATGCGCTTCATCACTAAAGGATATTTTCTGATAAGTTCAAGGATCGCGTTGAGTTTAGTGCAACAACTAAAACCCGGCAATGTTTCTGAAGGATAAGTTGGCTTAGTACCTGCATAAACATGCTTTATACGAGCAAGGTTCTTGCGCCATTGCTGCGCATGGATTCATAAGATTGCTGAGAATTACGAGATCCTTTTGTAGATTAATAAATTCCGTATATTTTGTTGCATTAAAAGAAAAATAAAGGCGTAAAAAGGCAACCACGTTTTACAAATAACTCATCAAAAATCGCAGTAAGAAAGCCAAATACCAAAGTCATTTGACGTTCCAATCCAGACTGAGATTGAAGTCGAGTATCGCAAAAAGTTAGTGACAGTTAAGTTGACTGTGATTTTTTTATATTTTATATTAATATCTGTATACTCGTGTTATGTATGTGTGTATGTTGGTATTGGTGTTTGTTAGGGATGCAAAAAAATATTGATTCAGAAATTTCCGGGACTCATCGCGGGATTCTCCTTGGGACATACCTCTTTCAATATGACTAAAAATTTCATAATTAAAACTATTTAAAATTTAAAGTAAACTGAGTTCAAAAATCGCATATTTATCATTACAGTGTGTAGAAACCATGTATTTATACCCTTATTTTAGCTTGGTCGGTTGCTAGATAGGTAGGTAGGTAGGTTAAATGGTTGAAATACCAATCTGACACTCCCTAAGTAGCTCTGAAGTGCCGTTTTGATACCATTTTGAGACATCCACCCGCCAGATATTTACAATCAGCCAGAGCTTTTGATGTTATCGAGTAGATTTATTGGATTTAGGTTGGTGCACTCCCCGAGGCAGTCATGGAAGGTATCATCCAGCGACCTTAATCGTCTAACCGCTACACCTGGAGATTTATATGGAACATTTTCCTTCTCCTGCTCAACAGTTTCCTTCTCTGAAAGGTCCCCACAGCTTCTGCAATGGGGGTGGAATGGTAAACCTAGCATTGTCGCGTGTGAGCCGATCGTCCAATGACCGTTAAACACAGCTACGACTTTAGAAATTTAATGGCGAGGAGTCTTCAGGACTTTAAGAGTCCTCCATATATTGCATTGGGGCCCCATTGTTTCCGAAATAGCACGTGAAGAAATAGAGCTCTATTTTTCTGCACTTTCCCGAAAAATAAGTTATGCAATTTCCCTTAAACAACAGTCAGGGAGATACCGATGACCAAGTAGGAGGTCTCTGAGACCAATTTAGTCCCCTTCCTGGCAAGTTCATCAGCAATTTCTTTTCCGTCTCTGTTCCTATGTACAGGAACCCAGATCAGGGAAATGCTACCTGCGCACCCAAGAGATTTGATCTCCTCCTTACAGGTGTTGACTAATTTGTATCTGCAGTATGGCGTCGTCAGTGTTTTGTTCGCGGCTTGGCTATATGCAAAAAAGTTCCTATGTCCCTCGCTTTGCATTTTGCTTGCCTGCAGGATCGCCAAAATGTCTGCTTGAAAAATACTATTTCAGATTGACTTAAGCATATATTTTATAATATATGCCCGCCGCAGCTACGAGTTACACAATCCATTCGATTTGTCTAATTTTTGACTACTTTTTTCAATAAATTTCAACAATAATAATACTGAATGAGCCCAATCACCCAAAATGTGACGCGAACGATGGCCAATTCAATGGCCTCAATTCTTGCACGAGCTGTATTTTATAGGCACGTATCCCCATTTCGCTCTATGAACTTTGCAAACAGATTTATTTTTTTAACGTATATTTCCACAATTTGGAAGTATTGTTCTGATGACTTGCCAAACCTTACTGCACAGAAATGCTAACACAGTTTGTCATTCTCACCTGTTAAGCCATGCAGGCAAAAAACACCGGATATAAGTAAATTAAAACAAGTTGGAAATTTAAATTTTTTTATTCTAATAAAAGATTTACTTCTGTCATTTCGAAATTTCCAATCATTCGGGATTCCGGAACCTGACAAACATCGGGGATCACGGGATTGCCATCCCTAGTATATATATGTGTAAGTATATGTGCCATTAACTTTGCCTGTTGAGCTGTTGATATAAATACTAAGTAGGGTATAAGTTCCTTTTTTCGCCTATGCATATATTTATTTTAATTTTTTGTGCTGTATTCCACAAAATTTACTTTATTATTTTCTTTTTAATCTTTTATTTTTTTTTTTTTTTTTTTGAATTTGTAATTTTTATTTTTCGCATTTGCTCTACCACCGTTGGTATAATTGTTTTTGCTGTTATTGCTGCCTTTCCTTTGCTTGTTGTTTTCTTGTAGTTGTTGTTGTTGCTTCAAGCATGTTGTTGCGCACATTGTATGTACATAAAATCAGTTGACCTCAGTTGACCTCGTTTTGAATATTTGCCTCGCGCTATTTATTGTGCATAGCTTTATCGCTTAGGAAGTATTTTGTTGTTTTTGTTGTGACTGTAGGTGCTTGCTTGATGTTAAGTTTGTTGTTGTTGTATGTTAGTGTTGCTATTTGGCTTTTTTCTTTTAATTTCCATCAATGTTTATTGCCACTACTTTTCGCTCATTTCACTGCGAATGGAAATGCACACATAAAAAAGCGCTTGTTTGTATATGTAAATCCAAATACAAATGTACTCGTACATCTAAGCACGTGAATTCTCGCAATTTTCTCGCAATTAGTATATTTTTCTCTCACTTACTCTTTTACTCTCCTTTTATGTAATGGGTGTGTTATTTTGAAGTTGTAGATCATTTTTACTAAAAGTCAGCCTTGAAAAATTCGGTCATCAAAAGCTCGTCTCTATGAGGTGATAGCTTTACGGACTGTATGGCTTGTTGCACCAGCAAGGTGCTTTGCTAATATTTGGATTGATTCGAGTGATCAAAACGTAGTGAATCATTTGCTTGCAGCTTTTGTCATTTATAATGACCTTGGTCCTTTTGTTAATTTACAAAGCCATTCAGGCAGATGTGACGCTTCCTCTGTTATTGCAGAACTATTACCGGTAGACATTTTGTCAAAGGAAATGAAGAGATTATATCGTATAAAGGCTAAACGAACACGACAGCAAGGCGTAAAGATTTTGCGGTAGAAGAAAGGTGTTATTCGATAGCCCAGTGGCAAGACCGCTGGAATAGATAACTTAAGCTTAGATGGACACATGAGTTAATACCTAAACGTTCGACATGGGTAGAAAGAACCATGGGGGAATAAACTACCACCTAACTTAATTGTTTTCAGCGCAGGGTATTTCGAAAATATCTCCATAGATTCGGCCTTGCCAATTTCCCAAAGTACACAATCTGCCCGGAGAGAAAAGCAAAAGTGGGTTAAGTCTTGTTCCAATACACATGCTATGTCCCGAAACCTTTAAAATCTTAAACCGCGAAAATATTGCAGGTTTTATGCAGAAATTAGGTGATAACTGGAAGGGAATCTGAGGTGCGGAGCTTCTTAGGCATCCCTAATAACAAGCAGCCTATGAGCCAACCAGCCGCGTGAGGTAATACCTTTTCGGCAGTTCAGCGGGAAGAGTGGAGGTAGGGTAGATCGTGGAGAAATATTTAGTACAGCTGTGAGGCTACAAGTCTTGTTTACTGCTATGCCGGTAGAGCAGTACTCGTTAGAATTTCCTCTTCATGGGAGTCATCTCGGAACAAAGATGTCAACCTCACAACTGATAAAAGAGTATCTTCTGCAAATTGGTAAAAAACGTATCACTTTTGAAATATACGAATAAAAACGGCTGCACTGATTGTACATTATGTAGACAATTAATAAAGTGGGTAGACAAATGAATGGATACTCGCGATGTACTCTGTGAACACTTATTATTTAGTATTGAGTTTTTAACAAATTTCCAAAACTTGTAAATGTTTTCTTGCTTTGAAGCGTATACATACGTATTATGGTATAGTAAAATTCCTGAGTGTTTCGGCATCACCCTACTAAGCACCTAGGAGTCTTTAAGAATCGGTAGGATAAGGTATTCATATGATACACAACAGCTTATAGGAAGCAGTGCTAGTTCGTTTTGTGGCTATCTCATTAAATTTATATGCTACATTATGTCTATTTATCTATGTATCTCAACGTTGTTCAGATGTGGCATAGTGATTTGCAAAATTACATTCAACAGCAAAGTTACAAACTAGTGTTTCTATATATCTTAAAAAAGCACCCACTAGCTAAGTAGGATTTTGGTTTTGTTATTTGTGTTTACTAATTTGCATTTTTGGACTATGGAATTAATATTATTTCTAGAGGTAATATCCGAAGTGGATACTCTTACTATTTATATTTGTTAGAAGAAGCCTTGTATTAAAAAAATATATATGTATATATATATATATATATATACATATATACATATGCGCATTTGTCAGTAACATCGCAGATTACGTTTGCAGTGCAAGGCTTTTAATATTTTAATTAGTTTTATTGGGTTAAGGCCAGCACTGGCAGATATTATAAACAGTATTGGCGCGACGTCAAGGAAAAATGTATCGCAAAAACAAATAACGAAAAATGTATCAAACGTAGCACTTAATTTTTTTTTTTTTTGATACATCAAAATATTAATTCAGAAGAAATGCTATTTGGTTTTTTACCAAAACAACAAATAAATTCATACGCGTTCTACATATATCTATATGAATAAAAATATCTTAAATTTAATAGCAATCCAAGAAATAGGAGATCATGCTTTATTGGTCTTGAATAATAAGGAGCAAAGAATATTATTAAGAATATTAATATAAATAAGTGATATCAATTGAAGGTGTGACGGCCTTAGTCTATAACCAACTTTTTCCACATTGTTCTATAAGCGGGGTACCCGGGTACCCACCTTATATAAAAAGCGTATATGCTTATTTAGTGGTACCCACGGGTTTTTTTATATTGTTAATATAGGTAAAATTGAAAGGTCTGTAGTTGTTTGAACAAGTACAGTGTTTTTCAGATATTTTTTCTTTGCATTTTCTCAGGTCTATTCTTATAACGTACCGGCTTTTCAGGTAGTCGCACGCTCCCCCACAAATGGTAGGCAGATGTGCGACTACCCGAGCCCTATGACGTCAAGAACTGACGTCCTAAGGGTTGCAATGTGACCGCGTCTATTTCAAAAAATTTGTTGTAGGGTCATGCCACATACATATGTTACAAAGGTGAATTTAGAAAGAAGAGGAAAACACGAAAATCATGCTCAGAATGTAATAAGCCTGTTTGTGACGAGCATTCAAAATCTATTTGTAAATATCTTGAATGTTTTAATGTTCAATAAATATTTTTCATACATTTTTTTTATCAATAATAATGATTTGTATGTAATTGTAGATACCTTTTCTCCAATTTTACACTTTCAATATTGATTTTATTACAACTACAGCACGAACAATACTTTGGAATCAAGTGGGTACCCGGGTACCCTGGTTATTGAACAAGCGCTTCAATTAGTTTGAATCAAATGATATTTTCGTAAAAAAAAAGTTGAAAACAAAGATCGATGTAGAATTTGCCAAATAACGAGGACCAGGGTGGAAAACAATTTTTATCAAGCAGTGTTTGAATTGTACTATCTCAAAGATGGAAAAGGGTACTCGGGTACCCGGTTATTGACATAAGGGTTAAATAGGTTATATTTGTAAGTTCAGAGATTGCCACATGGATGTAGAATATTTTAAATAAATAAAAAATAAATCATAAGAATTTAAACTTCTTGCGATTTAGGCCCGAAAGAGAATTGCAGCGCGATAGTGGGTAATGGGTGGGTGGGTGGTGAAATAATAGAATTAACATAAATGTTAAGTATCACACAAAATGAGCAAAAAGTATCTTCTGCAAATTGGCCAAAAAGGTTTAATTATTGATACGTGCGAATAAAAACGGCATTCAAAGTCAGTGAATTAAAAATGTAGCCAACGAATAAAGTAAACAAATGAATGGATATTTCAGATGTGTCCATTATTATACATATACACTTATATGAATTTGGAAGCCGTTGTCAAGCTAAAAATAAGTAGACGGCAATCCTACAAGGTTTTGCGCCACTGTACTTGTTCAACCCTGGATCACTCAACATGCATCTAATAGACTACGTATGCCTGCAAATTGCAATTGCGCGAATTCGACATATTCCCATCCCACCATCTCAATACCAAAACTTTTATAAATAAAGGGTGATTTTTTAAGAGCTACGGGAAAGTTTTTCAAAAAACCACACGCAAAATTCAGAAAAATGCATGACATTTTTATTTAAATCGATAGTACAGTCCATATAACTTTATGTTTGAAGATTATTTCATGCAAATGTTGCCGCGACTGCGCTCCAAATGGTCCACCCGCTTAGTCCAATTTTGGCATACTCTTTCCAATATTTCGGCCGGTATCTCACATATAAATGCTTTAATGTTGCCTTCCATTGCGTTAATTGAAGCAGGCTTGTCTGAATAGACATGAGCTTTAACATATCCCCATAAAAAATAATCTAAAGGTGTTATATCGAACGATCTGGGTGGCCAATTGACAGGTCCCGAACGAGAAATAAAATGTTCACCGAACTTGCCTCTCAACAAGTCCATTGTTACGCGTGCTGTGTGGCATGTGGCACAGTCTTGCTGAAACCACATGTCATGCAAGTCAAGATCTTGCATTTGGGGCAAAAAAAGTTGGATATCATTTCACGGCAGCGCTCACCATTCACAGTTAGGTTACGATTCGCAGCACCTTTGAAGAAGTACGGTCCAATGATACCTCCAGCCCATAAACCGCACCAAACTGTGACCTTTTCTGGATACATTGGTAGGTCTGGATACATTCGTCACTGAACACAATTTTTCGACTTTAAACTTTCTTAACAGAACATGCATTTTAATAATAAAATTCAATGATTTGCAAGCGATGTTCGTTTGTAACACGATTCATGGTTAAATTATATACCAAACTGAAGATGTTTGACAGTGAAACAAAACACGAAACGTGCGTCAGCTGTTTAAACCAACTGTTTAAAAAGATAATAGCTAAAAAATCACGCTTTAGTTTGAAAAATTGAAAAAGTGTTGAACGGGTAATCTAACTAAGCTAAAATGAGTTGAAGGCGACGGAGTAAGTTTGGGCTTTGGTGCTGCTCTACACCCTTAACATATTTATTGGGTACTAATGGGTGTGACAAAATTAAGTTTCGTTTGTTTCGGCGCGGTATTTGGCTGACATGTCACATAAAATATAGAGAAGTGCAACAATGAAATCATTAGGTTATGTTAGGTATGCTGGCTGATCTGTAAAAAGATCTCACTTAGACCTCTAGGGGCCATTGTGTTACCAATGCTATGTATTTTGAGTCGAGTATATTATTTTATTTAATTCTTAAAGCACATCCTCGCGAGATCCTGCAAGGATTAAAAATATGTTGAATCCTACAAAGAGCAAGGCAATAACAAAGTACCTGTAGTTGTTCCGAAGTACAGCTAGCATTCACTTCGTTGCATGTGTTAAAGCATCGCTCTGGACTAATCCCCTTTTAGCTGCGCCATGTGGCGTGAGACAGTGTCCCGCCCCAATGAAATCGTGGGTGTAGACAAATCAGCTGATGTATATTGTTGTTGTGCCGAGCTTGCTGTGTGGCAAAAATTGAGAATATGGACGATGGTGGGCTTATCGATAGTTTTCCAATTTCTGGTAAGACTCTCGATGCTATTGCGTTAGTACCGCTATTGTCAGGCTACCGTTCGTTTAGGAACTTTCGAGAGTCTATTGATACCATTACGATATTATTATTAGAAAAATAAGCCTTATGAAAAGTATGTTACGAAAACTTGCTTTGAACAATTTTAATATAATTTTATTGTAAATATTATATTCAGGAAAATGTTTTTAATTTATATGGATTTGTATGAATTTTAAAATCATTCTAATTTATATATCATAATTCATATGGTATAGTTAGTCTTTGCAAAATGTTAACAAGAACTTTTTACTAGTTTGCACAATTTCTTCCACTTTATTACCAATGTCGAAATACTATTTATACAGCCACTTCGTTATATAGTTTTTTCACAATTTTTAAACTGTTGTTATGCGGTCCTTAGTTTTACCATAAATTCTGTGACAAATTTTACAATAACTGCAATGGACAACGGCCATGAAGATACTCTTTTCACAGATGAGCAAATGTTTACTGTTAAAGAAGTTTTTAATAAGCAAAGCGACTAAATCTATGCTAAAACTTCCAAAGACGCAAAACTGTGGTTCCGAGGGTTCGGTGTGGCCACCATCCAGCCTCCATAATGGTTCGGTGGGGAGTGTCTTGTAAAGGCGTTACAACTTTTTATTTCTGCGAAAAAGAGGTTAACACCGGGGTAAAAGTGTATCAGGAGGATGTCTTAGAATTCCTGGTGAAGTAGTTGAACATTACTCTATTGAATGGCTGTACCTATGTTCTGCTACTAGAATAAAAAACAAAAACAAAATTTTACAAAACGGCGTGGTTTTGAATTAGACACTCTAAATCTCGTTTTCTTTTTCAATTTTTAATTTAAAAAATTAGAAATAGTTGAAAATTTGAAACGAAATAATATGATTCTAGTACTGGCGATAGCCATTGAAGTTGTGAGCAATATATTAAAATTTCAGAGGATTCGGTTGAAAAGTTTTTTTTTGACAACACCAGGCCGAAAAAAGTCGTTTCGAGATAAATGAATTTAAAGTTTGAGGTACAGGAGCGCGCGGACCGCTCGCTACCTAGTTAATGGGCTGTAGAAGCTATACTTGTAATATTGGGAATTTCCGCATGAAAATTTCATAGTATATTCTTAAAGTACTATACTTTCGAAAAATCGAAAAAAACCAAAAAAAAAACGATTTTTTGAAATTTCTAGACCCCCGAGTCCCCTTAAGTGCTAAATCATCAAGCGAATGAATCACCAAGCACATAGAAAGAATCAAAAGAATCTGATGGGAATATACATATACTAAAACATAAACAATAAATTTCATATCATCGTTCCAACGTCCACTTGTGGCACAAATCACCATCAACGTAGCAAAATTAGCAATTTGGAAGTGAGGTTGCTTTCGATTTGGTCACATGGTAGCTATAAATTTCTTTATTTATATACTATGTACGCATAAGTATATAAGTACAAACATTTAAATACCTAAAAGCAAATGCATAATTGTTCTTAGGTATATTGTCAAATGTGTTAGGTGTATGTATGTATGTATCGTATACGTACTTGTACCTGTACACAAATTTGCTTTTAGAGGTGTGCAGGTTGTAAAAATAATACTTTTGCACATTTCTTTTCACATTCAAGTTTCATCTTGCTGATTTGTTTTAGTACATTGTTTTTTGCTTATGATTCCAACTCCACAACTTAAGCGATGAACCCAACACCGTCAAGTCGGACATCGACAAGACGCCACACCACACCCTTGACCACTACTTGGTAGGTTAGCGAATTGGCGCATTGGCACTTGCTGGAAATTAGCACAAATTGCCCGTCGACAGTGAGTCGGCCGAAATGGTTGTTGAACTCAGCTAGGGAGTAAGTAGAGGCTGATGAGAGCGGATATTGTTGGTGTTGATGTGAGGTAACATACGCACATATGTACATATATATACAATTACAAGCACATTACCAGCCTAGGTGCCCTGCAGAGAAATGTTCTCTTCCACAGCTTAACATATTTTGGCACATGTAAGGCAATCTCATAAGAATGGGATTTGTAAACCAGCTGAAATTGATCAACTTTTATTGTCATTAAACAAGTATTTACTTATTTGCCATTATTTCAAAGTCAGTGCCTATTATGGCAGTTCATAACTAAGTGACAGCTCCTTAAGTGTTATGGAGACTTTTATTTGGGCGTCTTGAAATACTTGGCGTCAATATGACTGATTATTATCCATTATCCTATTATCCATTCCCGAAATTTCATTTGGCGAGCAAAGAAAAACATTGCGGTCCATTCAGCCCTAAATGTGATCACTATCCTTCCTAAACAATATTCCCAAACAGACATTCCAATCAAAAGCACCATAATTATATTAAGTTTCTTGAGGCAATCGGTAGTAGAGGAAAGCTAGGCTTGGTGTCGAACTCACGCGAAGTGCGCCAGGTAAGAGCAAATACAATTTCCTGCAGGCTGTCCTGCTTACTTGGATTGCATGCGGCTATTCCCATTGTCGCTGTTGGGTCAATTATGTGGGCCATGCGAATATATCAGAAAATACAAAAATAAGTACAATTCCTATAAGTAATTACACACATAGACAAATTACATTCGCGTTAATATCGGTTTTTTCTACATTTAAGAATGCTACATCAATAGCACAACTATGCAATTATTGTAATTATTTTTATTTCAAAGAATTCCGAGTAATTACCGCTATACTTAGGCCTTTGCTTTTAGATATTTGCAGCTTAAAAAGGTCTACAGAATTGCTTTGTTAAGAATAAAGTTGTTAAACTGTTCAGAAGTCGAAACAATAATGATTCCAGTTTTATGCCTTTTTCTGTTCATTGGTTAAGAATTTTATGTTGGAAATTAAAAGTTCTCGTATGATGCGTTTTGGTCTGAAACAACACGTAGGAGACATAAATATGTTAGCAAAATAGATTTTTACTAATTTCAAATACTGTATTTTACATACGTTCAATACTTACATATAGGTATACCAACTTGATCAAAAAGTTCCCAGAATATATTCAAAAAATTCAAAATACGAGTATATTCCTCAAAAGTATATATTATCGCCTTCAAATTACTACTCATCAACTGCAACTCACTTTTGTCTGCGTTTGATCCAGCTCCCGAAATATTTCTGGAACTCTATTTTCGGTATATCCATCAGAAACGTCTTTGATATTTCTATTACTTCATTTCGCACAGCCGACACGTTCTCCATAATGGTGTCTTGACTCGATCAAACAGAAAAAAATCGCAGGGAGCCATATCAGATGAAATTCAGGGATAACAAAGGCAGTGTACAACGGTGTGTTATTATGGTGCAAAATCAATGAGATGTTTTCCTACAAAGCCTTAATTTCTTGGCGAATTGCTTTATGTAAACGTATCATAACGCTCAAATAATGGTCCTTATTAACTGTAGTCCATGGAAACCGTGAGCATCGATTTCTTTTTAAATTAAAAACGTCGTGCTTTTTTTGGTATTGGGTCATTCGAAGCTCTCCACTTATTCGCCTAAAGTCTGATGTCTGGATTACGTGCCGCCACCGTCGTCATCGTCGACAAACTCACGACCACGACACTCGGATGTTTCCGTTAGAGGATCAGAGGGTTTCGCGCCATTGAATTTATTTTTAACGCAAAATTTAATATAAAATCATTGTGGCAAATTCAAGTATATTTTTAAACTGTAGGAACGTCGAAAACAAGTGCAGAGATGCATCGATTTACTCAAAACGGCGTAACTTTTACAAATATCAAGCTATGGCAATCAAATTTTTATACGAATGTTAATCACAGATGTGAAAATCTATCAAAAAACAGACCTCAACTCAGCTGACTTAAAGCGTCACCTCGCGTTTGTTCCGGGAACTTTTCGATCGATGTGGTATGTACAGTGTGACTCATACAGTGTTTTTGGTTTCAATCATATGTTATTTTAACAGCTCTTTTCCCCGAAAATCTTGACAGAAAATCAATATCATATCTCGGCACATATCGGATCGAAATAAATCACTTCACGCATGAAGAGTATGAAGTCAATGTTGTGTAGCCCAAAGAGTGCGCTTTTGAAAAAGCAGTTAAAATAATCTTTTCTGATCTCGGCGTCTATGTTAACAAGCAAAATTGCCGCATGTGGGAGCCAAAAAACGTACCCGTAAGAGTCCGCAAGCCAATGCATCCTCACTGGTATCATTAACCCATTTTTCTTTGATAATGTTGCTGGAAACGCCAGCTCGGTCCACGATAAGCACTAAAAGAGCATGAGAAATATTTTATTTGTGAACGGAATTTAAATTTAAACATTGACTTAGATGAATTTTGGTTTTAGCATGATGGCGCGCCGTACAACACATCCCATGCCGCCATCGATCCTTTGCGCGCCAAGCTCGGTAATCGTGTTATCAGCCGTCTCATCGGCCATTTGGCCACCTCCGAACTGTAATTTACCGCCGTCAGACTATTTTTTGTAGAGCGCCGCAAATCACAGATTTTATGTGAACAATCCAGACACTTAAGGTGAATATCGATCCAGAATGCGTTACTCAGAGGCCAGCCAAGGCAATTACATGAATGATATCGTGTTCCATATATGCTCTTCAGAATGAACTAAAAATATACTGAAAAAAATTGGTGTTTGTTAATTTGTTTGAATTCTTAAAAAGAAACCCTTTACATGCTCATTAGGACCGGATGTACCAAATAATCCCTTGATCTGATGACAGAATTTAAATTAGGCAATAGAGTGCAACTGCAGTAGATGCACGAGGTAGGCTATGTGAAAGTGATAATAATGTTCACATAGCGGTGGGTGGTTCAAAGTTTCATTGTGAACAAAATTGTAAAACTATGACTTTTCTAAATGAAAGGAAATGAGCTTTGGACCTCGATGTCACGGTTTTTATGCTCTCTACTCATCACCGTACTTTCCAAACCCAGCTCTCTGAATGAGTCTGGGCGTTTGTGTTTCTTTTTCGGGCGCATTATGACTTACTTAAAAATACATGTGAAGGGGCGTGGATAAGGGGTGTACCCCATCTATACACTATAGTACAAATGGATATAATGGCAAAACTGTATATAATTTCTGGAAAAATGCAATTGAAAAGCGTTAAATAACTATGGTACAAGAATTTATTGACAAGTTTTGAAAAATTATTTGCTTCGTATTTAATTTTATATACATTTTTTTTTATGAAAATATACTTAACTTTTTTACAAAAACCCTATACATGAATGCAAGTTTCAAACTTTGTGCAAAATACAAGACATTTTCATCAAAATTTCATACTTTTAAATCGGAGTTTTTAGAAAAATTTCGAGTACGCAGTTTGAAGTGGCTCAAAAATATCGTTTGCTGGCGATCTCTTGCATTTTCTCCGTAACATGGAAGAAAACATTCGACATGCATGCATGTAAAGCTCGAATTCTCATACAAATAATTATAGAAATTAATTATTTTTTTTTTATAAATAAATAATATGGATGTGATTATAACTTAATAAAGTTATTTCATATGACACGATTATTTAAAGTCGTCGAACATATCCGCTAATTAGCCATGTGTCACATGTTTTTTTAATAATTTTTTTGAACGGTTTTACAAGAAACGTATCTAAAAATAGAGTTGGGAGTATACAGAAGTATTTTCTTAAGTAAAGTGGAGGCTTAAGCCATGATAACCATAATTTTAGAAGATCGATGCATATATGTACAAGTTTTTCTCGGGTTTTAAAGCTCAAGTATCGAGAAAGAAGAATAAAGTGAAGAAAAAGAATGCCCTACTTTTCAAACCATTATCCAGCCATATATATTTTAGTATGTTATAAAAGAAATCCCTTACATTTATTTTACATACTCATAAAAATAAAGCTTGGACTGCACTTTATAGGAAAGTGTACTTCTATGTGTCCCTGGTTCAATATTTTACCCCGAACGGAATGAAATTCTTTAAAAAAATGTCTACTACTCGGAGAACTCCCTCCTAATATACAAAAAAATATGAATATTTTAGCTCTCAATACTATTTTTATACTGTAATTAAGTAACTCAGTTACAATTGTAGTTATTTTGCTAAAGCTTCTTGAACTACTAATTCAAGACACTCACGTCATTCTGCGGCCCTTTAATATATAAGTCATTCTTAAAGTTTTTACTTTCGTTTACGGGCTGAATATACACAAATTTACATATTTACATTTAAATTTGTATAAATACGTAATTTTTGCAAATGAAGTAATCAATGTCCCTGAGACAGCCTATTAGTGTCACGAAGCGATCGAATACATTGTGAATCACAAACGATCGGTCGATCAATCGATCGATCAACTCAGCGCATTATAATGCGAACAGTGTCACCAAAAGGAAAACGAAAGCAATGTAAGTATGGCAGAATAATAGCAAAAAACAAAGAACGGTATGGAATCTCATTTTAAATTGCACCAAAAGGCAAAAAAGAAGAGAAAAATGTAAGCTGAAAACATTTCCATAAAAATGCTTCATAAAACGAGCGAATAATCACTGGCTGAAAAACTTAAAAATAATTGCCGGAACATAAAAACCACAAAAAATTTTAAGTTCATACGAATTCCAATTTGTATTTTCAGCGCTGCAGATTTCTTGCATTCGCATGCATATCAAATAACCAGACTAATGCTGCTTAAGAAAAAGTGCGCAAGCGCCAAACGCCAAACACCTAGATTTCTTCGCCACTTGGTTAGCGAGAAACCTTCTGTTTCAAATGCAGTAAGTCTCAAGTTCATCAGCAAATAAAATTCCGCAAATTTGGTAGAAATGAAAGCCCCCAGGAAAAAAACATAAGCGTTGAAAGAATTATTCCAGGAAATGGGTGGTGGCACGCTCACTATTGGGTAAATCTGGGTATCCCGCTAATGACTTAACAAACATCTCTCGCACTTAGTAAGTTTATTACTCTTCTGTTCATTCGATTTGGACTTAAATATTAGTTTAGTACTCAGTACTAGATTAGAAAATAACTTCCATTACGTTTGTGGCGTAAAGTTCACACCAACTTTATTTAAGATGTTTCGGATTGTCCAATTTAGGTTACATTCGCTCCAGATTTGTTGTACATATTTAAGATTGCCTATGTTAAACATTAGCTTCATAGTGCCTTTACTCATGGAAATCTTATTCGACTTATTGTCGATAGAAACTCTATTCATTGATTTTCTTGTCTTGACACCAATCGTTAATCTCTCAGGAAGTACTTCAATGAATGGACCAAGGCGGAAATCGCTTGGCTACCACGTCCGGAGCTACTGCAGTGGACTGCATTAAAACTTTCGAATCAAGCTCCTGCTTGTCCTAAATGGTACCACATACACCTCGCTGCGTTGGAATGGCCGTTACTGATCAATCGCTAGTTTCGAACGGTCCAGAGGTTGAGTAGTCACCAGAGACCTGAATTTATGGTAGTGTTTGGCCATACGGAAGCAACTCATTAGATAATGATTTCTGAATTCAAGTGCTCCAAATACCAACAGTAGCACCGACCCTGCTAGTCCTGGTTTGGTCACCATCGTATGGCTAGGATTGTTTGCGCATAAATTCTCCGAAATATCGATAATATTGTACCATTTCATTCCAGTTTGATAAAGGCTTCGCAGATTCCAATTCGATCCATAATGTGTGTGGCACCCAAAGCATCGAGTTGTCGTTATTGAACGCCGCTTTGCGCAAATGGTTTCAAACTGTTTCATGCGGGCCAAATATAAAATTATTGTCTGTAGAATTGTTTATCGACATATTTCTTTAATGTCGCTGACATACGTTCAGAATTCCTTCAACAATCGATATTTTACAGATTATTATTCGTTTATAGTTTTAGGATTTCTGTAGCGATGATCGATGGTAAAATCTCCCTATACAGGACATTGCGGCTATTGAAAAGCGTCTTTAACAGGATCATTAGACTTATTACGTCTATATGCTAAAGAATGTATAGGGACATCTATAAAATATTATGAGAGTATGTGTAGGAGCGATACTGACACAAATGCTTATGAAACTCAAAAATTCATTTTAAGTTCTTGCTTTAAATGCGTGTGACCTTGAGCCAAATGCACTTGAAAGCTTAAACTCGTTTTACTCGATAATAATTTTTACGGCACGGTCTGCATGATAACTCATACAGTTATTAAAAATTTTTGATGCGGTTTTATATCTCTATTGAATATTCGGAGTGAAATACCTTTCTCTTGATAGTCATGGCGAGCCAGATTTTATGTTATTTTTATTAACGAACAGGTGGCAACCCTGTGAAACAATTGTCAGTGTGCAACACTTTATGATGTAAAACGTCTAGACTTGTTGATACACTGCCTGTCAATTGCACAATTTCATTCGAAATTCATTAAACTGAAGCTTCATGAGATCGTGTGGCTATACATATATGTATTATGAGAATTTTGTTACGTTTTACAGATCCATTAACATATGAAGAAAAAATTGTCACGTGAAAAATTGTGAAAATCGCCGATTCCCGTGTACTTTGGGTCACGTGATTTTTTATATATCATACTCCTATTTCGAAAAGAAATATATTAAATACGTTCTATAGGACTTTAGAAAGTGTATAACGCGGTGATAGTCAATGTATAAAGTTTTTGAATATTTATTTCTATTGTTATCGCTTCTAAAAACAGTTGGATACATTTTTGGCGCTACTGGACGTAAGCAACCACTTAACTTAAAACATGTCTGAACAGAAAAACCAAAATTGCTCAAAACTATCAGTTACAGTATCGGGACCGTAAACAGCATTCACAATTTCAGCGGTCTGACTTGCATTTTCGCCTTTATCGCTGTAAAATGTACCGAGTCAATAAAGAGACTTCCATTGACAACACACTGTCAACTCGCAACTGTGTGGAACAGCCAGAAAACAGCAAGCGAATTTTTTTTAGTCTGAAATGCACATTTGACAAGGAGCATAAACTTTAAATTGTTTGATCAATACTTTACGAGATATCGATCACTACAGCCGTCTACCGAGGGAATAATGTATTTCTTTTTCACCAAAACATTATTATTGAGATCGAATAAATCCAGCTTTTTTATAAGTTAAGACTAAACTTCCGTCCGTCCATATTAGATGGCAGATACAAGATATAATTCTCATACCCTTAAGCTTGTTTGGATTGACTTGTGACACGGTGCTTTTTCTTGAAAGTGAACAAACACGCGCCCAGTTTGAACAGAGCTTTCTAATAGTCAAATGCTTATGCAATAATATAAGGCCAACACGTTCTTTAGGTATCTTTACGAGGTAAGCTAACACACGTAACTTCACTTTTCGATCATTCAAAACGATTTTGTGGATTTGTTTGATGCTTTCTGATGGAAGTCCACTGCTTTGTGCATCATCGGTGTCCCTACAACCACGTTTGAAGGCAGCGAACCATCGTTTAATTGTTGTTTATGATGAAGACGAGGCTCCATAACACCTTTCAAGCCGTTGTTGCGCTTGAACGGTATTTTTTCCCATCAGAAAGCAGTACAAAATTAAAACACGAAACTCTTTTTGATCCATTGTTTTGAAAATTACAAAAGTGGCGTCACTCTTAGCACAATAACCTATGAACTAATGAATAGAATATCATGAAATTTTAACAACCGTCTTTTTAAGATTAGTACTAACTGAACTAAAGAGGTGAGTGGAATAAAACTAGCGTGATCTATGTGTTAGGCCCCGGGATTTTCATCCCAAGTGTTATATGAAGTTCGGTCCGGACCGAGTTCAGCACTTCTTAGTTTGCTTAAAAATTAGTATTATATGGGAGGTGGCAATAGTTATAGGCCGATTTCGCACATTATCAATACCAAATAATCTCGGAGAAAGAGTAAAGGGAGTGTATTAAGTTTCAATTTGTGCGGTTAAAAAAATATGAACAGCAGTTTGTGGAAGCTCTTTTACCAATTGGAAATTAAGAGAGAGGTAGAAATGAGTCATTGTGGCAGGCGATAATGATTGCCTAGCTTGAAATGCCAAAGCGCTAATTGCATCATTACATAACATTTTGTACGTAGAAATGTGGGAAATGTAGAAATGTAAAGAAAAAAGATTTTCATATTTTGTTGATATCGATGTGAAGCATGTAATACTTAATTAAGAAAGAATGCATCAAAATATGCAAAATATTCAAACTGAAATTTCACAAAAAGCATGAGTTAAATTTTTAATTTCATTTACTACATGGTGCTTATTTTTATGCAACGTGTGGATATTAAAATAAATGGAAAACTAAATGACTGCATCTTTCATGTATGTATTGTAATATTTATACAAATTTCGCGGTCGTCGTAGACGAGTGTGCTTTTGCGTGGAATCCAGGAGTTTGAAGTAAAGAGTTCAAAACCAGGTGCGAAATGGCGCTTAGTCCTTGCCAGACTTTAGCAAGACTTCAAGTATATTTTAAATGAATAAATAAATATTAAAACAAAAAAAAAATATTTATAAAAAATCACCTACATTTCGGAGATCAATTGAAACTGAAGGCTCTACATCAAGCTCATACATCAAGCAACTCAGCACAGATTTTAGTAGAATAGCGGCCTAAAAAACTTGTTAAACACGTAAGCGCTATGCCATTATTATTAATATTAGGTTTGCATATGTATTTGTTTGTCAGCCTTTATGTACGGGGTGCCTTTTATATTTCGGGATTTGGCAACACTGGTGTTGCAATCTGGCAGCTGTATCGCAAAGTTTGAAATTTTTTGGCTTTTACGTACTCAGAACGTTTTGAAATACCAGCGCTATTTTTGTTGTTTACAGTAACTTAAAAGATTCATCTCGGTCCAAAAATGGAATTAAATCGTGAACATTTTCGTGCGATTATTTTTTACATTATTAACTTAATTCATTTTTTGGCGATGAAGCTCCATCAAGGACCAGTGTTTATCGATGGTATGGTGAATTCGTGAAGGTCGTCCAAAATCAGTTGTTGTTCCGAAAACCATTGATGCTGTGCGCGAGCTGATATTGCAAGATCGTCATGTGACCTATCGTGAGATTGAGACAATCTTAGGCATAAGTGGGATCAGCATAGATTCAATATTGCATAAACATTTGACTGTCAAAAAAATTTGTTCGCGTTGGATCCCACACAATTTGTCAATCGCTCAAAAAAAGGCTCGCGTCGATTGATCGAAGGAAATGCTCAAAAAATACGATAGCGGGGCTTCGAAACACGTCTATGACATTGTGACAGGTGATGACTCATGGATTTACGCGCATGAGCCCGAAAGTAAACAGCAGTCGACTGTATGGGTGTTTCAAGATGAGCCAAATCCAACAAAAGTTGTTCGCGCACGAAGCACTTCCAAGCAAATGGTCGCCTGTTTTTTCGGAAAAACTGGGCATGTCGCAACCGTACCACTAGAACAACGCAAATTCTGAGTGGTACACAACCATTTGTTTGCCAGTTGTCTTCCAAGAAATTAGGAAAACCAATCGCCAAAGACGGATCACTCTTCACCAGGACAATGCGAGCTCTCACACATCGGCTCAAACAACTGCATTTTTGAGCACCAAAAACATCGAATCAATGGGTCATCCGCCGTATAGTCCTGACTTGGCACCGAATGTCTTCTTTTTATTCCCGTACGTAAAAAACAAACTGAGAGATCAACGTTTTTCGACACCTGAAGAAGCGGTTGCGGCATTCAGAATGCATGTTTTGGAGGTACCTCATTCACAGTGGCAAAAGTGCTTCGACAATTGGTTCAAACGCATGCAAAAGTGTATAGATCTTCATGGAGAATATTTTGAAAAACAATAAAGTGATTTTCGATGATTAAAATTAGTTTTTGTTCTCTAATCCCGAAATATAAAAGGCACCCCTCGTATTTTGACTAATTGCCTGCCATCTATAACGCATACAGAACCACACACACGAAAATTTTCTTAATAGTTTCTTAAGCAGGAATTGGAACAGCTAAAAACACTGAAGTATTTGTAGTGTATTGCGGCCGTGAAATGCATAAAAAATACTGGTAAAAGTGGTAAGAGAAAATCACGTGAAAATAAATGTTATTACAGTTATGAATTCCCAATTCTCTTATGACCAATCACCACCAAGAAGAGACACTAATACTTTCAGGTCTGGCTTTAAATTTTACTTGCCTTATAATTTTTTTTTTAATTACAAGAGGAGAAACATACATCTCTTGCTAGTAGGTCGCTTTTTTTAAGGAAGTGAATATTAAATAGGCCTCCAGAAATGCATTAAATAAACTCTTAATACTTACGTAGATCGTTGTAAAATTAGTAGAAAATAGCGAATGTCGTTTTTGTAAACTGGGTGATGAAACCCCAGAGCACATTCTTCGCAAATCGGTAGCTCTCGCAAGACTTAGGTTGTGTGACTCTAAATCTATTAGTGATATTGAAGAAAAAGGAGGATGTACTCAAATCCATCAGAGGCCCCATCGGGGATCGCATTGTCTAATGGCTCAATAATAATAATGAGAGGTAGGAATTTTAATTGAGTAAATTGACTTTTAACTTGTAAATAAATACAGGGTAACCTACAATAAATAAATTATTAATTTTGTAATAAAATATAGTACTTGGGAATTCATTTCGTTTAAATAATATGAAGGCGGTTCAACAAGTATCCGTGTTTGATGACAGAGGGCGTTCCAAAGGAAAGTTTGTGGGGTACGGTATACTAGACAGGGCTAGTTTACTGGGGCGGCAGCCCTTGGTCGGGAAAACCCCGAGTCATTCCGGTAACGTAGAACTGGCTGCCATGGTGTTAGCATCGTGTGCTGTCATCTATCAAACGGCGGCTAAACAAATTTCAGACTGATTGATAGGTCAGTTTGGATTTGGCAGCTTTTCGAGTAAGACGTGTTTCGTAATTTTTGCTAAGGTAATTCGCTTTTTTTAAGATGGGACGGTTCGCCATCTATGAGCACAGTTAGGTATTGGTTCAACGAATTTAAACGTAAGCGAACATCCGTTTTTGAGCGACCAGGGCGCCCAGAAGACGTGGTTATCGAGGAAATTATTTAAAATAGCCGCGATATAATTCTCGCCTTCAGGTCATAAGTGTATCGGCCGGAAGGGCAATTAATATTTTACATGATAAGTTGGCGATGAAAAAATTGAAATCAGCCCGATGGGTGCCGCTAATGCTAACAAGCAACAACAGGACTCATCATTACACACTAGAAACTAAGCAATAGTCAAAACAATGGATTTCTTCCGGTGAATCTGCACTGATGAAGGCGAAGACAATCTCATTGGCCGGAAAGCTCATGGCGACGATTTTTTGGGATGCGAATGGTATTGTCCTCATGGATTTTTTTTTTGAAAAAGGAAGAACGATCACTGGACAATACTACAGTAAAAAAGCGGGGGAAAAATTAGTTCAAACGAGGATGTCAATACCGAGACAGAGGCGTATTTTGGAGAGTTTGACAAATCTTATTTTCTGGAGGGGTTCAAAATAGTCAGTGGGGAAGGTAGGTAGGTAGGTAGGGTGGTTGTCGTAAGACACACTTAGACCATCGGCAGGTCCATTGTGATGCCACTGGAGCTTATCCTTACTCTACGTGTTCCCTTTCAAACCATCCGGTTGCTTTAATAAACGAGCAGAGCTTCGTTAGCTTTAGATGGGCTATATCCGCTACATCGGTTAGAAATGCTGTATCGAGGGTGCGCAGCCTTCTCCTAGCTAGGCTTTCACACTCACATAAAAGGTGTCTGACTGTTTCCTCTTCTTCTGTATTTAGACAGCTTCTACAGAAATCGAAGTAAGGTAGTCCTAACCTTCTAGCGTGGCTGCCTATTAAACAATGACCTGTTAAAACACCTATCATTTTTCTTATAGATTCCCTGTTGAATCTTAGCAAGATCTTCGATCGACCGCTGTTCCAGTTCGGCCATGTCTGTCTGCTTAGTTCGCATGTTGTGAGGTTTTGCCAGATTGTATTTACCTTTTTGATGGTTTCCCTGTCTATAAGTAGTTTACAAGTGGCTATAGGTATGGGTAGCAGCGCCTTATCCGGTTCGAGATCGAGCATTGTGCCGGCTCTTGCAAGTTCATCCGCCTTACAATTTCCTGGAATGTCCCTGTGGCCCGGTACCCAGATAAGGTGCACCTTGTAGCACTTAGATACGTCATCTAGTAGTTTAAAACATTCTAGAACTGTTTTTGACGAGTGTGTTTTTGATTCCAGCGCTTTTATTGCTGCTTGACTGTCCGAGTAAATGAAGACTTCATTTGTGGATAATACTCTCGTTTTTATCTCTTTAAGCCCCTCTTTTATGGCAGTGACTTCCGCCTGAAATACACTGCAATGATCAGGTAAGCGGAATGATTGGCATACTCCGAGTTTGTCGGAGTAGACCCCTCCACCTACTTTGTTGTCAGTGGGGAAAAAATAAAAAAAAAATTTTGAAAAAATTGTGTCCTCATTTCTAATACGGATACTTATGAAACCCTCATCATAACCTATAAATTTCTGTCGTTACTTTGTTTGCACATTTTCGAACGGGGAAGAAAACTACTCCCGTGAACGCTGCCATTTATTCAGTTTTGCCTCTCATTGGTCCTGTGATGTGGAATTTTTCGCTCCGAATTGACAGCTGTTGTGCGCTCTTTTTAATCTTCGAAAAAGTGCAGATTGTGAATTTTGGTAAATGAAGTGGTGCTCTTCGCTTAAGATTTTGATTGTAATCTGACAATAATAAAATAAATATAATATTTTTGAAGTACGACGATCGCTGAATAATTTAGTTGGCAAAGTCTAGCCTCTCGGTAGCATTAGTGGACTTCAATTCTAAACTAGACGTATCTTGTAGAGTTGGATATCACCACTTTTAGAACATTTATTCTTGGTCATCTCGTTCGGGGTTTGCTCATTCTTGAACTGATCTCTTCAAATTTCTATACCGCTGTTTGGATAAATTGTTCAGTGTTTCATTTATGTGGCGAAAATGAATTTGTCTCATAAAAACTTTATTACACTATATTGCAAATCTGCTTTTTTCTGGCTATTGGGCCAAACCAAATTTTTTAAAAATTTTAAACATTTTCCTAAGATAGGCCCCTTCATTTGTGAAACAACATTAAGACGCACCTTAAAAATAAGAGGATAAGCTCGGTCAAGTAGCCAAAAAAGGTGCAAGCGCCAATTATGTATAATTATATATATAATTTATTATTATATGAGGTCTGTTGTAGACTTTCTCTTGAGTCTGGTGAAGGTTATGGGATTTGCAATTGTTTCTGTGACAAGAGGGTTTGAGTGCGATTGTAGTCGTGTGTTGTGTGAAGTGGCATATATTCTTATTTCTTCAATTATTATGGGTACTTTGAGATCACGATGAGTTTGTGTATTTCGATGTTTGAGTTACCTGCAGTGCCTCAGAGTTGGATGCCATATGTCCATACCGGTTTCAAGATAGCTGAGTAAAGTGAGATATTACTTTCGAGAGAGACATGAAGCTTCGAGGTAGTAACCAATTAAGGCTTCTGAGCTTTATTTCTAGAGCCTTCCGTTTGGTGAAAATATGGGTTTTCCATGTAAGTTTGTTATCAAAATGCATGCCGGGATATTTTGTGACTTTGGTTTGAGGTATGATTATATTATTGAGCTTAACTGGTGGAAAAATTTTTCGATTTAGTATAAAAGTGACTTGGGAAGGTTTTGTCTCGTTTCCCTTAATGTACCATTCTTTCAACCAATGAGTTATTTTACCAATTCCTTTCTGGAGTTTTTGGGAGGCCACATGGGGGTGGGTACGGCAGTGTCATCCGCGAACGTTCCGACTATTGTTTCTTCAGAAGCTGATAGATCGTTAGTGTAGAGCAAGTATGGGATGGGGCCCATAATACTGCCTTCGGGTACATCTTCCGAACTTTCAAGTAGTTCAGACTATTCTTCGCCTTGTTTGACAAAGAAATATCAATTTTCCAGGTAGGACTTAATAAATATGTAATAAATTATTGGTCATAGGCTTGAGATATATCGAGAAAAGCCGCTGTACTATATACTTTTTGTTCAAATGCTTTGTGTATGCTGTTTATGAGTCTATGGACTTGTTCGATGATACTGTGTTTCTCCCTGAAACCGAATTGGTGATGTGGGATAATATTTCCGTCTTCAATTATAGGCATAATTCATTTGAGAAAAAGGGATTTCGTTTCTTTAGAGGCAAGAGGGGCATTCTTTTTATATATTTTATCACTTCTTTAACTTAATTTTTCGAGAATTTTTATATGGGCGGGTCCATTTAGTGTGTAAGTTCTACGGTACACAACTAACATTTGTAATTGGTTTGGTCGGTGAGCTAAGCAACAACACTCATTATGTGGTTATCAAATATCAAATGCTCAGATTTGAAAAAGTGAATATTTACACGGCTAATAAAAAGGCAATACAAATGCGGCGAACAAAATCTGACTAGCGAGCGAGTAAAGCTGTAGAAATATATGCATGTTTGTATGTGTAGGTATTATTAGTAAGATGTCAAGCACGCGACATTCTTCTTCCAATTTATCCTCTTAAATAATACCAACAGGCAACTACTATGCAGCGTCCGTTGCCATGGATGTATTTCATACTACAGCAAATCGTTGCTCGTTCCTTATTATTTTAAGGATTAACCATCCGAATAAAATCTTTGCTCCTGAACTAGTGCTGAACTAGCTCAATTCGGCACACTACGAGTCCAGATCAAACACATATGCTTTCACTTGTTTATGGTACGTTTACTAGGTAGCATCAATGACCCCATGGACGGCAACGATGTCGGCTTCTCACTAGAAGCCAACTGGAGACAATTTGAGTTCTGTGCAATAAAATATAAACTGAAAGTAAGGATTTTCTGTAATGAAAGAAATAATTTTCTTGTTAGGTAGGTAGGTAGGTCTTGTTAAGTAAGACCCTATTTCTGCATCCTTCAACCATTTTGCAGCAGTCTCGTTCTATTTACACATTTTCACATAGGAATATATCGTAGCTCGCTATAGCAACTTGTTACTACCTATTTCTATGATAGTGCTTCACATTTTACTGCGTGCGAGTAAACACTGAGCTTCTTTACAGCTTCAACTTTTTTCCGTTATTTCTCTGCACCAGCACAGTCAAATTTAATTTATGCTACCACCATTGTGCACCATTCAAAACGTCTCTAAGTCATTGACCAATTAACGAGCACTCGCGCGCATATTCTGCCCCACCCATAAAGCCCTTAAACATCTGCTAGCGTTCGGTAGCTGTTGAGTTACAAATGCTCCGCCAGCTTAGATTTAGTTAGCTTCCTTCTCTAATGGTATCGTAGGCTAATATAACAATTAAACTTGGATGGATTTTTTATCAAAATGCCACTGCTGCTGCGTTACAACTCTTTCTGTTCGTGCTTTGGGAGAGAAGTTTAATACGAGTAATTTCTCTCTAGCTATTAGTAATTTGCGCTAGTTTTTCTTACTTATTTGTCATTTCTTTGTGACTTTACTTCCACTGCTTTATATTAAATTTTCCTTTTATTGTTATAATCATTTTGTTTACTATCCATCTAATTTCCTAGTCTGACTGTTCGTATAACTCTGCCTGCAACATTCTCTCTATGATCTTTGTTCGGCACGTTGGCATCTACATCTGTGTGATGTGATGCTTGCCTATTTTTTTAATATTCTTTTCTTTTCATTATCTTTTTGCGTTTGTCAACATTTTTTCTGCATTTTTCAACATTGCTATATCTAAGTATTAATCCGCCGTCAATACTCTGGCAGTGGCAACGACGAAGTCATCACAGCGTCAATGCACCCCCTCATCTGCCAGCGCAATTTTCACTATAACCATCAATGGAATTATTATATTTAGTTGTTTTGTCCAGTGCAGTTACAAATAGTTCTGCATAAATGTATGTATTTTCATACATATGTATGTATGCGTGTATTCACATGCCCAATAAACATTTAACTTTAATTCAATTTGAAGTTAAGTGATTATGGGGAATCATAGCCTTATTTGTATGATTTTGGTTATGATTATTTAGTTGAAAGAAGGTAGTACTCGTATTCTACTGCTTGTCCTCAAATATGATCTTTTAAGGAAAGACCTAAAATTAATTTAGAGGCGATTAGGAAAATTAAGGTTAACTTAAGGCAGAAAAAACGTGATACACAACATTTAATACATTTTTTGTTTTTGTATTTCTTTTATTCTTCTTTAAAAATCATAAAAATCCAAACTTTAATTTGAAAATAGCTTAAAAAATTCCATCAAAACTCCAAAATGTTGAATAGGAGTTTTCAAAAAGATTTCTAGTATGCAGTTTTAAAACCGTTTAAATTTTGTTATAATAGCAGAAGCAGCTCGAAAAGTTTTTGTTGGCAGTGAGTTCGAAAATTCGTACAATTACATACTGGAGTTATTGAGCACTGTGGAGTTAAAGAAAATTTCTGGCTAATTGCAACGCAATCAGATTAAATGCATGCCTTCTCTAGGAAGCTTTCAGATTTGGACACAAAAAATTGTTTGAACTCTTTCGTGAACATATCTAGAGAGCTAAATAACGCAATTGTGTTTTTTCCACACGAATCCCAGAAATGTTTGAATGGGATAACGTTAAGGACCTTGACTCAGAGTCAGTGATTCTCTTCACTAATGGCTCGGAATCTCACTGAACTTCAGTATGAACACTGCACTGCCTAATGCCAACACATGGAAAACGTATAGTGTTTCGCTCTAGTAATTTCTATCGCGCGGAAGTGAAGAAGTTGAATACTCTATCAGTCACTGTCCCGTTCTTTGGTTCAAATTCTCCGTAGTGTAATGTTTATCCGAGAGCCGAAGTGCCTTAGAAGTTAGAGAGGTAACTTGAGTCCAAACTAATGGTAACACAATGGATCTCCAGGCTATTCCTCATTCTCGATAGACTCACGATCTTTTCTGAAGCATTCATGGTAACTCGTTGTTGCAAATTCAAATCCATTTTTAAAGGAAAAAAAAACAGAACGCAAATCAATTAACTTAGAGCAGAATCTGGCGGTTGTTCCCGCAACTTTTTGATCAAGGTGGTACGCTGAAGAGTAGTGGTGATACTTGCTGCTACCTGATTCATTTTGTTGACATTGATTAAATTTTCTAAACAAATGGAAAGTAGTAACTTTGCCTTTCAGGGTTTTCTATTCAATCCAAGTCAGCATTCTATCCTATCTGCGGCCATTTATTTTACCTCCTTCTGTGACTTCTTCTAGTTCGTCGCTGATTTCTTGCTTCCTCGGTATTCAATTACATTTTCGCATGCGATTTTTACTTGTTTACTTTTCCAGTAGGGTATTCCAATCAAGTCGTGCTAATCTACGGATGTCTCGTCATTGCTATCTAACTCTCAGTGCTTATAACATAGTTGAGTCGATAGTTAGATGGTTGTGGTTTGCGCACCGGCTTTGTACTCAGTAATTGCTTTAAGCTGATTGTATTTCACTCACATGAAAAATTGTCTGTGGCCAATGTTGCTATGCTCCTAATACTCATTTCCAGTGCGAGCGTTAGCCACATCTTCAGTAACTGACTTGACTTGACTTTATGTGCTTTCATATGCTACTTTATTAATTTTCTTCGCTTTATTACTTTTATATCCGTCTGCTGTGTGTTTGTGTGAGTGTTTAAGTGATTATTTTGCCGGTCGGCGCGCCTTATGATGTGACTGAATTTTTTGTTTACTCAGGAAAAAAAAAACTTTTTTCAATCCACTCGTGAATATATACATACCCTTATAAAGCATGGAAAGTCGGTGGAGTGTGCTGACCCCAAAAGAATTCAATTAAAGCGGCAAAGTAGCTAGTTCACACACTTTTTTGTACATACATACATACTTATACTTCTGTATACGTATACTTTGTGCTCAACTGAATAAACGTTTTTCCCACAGCTCAAGTGTGCTTCTACACTTGCTTTAATCCACGTATTTGGATTAATTTTATGTTAACTTCTCTGGCCATATACGAGTTGCAGCTACTAAAAACCTAGACTGCAGTTCTAAAATCGTTCATTAAATATTTATTTAATACCACCTTCAACGGACACCCCTGCTTTACCCTTACAGCGTTCCATTTAAATCTTTCATTGCCAGAAACAGTGCTCGCTTTCGTTATCCTCAAGAACTCGACTTAAGTGACTAAAAACCAGTCCACGACTTAAAGTTGGAAGAACCAGTGACGAGTTTTCTATGGTTTATTCTTTGCTATATTTTTACACTTGACATACTACTGAGAACGCCTGGTCTTCTCTGGATACGGAATTTTTCTCAAAATTTCATCCCCTTCCCATTCTGTTGTGAGCTTTCGTCTCTCTGCTTTGAAAACGACCTTCGACCAGAGTGTTATTTTTGACTAAAAACTTCCTAAGTCACATCAGTTGTACCATTTCAAAATCCTATTATATTTTATTTTATGCTATCATTCGCCATTTTAACTCTTATTTTATTGATTCGCACAACTGGTCTTCATTGGAGGCCTTATTTTGACTTCCATATTAAAAGACATCAGCACATCCGAAAGGTGACTTTTGCTCACCCTCCGATCTCAGAATTTTGTGGACACAATTCCAAGGTATAGGTATTACCGTTAATATATACTCATTAAACTGCAAGAGAACTATTCTCTCCCTCTCATTTGGCACAACTTGAGAGTAAAACTACTTAGCTTTTATTTGGAACGACATGGTGATATAAATTTTTAGCCATTCAACTTTGTGTCGCCCTTCTTGACTAAAGAAACTTTTGAGTATAAAAGCGTGCTGGCGGAACACATCCTTTGTTGCTACCACACCTAAAACCACATCAGTGTCGAGATACCATTAACTCTGCGAAAACTATTTTCTTTTAGTACTGATATGGTCGTTGATCGAGTAAGATGTGGCCACCTGTGTGCCCAAAATATGTTACCGAAACGACTTGTCAGTTTGTTAGGGAAGAAATCAATCTCTTTATTGGCGGAAAATAATCGTATAGCATGCGCCGATAAAAGACACAGACCACAGAAATTGCTTCCCTTTGACGATTTAAAAAAAACAAGGTCCAATTATACCACTGCTTGATAATGCACGCCTAACCGTTACCCAAATCATTCTGGCGTGGAGTGGGTGAAATCTCAATATCTCATGCAAAGTAGCTTTTGGAAGTCGCAGAGCAGTCGCCCTCTTTCGCACGAATTGACGCGGATTATAGTGCAAACTTGTAGCGGCGAACTCAATATTTTCAGTTGCTCTCGATGTCTGCCTGGGCCCGAGCATGGGCATTTTGCCACCGAACATATTGCCCGGAACCCTCGCACGCATATGCGAATAAAATCTTTACTTGGGGTATCACGTAAACGTCAAATATTGTAACGTGATACTTTTTTTTCATTCTCCTTTTAGAAAAAATATTCAACCCTCTTACTGAATATTTTTGGAGTATGAAATTAAATTCAAATTAAAAATTCTAAGTTGAAAAGACAAAATTAGTATAAACTATTTGTTTGAATTTTTGTGAAAAAGTACCTAAAATATGTTGAATCTCATGTGTTTGAGAGTAAAAAATTAAAAATACCTAAGTCAAGGTGGTCAATTTGTGGAAAAACGTTGACTGTTGAAGTCATAGGTTTGTTCCATGTAGTAGCGGTGTGCCACTTATCGCGAATTCTGCGCTGGATTCGAGCTTCATTTCCAATTTTGTCCATTTTCTTTCATTTATTCGAAGAGATATTTCAGCCATGAAAAAGTGCAGCCTGCATTCCCACGCAAAGTCTTTAAGTAAGCGCATGAAGATTAGTAGGTAATGGAGTTTTCAAAAGGCTCGCCTAGATGTTGTTTTAAAATAAAATAAGTAAAAATTTAGATTCGTTTAGGTTTCACTATTTTTATTGGAAATACGGCTCTATTTTTATTCAAAATACGGCTCCACCATAAGCACATCTACAGGTAAAATCCGCCAATCAGTCAATGCATGAATGCCTTATTGTTAAGAGTGCCGAGATATCGATTTTGAAGGTTGTTCAGTAACACTTTGCGCTACAGCAGCAAAATTCTCAACCGCAAGTCCAGTGTTTATCTGTGAGTTCTTTTTCTATTCCCGATGGAACTAGTTTTTTGAAATTCGTTCAACCACTTCAGAATTGTCGACTCATTCGGACGATTATTTCCACCAAAAAATTACTAATTTTTCGTTATGTCGTTCGTAAAGACCGACCATTTTCATCAATTATTTTAACGTGCTGGATAGTTCAAATATCCATGGTTAAAAATTGATATCTATTTACCTCCCAAATGTCAAAGATGATCAAAAAAAACAAAAAGAAAAGCGGTACCGTCTGGGAATATGACATCTAGGCGACCCCTTTGAAAGACCATTTAAAATCGTAATCTCTATAAATAATATTAGTGCCGATCGTGTCTCACGTCTTGCATTCATTATAAACGTATTATCAATTGTAGATTTTGTATACTTTCGATGGTGCGTAGAATTATTTGCCCGAAATATTTTTTACTAATTTCACCATTCATTCCAATACTTAAGTTTTTGCTCAAGGTATCGTGGGCAAGAGCAGACGGAGGGACGGACAGACAAGGCTAAATCTATTCCTCTGATCATTTTGGGTCTTGTGGTAACCATTTATACGTGTCTTCTTGTATATCAGTCTAGATTCCTTTGAGCGGATACAACACGTTATACAGGGTGGGCCAAATAAGACCCACTAATGACCAAAGACTACTGCCTAGCAGTATGTGCAGTTGCTCTATCTTGTTGAAACCAAAAATTAGGATACTGCTCCGCCATTGGCCGCAAAAAGTTTTCAATCAATGTTCTGTGAGAAGCTCCTGAAATCAATTCCGGCGTTTCAACTTCATCTTCGAAGAAATGTGGACCGATAACCCTAGTAGCCATAACACCGCTCCGAACAGTACATTTAGATGGGTGCAACTGATGTTGGTGTGTTGCCCTTGGATTTTCAGAGCCCCACAATCTACAGTTTTGTTTGTTGACATAACCATTTAAATGGAAATGCGCTTCATCCGACATCAAAACATTATTTAAAAAATCAATTTGTGTGGCTAATTGTGTAAGAATAGAAAAACTCGATAATTTTAACGCGTTGTGTTTTACTGTAGGGCTCCATAATGAATTTGCAACAATTCAATTATAACCTACAAAAAGAGAAAAATAAATATGCCAAAAAAAAAAAAGTTATTTGTGCTTAACATTAGTAGGTCTTATTTGGCCTACCCTATATGAACAAAATTATGATACTCTTGTCTGCATTTGTATGTACTCAAATAATAAACCAAATTTCGTAAGGTAAAAATCTGTAGAAATGTGCGCATGCGCAATCAAATACACCAGCCAAAGCTTGTCAATGATTACGAAATACCAATTGGCAATTGCCTCTCTTCCTCTTTCTCTTTCGTTGTGTTTTACTTTCAATTGGCCCTTTTAATTCGCTATAATTTTTGGTAATTGTTGTTCAAGTTTTTGCTGCTTTTATTTATTATTTATGTACATACATACGGGCAAAAGCTTTGTAACTTTTCCTAATTGGATTTCATGTTGTTTTAAAATTAACGCAGCTACATGAGCCGAATAAAAGCAAAATCAAATTACTGTTTAAACAGAAAATAAAATAAAAGCGCAGCACCATTGCAGTTTTTTCATACAGCAGCATTTCATCTGTGCACTTTAATTTAATTAATGTGTATTTGATTATTTGTATTGGATAAATACTGAACTCCACGGTGCATAAATATGTATGCGGATTTTATGAAAATTCCACTTTCACCATAGTACGAAGTAAAAGCTACTGCAATGATATTTGAATATAATCAATAATCTTATACTCACATAGATATGTACTTATATATAATATACTTATAATAAATACAAATTCACTTGAAAAATATGCACAGTAAATACTTACTAATTACAATATATAGCCTGTCCAACAGAAGCATGACCACCGCAACCTGAAAATTATTGGATTTTGGGCTTATAATATTTATTATATGCAATAGATTTCGTAAAATGTATAGTCACCACCATTAGATATAGGTAATGGCTTCACATCTTCGATTCATACTTTGTGTTAATTTCTGGAAGTACTTGCTGCCATGGCTATCGGCTTTGTTACAAAATAACTTAGGGCTCATTGCTTAGTACCATAGATATGCATGTGCGATGATAGAGCGTCCTAAGTGGAGTCTAACGAGCGAAGTGGAGGATCGAGAAGTCCATCCACACGCATAGTGAACATCTGGCCATAATAATAGAAATACAGGAGGATGGGCGAAACTCAAAAAATTGAAGACGCAACAAAAGTGGAAAAAACGGCCTTCAATACCGAGATATTTAGATCGGCATGGTATGATGCTTACCTTCCCGCCCAGATAGAAGCCGCTTGTGATGCATCTGCTTACTGGTAGACTGCTGAAATAGCTGATATGAGAAAAGCCTGCATAAAGCCGCGAAGAAGAGTAACAAGGGTGCGTCAACGACCAATCTTAAATGATCTTCAAGCAGAGTATAAAGCACAAAAGCAGGAACTGAAAAAATCAATAAGAGAAAGCGAAAATCGTTGCTTCAAACAAATGTGAGATGGTGCAGATAGTGACCCCTGGGGACTGGCGTATAAAACGGTCATGCAAAAGGTGAAAGGCCCTAGAGTACCGCATTCCACGTGTCCTCAATTGCTGCAACAAATAATTGTGGCGCTCTTTCCCCAACAGAGGGAAACAAGCGACGAGGAATATGACCTAGATGCAATTCTAAACGTGCCACTGGTGACACCGAATGAAGTGCTAAACACACTAAAACGTGTAAAAGACTGTAAGGCGCCTGACATAGATGGGGTTCCTAACATTGCACTTAAAAATCGCGATACGGGCAAAACCCCACATGTTCGCAAGCCTATACAGTGCTTCCCTGGCAGAAGAAACCTTCCCGAAGCGATGGAAATTGCAACGCTTGGTGTTGCTATTTAAACTAGGCAAGCAACCTGACCAACCATCCGCATACAGACTTGTGTGTTGGATACAGTAGGGAAAATTTTTGAACGTATCATATATGATCGACTGCAGGAGAGCTTAGAAAGCCCCAGCGGACTCTCTGATGAACGGTTTGGCTTCCGACGAGCAAGATCATTGTGGAATGACTCCCTTGTCAAAAATTTTGTTGAATCAGTTGAGTATACATATTTGGAAGGCATTTGGTGGCAGCTTAAGCATAGAGGTTATTTTATCATGCCCCGGGGTAGTGCCAGTTAGAGAGACAAGTTTCTATTTCATAGAAGTAAATCCGCCTTTTCATGAGTTTAGCTTTAACTGAACACGGAGAGTTTAATGGCGGGTTGAGGACTGCGTACTTGGCGGAACAAAAAGTAGTGGGAAAGCTTGAGTCATGCGAGAAAGTGGACCAGTCCTCTGCGAAAGCACTGGTTATTTTAGCTGAAGTTCGTATTACATTAGATTGAGTTTTTATTGATCGTACAATTTTTGGATTGTAGGTTCGTACTAGTATACGAATGTTGTGCCAAATTTGAGTTACTGGGGGGAGGGGTTGATATTCGATGTAAAATCTGCGAAGCTTTTGCGCTTCGCAGTCTTCTTGGCTTTGTTGAAAACGGCATTGGCGTTTTTGTAAATAGGTAAAAACATTGTCAGTGGATAAACATCTTTGGAAGACATGCCATGCATTTTGTTAAGAATATCTTAGAACCTTTAGTTCTGAGGACCACCAGGGGACTCACCTAGAGTTTCTTTTGTAAGATGTGAGCGGAATTGACGCGTTAGCTGCTTTTCGAGAGGCAAAGCGTTCGATGGATATTGAGGTTGTTGTTGGGACATGATCGCTATTGTGAAGGTCGTTGATGATGTGCCATGTACTTAGCTGTGCAGAGAACAAAGCTATGGCGATGTGCGTTAAGGTATTGGATGTGCTAAGATGGGTGGGAGACCTATCATATAACACAGCCAGGTTAGATACCAGAATAAGATCTTCAATAATTTTACCTCTCCAGTTGCTAGTAGGTGAGCCCCATAAAGGGCTCCAGGCGTTGAAATCGTCCAGTATTAATACTGGTGTATTTATGGACTATATTATATTGATTATATATTCGGCCGCCGTAGCTGAATGGGTTGGTGCGTGATTACCATTCGGAATTCACAGAGAGGTCGTTGGTTCGAATCTCGGTGAAAGCAAAATTAATAAAAACATTTTTCTATTAGCGGTCGCCCCTCGGCAGGCAATGGCAAACCTCCGAGTTTATTTCTGCTATGAAAAAGCTCCTCATAAAAATATCTGCCGTTCGGAGTCGGCTTGAAACTGTAGGTCCCTCCATTTGTGGAACAACATCAAAACGCACACCACAAATAGGAGGAGGAGTTCGGCCAAACACCTGACAGAAGTGTACGCGCCAATTATTTTTTTTTTGTTTTTTTTATTATATTGAATAAGTCTGTAATAGAGCAGCTTTGTTGAGGGGTATATAGATTGAAAATAATGAGAGGCAAGAATTTATTTTAATTTCAGATGCAATAATAGAAATATTAGGAGCGATATTTAAAAGCTTACAAAGAATAGTTTTATTTTCAGAAAACTGAATGGTAAATTGGTAGGTTAGAACTATATATTTGTAATGCATCTGTATGTAAGGGCTAACGAGTTTGAAAAAAAAAATCGTAACAAGTATGCAGAAGGCAAACGCTGTCTGTATGAAACATACTTTTACATATACTTTCGTTTTTATGAAAGGTTTCTGCAAGTTAGAAGTGGAATTTTGTAATGATTGCTAAGGGGCGGGTAAAACTTTATATCATCATTATATCATTTATCTCATCATTTGAAGTTTCATGTCAGTAGTGAACTTTCAGGAGGACTGCTCTGCTCCGACTGCCCATTGAAAATTCTAATTTCTCCAACATTTGAGCCTCATATCTTAAATTAACTAAATATTATTATATCGCTCTAAAAGAGCACTCTTTATATCCATGCACTGTTATAACGGTATAAATTGCAACGGTGTCTTATTGCTAATAAGATTACATAAACTTATTTATTGTGAATTAATCAGTAAATCCAGTTTATTTTGGGAATCAGAGGTCCAAGTCGAATGCAAATAAAAAATTTTTGCGATTGCAGAAAAAAAGTGGAAACCAAAGCAGCAGTAACGGCATGTGTTGTTCACACCGCTGTTGCTGTTGTTGTTGTTGCTGTTGCTATCGCTTTAGGACTGTTGCTATCGCTTTAGGACTTTTTATTTTATTTGACTTTTTTTTATTTTCGCTCGGCAACGCAATCGATTAGACAGTCAAGCCATAAAACTAAAAAAAGAGAAAAACAAATTGAATTAACTAATAAATTCACAAAAGAAAAGAGCAAAAGAAACCAAACAAGCAGGTAAACGCCGCAGCTAAATGTGGCGCGTGTGAATTGAGAGCGCAAATAAAGCTTAAGTTGCAACTGCAACAAATGTACAAATGCCTTTGTAAGAGTTTATTTTCAAGAAAATAAAAAGGAAAAAAAAGAAAAAAGACCCCGGCTAAATACAAATATACATAAAAGCGCTTGCAAAACGCTGTTGGCCACTCGCTTGACTTGGGCGACTTAGATGGCCATAAAACATCTATCGATCTGCGGCGTGGCTGGGTTCGATTTTAATCGCAATCGATGGCCACAACTTGATAAATATGAAATGAGGCGTTAGGCATATGCCTGCTTACTCACACATACAATTACATGCATGTATGTATATACAAATAAGCGGTAAGTGGCCTTTGTGTATGTCCAGCAAGTCAGAGGAATAGTACTGCTGCCGTTTGTTGCTGTTGTTATTGTTGTTAGCTTGTTTGTTGTCTGCTACTGCCTTCGATTGCAAATATAATCAATTAAGCATTTTGTAAGCTGCTTAGCAAACGTCGAGGTGTGATAATCCGCGCAGATAAAAGAGATACAAGCCAAAGTGCAACACTGGCAGATGCCTGTGTGTATGTGCGTTAAAGCATATATGCGAGTCTACTACAAGTCTGCATTCAAACACACATTGGACGTATTTGAATGGGACATGCATTTTGCTAAGCTGATAACAACCAACAAACGGCACTTGTTGCTCAACTCTGTTGCAAAAAAAACAACAATATTAATAAATGCGAGGAAACGAGAATTAATTAAATGCTTGCGAAGTAATCGCAAACAAATCTGCATATGTCGGTATTGATTATTGATATCGATAAGTAGCTTCCCTGCTGGGATATGGTTTGGTTTCCAACTGAATAATTCTTTGTATTGAGAGGCTTAAAACCGACTTATATGAAACACAATTAAACTTCTAAAGAATGTGAATGAGTGTGTTTGTGCACGTAGGTACAATACGATGCTACTAAAGCCAAACAAAAACAAAAAGAATTAGTGGAAGATTTATTAGAAAACCTCTGAACGCTGGTAAGACAATTGATTTCTCCCCGTGAGAGACCTTTGGAAAAGACAACAAAGTAGAGAGCAATGCAAATATTTACAAACTTTGTAAGCTCTCACGCTGGTCATCGCACAACATTTACTGATATATCCCCAAAAAGTCGACGTCGAAATTACAGAATTTCTATTGCATTAAGTTCTTCACCACAAAGGAAAAAAAGGCTGAAAAACCGCGTCGGGTTCGGCCCGACCTCGTCAACAATTGGACCCTTCATCACGACAATGCACCTCTGCATTGGCCCAGATGGGGGTTCCGGTGCTTCCCCACCCTGCCTACAGCCCAGACCTGTCCCCTCCGGACTTCTTCTTGTTCCTGCGCCTGAAAAGAAAGCTGAAGGGGAGGCGTTTCAACTCCATCGAGGCGATCCAAAAAATTGTGACAGCCGATTTGAACGCGATTCCGGCGGATGAGTTTAAAAAATGTTTCCTGCAGTGGAAGGACCGCTACCAGCGGTGTATTGACGTTCAAGGGTCCTATTTTGAAGAATATTAGTTGTATAAGCCAAAAGGTTTAATAAAACTGCTTAAAAAAATTAAGGCTCATTACTTTTCAATCAAACCCTGTATACAAAGATGAAACCTCCCAGATATACAAATATAACACATCCCTTTCGCTTTCCTAGCCATCTTCGGCTCTCCATTCATCCTTGCCGCTCACCCTTGTTGATCATCCTTGCCGAATTAGTTGGCACGGGACTATCATGGACTTGCAGTCGGTTCGAAATCATGGACGCGAAACACAAATTGTTAGAAAAAGTTTTTTCTGATGGGGATTGCTCCTCTGCAGGCAATGCCAAACTCCGAGTGTATTTCTGTCATGAAGAAACTCCTCATAAATACCATCTGCCGTTCTGAGCCAATTGTGGAGCTACCCAAAAAGGGTGATATATAATATATAAGTACTTGCCTTAAGCTAATAATCTATTAGGACAGATATTAATGAATATCCTTAAAGGCTCCCAAGGGTGTGTACTAGTGATCAGATTGACGACACTGTCTCTAGAAAAGGAGCAGATAATAAAGATCCGCTGGTTAGGTCATGTTGCACAAACGAGTTTAAACGCTCCAACGCCGAAAGTATTCGTTGTTGCCAGAAGCTGAGGAAAAGGAAAGCCTCTCTACGGGCGTCATTTAGCAAGAGAAATAAGATGCCTCTTGCTCGAATTATAGGAAGGGGAAAGGCACATTTACTTAAGAAATCCACCCTCTATAGTCCTTTTATCCAACTTAATAGATAAAATAGATTTCTAAAGTATTTTTTATGCCAAGTTTTAGTGCTGTTACAAGTCTCCAATGGACTTTCTTGGCTGCAATTAATTCGAAATTTCGTAAAACTTTCAAGCGCGCATAATCTTCTATTAGTAAATGCTGATGGTTGACATCTTCCATCCATATTATTGGAAACTCCAATAAGAAGAGTTTTATGTACCCCATCTAGGAAGCTCTAATAGATTAATTAAAACTACTACAACAACTTCATATTACTAAGAACTTCTTTCTAATAACACAAGAAAACTGGTTCCTCATTTTCCCTTATCCCAGTATTTGATTTCCAATAATACTATCCGTCCAGAGAGATGGGTATCCTGTGCAGGCATTCATGGGCATGGGACAAAAGCTATCAACTGCTCTTGAGCTGGGAGTGATTAGAAAGGGTTATTTTGGATAGGAGTCATGCAGCTCGTAACTCAAAACTCCGCTCAAGTATTCTCTAAGTCGCAAGTAAAGTTAAAGCGAGAAAGCGAAAGCGGATATGGTCCAGGGTCTGTAGTTTTCGTTCACCCGCGGAGCACGTTGGAATACGACTATGGAAAAACAGAAGAAGTTAACTCTACTTGAAATTATAAACGAAAACAATGAGGCCGTCTTCGAATCAAAATTAGTCCACTGTCAATGGACTATTTGATACAAAGATTTAGATATCTCTAACTGAGGTACCTTAAAATTATTCCTCTAATCATACTTAAGTGCCTATTCATCTTTGACTATCGGCTATTAATCTCTTCTCTCATGATCTTGAAGTAGTTTGTCATTAAATATGCTCTAAAACGCTAGTGTGGAAAGAACTCCGCCTTTCCCCTTTCAGTCCCCCTTGGAAGGATACATTGGATATCAAGTTTCCGGACCATATTTTATATATGTAACCTTACCAGCTGCTCGTATACTTGCCATCAGCCACCAGCGACCGCATCACGAACAAAAAAAAAAAAAAAACATACAGACTTAGTGCTCCACTTCGTTCTTTATGCCAAACCTTGAATTCTCTTTTCATCGCTTTTGATATATCGGACACGCTTTTTACCATCAATAAAACGATGCTATCCCCTCTCAATAAATAATTGACGATGGTATTTATATCGAAAGCTTTAATTCATAATTTTTTCTGATAATTTTTTTATTTCCAGGCTCAACAAACTCTTGCTTTTCTTGGCCCTACGCAAACACAAAAATGATCCGTACATCAGCGGGCTGCGTCTCTCAAGTCGGTTGGACTGGAGAAGGTAAGTGTTAGGTATAATAGTAAGAGTTGTAAAGTGACGTCAATTTCTTGACCCACACCAATGATTTCACCCTATTCACCAGTTTTTTTATTATCTCTATTTGGACCATTTGTTAGACTAGACAAGTGATCCCTCCATAATTCAATGTGGTCACAACATTCACTAGAATGTCGCTTCCTTTTTGGCTCCAATTTTGTTTTCACTATCTGGTACAAATTCCTGGTACTTTGTATGTAGATGAACATTTGTGTTGCATATATTTTCACATTACCTTCTTACAGTCTGCTTAAAATTGTCTGCTGGGTCTTGGAAAGCAGTTTCCACAGTAGCTACAGCTACATTTGGTATCATTTTAAATAAATTAATTTGCATACATTAACCTTATTTAATTATAAATATTATTTGTTCAATTTTTTTTTTTTTTGTTTGGGTTCATGGTTCACACCCGTGCCTTTTTTATATTGCTTCCGAATTCTATACCTTTCCTTTACATTCACAGTTTTTGCTAATGCAATTCTACTATAGAAGACAAAAACTGTATGGGGAAATTTTTACGGCAGATAAAATAGGAATAATTAAATTCAGCAATTGTTTTGTTTGTTTTAAAAATTGAATGCGTAGCAACTGTATGCATCTTGTTCTATTAATCGAATCAATGGAACGAAGTATTGCTCATGAACTCAATCTGTATATCATCAACAACAGCTGACAATAATGGTCTGCAAGTCTTCATAAATAGTTGCCTGTGGAGAATATTGAAGATATTCTGGCTTAAGGAAGAAAATGGGGCTGGATTGACCATGTCCTGCACAGAAGAAGCGTAGAATTCAAAAGAACTACCATAAACTCGAATCTTTCTGATAGCCATAGACGAGGGAGACTAGGAAATGCCTGGAAGCGACTTCTAGAACTGAAAATCCGCTCCATGAATCTGAACTGAAGTGAAGAGAAAATTTTGGCATACAATCGATTCGATTGGAAAAATCTTGTTGTGACCTGTTGTTCCAACTTGGAACCCTTGGATACGTATACGTGAGTATATGTATATAGAATTCCTAAGCACCAAGAGTTACAGAAAGCAAAAAACAATCAATATTTGAAAGATATTTTAAAATTTACTTTTGAAAAAAAAAAAAAAACTCAAATGGAGTTTGCGAGCTAATCCAGTAGTGGTAGACATGTGGAGGAAATTTTCCATCACTTTTTTTCACATGTTGAACGTGCGCAAAAGTAAGGTTTAGAAATTATTAGAAATTTCCTATGGCAAATCAAACGCAGAAAGTGGTGATGACCTATCACCAGAAAACCAGCAGAAAGCATAACAAGAATGGCACTGGACTGAAACCCGCTAGGGAGCAGAGGTGCGGTAGGCCAAAGGTAACTTGACGAACGTCGAGGCTGCGCGAGCTAAAAAATGCCGACTTCACATGGGAAGGCGCAAAAGCCCAGAACCGTGTACGTAAAAGCGTAAATCTGGATGACTTTTTGACATTGTCAGATTGTACAAATTAAAGTGTACGTTAGCATTTAAATACAAAACTGTTACGTTCTAATTAAAAACTCCTATATACTGGAAGTGATCACTTACAGGCAGTCGTGGCTCAGGGCTCAATGGAAACAGCAAGCGCCCAGACACCAAAAAATTTTTCTCTGGAATAATATGTGAATATTATCAGCGGCGCGGTTGGGTTTAGACTGTTTAAATAATTCAAATATTCACGTCTGCTATATTTTTGGAAAGACTTGTCAAAAGAGGATTGCCAGGCATTATTTAATTTAGTATACAACCCAATTTTCGGATTTAGTTAAGCCCTGCTCTCAGGCTTAGGAATCCCAATTCTTTTATATACTTCTAATATGATTTTGGATGGGACATACTTACTTTTCTTCTAACCCTGTCTATCTGTAAGCTTCCAACTGTGGACTTGAATCGTATTTTATTCATATCTAAATTTACTTACGGAGATCGGGTAGGTTTCGGTGGAATCACCGTGAAAGCAGAGATTCTAAATTTGATATAGAAAATATTGAGGTTTACTAATGAAAGCGAAGAAAACGAGGACGAATGGCTGCTTGGCTCTAAAGTACTCACTGTTTGTCTTGTCGGAGGTGACTAGTAGAATAGAGTGGGCTAAGCCACATATTTGTTGCAAATTTGCACTCAATTATTATTTTGCACTTCAACTAAATGTTTTCTTATCCCTCTGAACATCATATTCATCTAATGGGACGTGCATGCTCCTTGTTAAACAGCTTTTGCAGAATCCCTGCTGGGAGCAATAGCGAAGCCACTTTCAGGGTAAGACAGAAGTCTCCACGGGAATTCACCGACAAACCCTGTGCATGTATAAGACATCTCCTGGACTAAACGGCAGACAGGCTTCGGAGGACATTTACCGAGATTTCATACTATATTTAGAAACTGTCGCGCTCCGAATTCCGTGTTATGGAATCCGACTTCCACCTGCTCAAAATCTGACCTACATGCACACATAACTGCCTCTTGACACTAATTGCCTCTTTACATTCTCGCTTAATCCTTTTCATCCAAGAATGCTCTTTCTCGAGATTTTGCTGTTGTAAACAGGGTTTCTAAATATCGCGTAAAAGGTTCTAGCGAGCGTATTGTGTGAAAGGCTGAAGCCCACCGTCAACCAACTGATTGGACCTTATCAGTGTGACTTTAGACCTGGAAAGTCTACTATCGACCAAACATTCACAATACGCCAAATCTTGGAAAATACCCATGAAAGGCGAATCGACACACACCATCTTTTGTCGATTTCAAAGCTGCATTCGACAGTAGGAAAAGGAGTTACCTGTATGCCGCGATGCCTGATTTTGGTATCCCCGCAAAACTAATACGGCTATGCAAGATGACGTTGTTCAATACGAGCAGCGCCATCAGAATTGGGAAGGACCACTCCGAGCCGTTTGACACTAAACGAGGTTTCAGACAGGATGACTCGCTGTCGTGTGACTTCTTTAACCTGATGTTGGAGATGATCGTACGAGCCGCAGAACTTAATCGCTCAGCCACAATTTTCTATAAGAGCGTACAATTGTTAGCGTATGCCGATGAGACTGGCATCATCGACCTTAACAACCGCGCTGATAATCGATTTAGATGATAACTGTTATCAATTATTATGTCTTAGGAGTAGCGATCCGCTAGCTAGACCACAAATTTTTTAAATGTTACTATTTTTATTCGTCTGGTGCATCGTGTATGTCCAAGTAATCGGTGATGCATCTATTAGATGAATCAGAGTCTGCTGTTAATATATGTAAACATATTCCCAGGACTCTGTTTAGCTTTTTCGTAATCTTTATCAGTTATTTAGCTGTTGTAAAAAATCCGTCAACCGACATTTTACTACATGTAACAATAAATTTTATAATAAATAGTAGATTCATATTTGTTTGTAACAGTAACCACAAAAAAAAATTTTTGTTGCGTAATATTGCAACATCAACCTCATTCTATCATTCGTTCATCAATTGTATCACGCTTCATCATTACCAACATAATTATCATTGCCGACAATGCATTGGTGTCTCCATTACGTCAAACAACATTTCACAAAGCAAACGCCGAGCCAAACCGAAACCGAGTTAAGCCTAAAAAGTGAGACAAAAATGGGCAATCATAAAAAAGAAAAACCAAAACGAAAATAACAAAAAACAGAAACAAACCAAAAAAAGCGAAAAACACTGGCAACAACTAGAGATGGGGGCAAAAATCCTAAACGGCAAACAGTCAACAATTACAATGCGTCGCGCTACAAATTGTCAAACGAGAAAAGCGTGCGTCGATGCTGCTGATTTGTTGCTATTGATGCAGTTTTTTTGCTGTGCTTTTTGGTGTTTTGCTTTTTATGCCCATTGTATAATTCGGTTCCAAGTTTTTTTATAAAACACGTACTATGAGTAGAGATACGCGATCCCAATAATCTGAAAAACCAGGATACCTAAGCTTATCAAAAAATAATCGGAAACTCTGTTTTATATCTCCACGATGCGAAATGGATTATCGCCATTCGCTTGAAAAACAGTTCTATCTTGAAAAAACTAATTTTGAGGTAAAAGCCCAGTTACGCAAATTTTGCGTGCAGTGGGCAAAACAGTATGACCTGAATTTTCGACTCGTGGCATAATTGAATCATTATTTATAAAACGCAGGAGAAAAGGTAGAAAGTTAACGCAAATACCATCGGAAAAACGCCATCGAAAACATTTTGGAAAGGAAACCAATACGAAAACATAATACACACTTATATTGAGTTTGCTTAAAACTTCGGCCAAAAGTGAGTAAAAAGGTTAAAAGAAATAAAAGGGGGGCCTACAGTTTCAAACCGACTCCGAATGGTAGATGTTTTTTATGAGAAGCTTTTCCATGGCAGAAATACACTCGAAGTTTTGCGAGGGGCCACCGATATTAGAAACAATTATTTTTTGTCATTTTCGGTCTTTCACTGGAAGTCCTCTCTGAACTCCGAATGGTAGTCACGCTCCAACCCATTCGGCTGCGGCGATCGCTCATACGAGCGTTAAATAAAATATTAAGAACTTATTAGGCAATGCACAATTAGACAATTCGTAGATGTCTCAAACAGTGTGATTAGAAAGATAAACCCCAAATTAAATAGAATCCACTTATTTATAAAACACCGACCTTACAATAGATCGGCCCACATCGTGTGATCCGCATATGGATCCGCCGTGGAATGAAACCAAAATTGATAGTTTGAAACCTTGTAGTCACATGTGGTCTTAATATAGTCCAAAAGTAGTGATCGAAACCAGCCAATATGGATTTATAGTGTATAGCATTGAGGCACTATCTGCCCTACTAACATCGATATCCCACATGGCACATGAAAAACGCGAACAAACATAGAAACCCTCTTGTTATCCGAACGCTCTAGCTACTAGTCTGGGAGCCATGGGTCGATTTTGGACTGCGTTTTTATACCGTTAAATTCTTGACTATACTTGTGATTTAGCTTTCATGAATAACGAAAGTGAACGTCAGCTGGCGCACCCGCGGTGGATGTGATTGTGGGATGGTACGAAACGTGTCGAAAAAAAATGTCTACCAATTCATTTTATACCGGCTGAAATTTTTTTCATGTATTGTTGACATTTAGTAGAATAAAAAAAATAGTCAGCTACGCCGTAGAGGGAGGAAAATACGTCAGCCGAACAGGCGAACTTGTAAAATAAATTAAAAAGTAAAACTACTTTATTCCGATTGAAATTTTTTTACATAATTTTGGACACATATGAAAATAGAATAATGATGGTCAGCTGCGTTTATACCGGTGGGAAGACCGTCAGCCGAAGCAAGAATGTATCATTGCGTTCAGCTGACGTATTTTCCTCCCTCTACGGCGCAGCTGACTATTTTTGTTTATTCTACTAAATGCCAACAATACACAAAAAAATTTCAGCCGGTATTAAATGAGTTGTTAAAAATTTTTTTTCGACACGTTTCGCAGCCTCCCACGCACGTACCCACCGCTACTGGACCAGGTGACGGTTGGTTTCGTTATCCATTGGATGGCGTCTGCCTTCAATATTAAAATCAGTCGGCATGAAATGTTGAGGTCAAAATGACCTCTGGCTCCCGGACTATACTGCTCTCACCCACACAACCAGCAAAATACATCTACAACGATGTTTTCCGGAACTAGCAAAGAAAACACGTTTTTTTGTTCAAGAACAACTCAATTATTCCAGTGTCGCTCCAACATTTCAATACCACTTTTATAGAACGATTTATCTTTTGCCTCAAAATAGGTATCAGTTTCAGCGATAACCTCTTCATTCGAGCGAAATTTCTTACCGGCGAGCATGTCTTTAGGTCTGCGCATAGCCAGTACGTTGGGAACCAAATTTGGTGAATGCGGTGGATGTGGGCACAATTCGAAGTTAAATTCATGAACAACAGTGATCAAATGCGCACCCTCTTTGAACAGAGCTTTCTCATAGTCAAGTGCTCATGCAATATAAAGCCAACACGTTTTTTTTATATCTTTACGATGTCAGCTAACCCACGCAACTTTACTTTTCGATCATTCAAAACGATATTGTAGATTTTTTTGATATTTTCTAGTGTGTCCGCCTCGTTTGGACGTGCGTTTGAAGTCAGCGAACCATCCTTTTATTGCTGTTTCAGATGGAGCGGAGTCCCCATAACACTTTTAGAGCTATTGCTTCGCTTGAAAGGGGTTTCCCATCAAGAAGCAGTGTAAAATTAAAAAACGAAATTATTTTTGATCCATTGTTTCGAAAATATCATAAGTAGCGTCCCTCCTACAATAACTCACGAGCTTATGAATAGAATATTATGAAGTTTTAACAGCTGTCTTTTTAAGGTTAGCACTAAGCTTTTGTGCGTTATGCTTAGCATTCTTTAAATTTCACTGATCAAATTCCATCCTATAAAAGTCGATGCTTGCTCATAAATCTGAAATCACTCGATATTAGAAGGACTATTTTCTCCATTACTTTCCTTTCGATTTAATAAATAGGGTTATTGACTCCCCATTGCTACTCGAGAAAGCCAATTTCAATATTCCTCAGCGAAGTTTACAGAATCATGATTTTTTCTGGTTAGGGATGGTAAGAACTAATTAAGCTTCCAATGCTCCGATTTCTAGAACTCTGGGAGAATTTAATTCGCCTTCAAATCATACTGGCCTGGATTTTTCTTCCACAAAGAACCGCTTCAATTTGGTACTAAATGTATTGTTGAACTAAATTCTTAGTATATAGTATCTAAAAATCTTCCTCTGTAAGTTGTAAGAATTGTTATCTTTCTCTTTCACCCATTCCAATTGAAACTAGTTAGTTATAAGTTTAATTTTAGTTTGATTAATTTATTTAGCATTAATCTGTTTTCATAGTCTGTAAGAAATACTGAATTTTTTAGACTATTAATTGAATAAATAAATAACTGAAAAATAGGTGAATGGCATAAAACTAGTGCGATCTATGTGTGAGGCCCAGGAACTTTTTGACCCATGTGCTATGTAAAGCTATCCATTTATATTGTTTCGGCTGTAAGCTGTCCAAATGATATGTTTGCGCCACTGTCTGTAGGCATACAAATTTTAGAAACTTTAATCAGCATAATGGCACCTATAAATATATGTACTGGGTATAAAAGCTGGTGACTTCTTTATAAATTTTATTTAATATTGAATTAGCAATTTGTTTGTTGGCGAAAAGACTGCGCAGGCGCAAATTAAATTCACGCACCGCAACACAATAAACGTGAGGCGTGCAAACAAAAAACTATAAAACACGTATAAAACGAAAAACTACACTCGCGTACTACACGGCGTACATTCGAGCATATTTACAACAAAATCTATACAAAAAATTGCAGCAACAACGTTTGTCAACAAATTGCTAGCCACACCGATTCGATTTGATACTTTATTGTGCGCATACAACATAACATAGTTGCTGTGATTGGTTTTGTTTTTTGTTTTGTTGTTGCCGCTAGAGCCTCTACCACTTTTTAACCCCCCGCGTGCTGTTCGCCAGCCATTTGTTGTTTGTAGTTGTTCGCAGTTGTTGCCTTTTATGCGATACAGATTAACTAAATTTGAATCGAGGGGGAGGAGCGGGACGCATTTGGCAGCAATTGTGGCCTACCACTTTAGACACTAAACGCATGCATCTACATATGTGTGTATGTGTGAATGTGTGCGATTCTATGTCAAAAAAAATAGTGCGGTAGCGTTGGCGGTGGCGCATTTGTTGTTATTATTTATTGGTTCATTGAACTCTCAATATGTCAACGCTGCGTCACCAATGCTGTCTGCCTTCACAATTACCAACCCCCACAAGTGTCGGCGACAACAATGAATTTGGAGCGACGCGTCGATTCGACATCACTTGGCTCATGGGTATGCGTGTGTGAGGGTGAGTGTGTGTTTGTGCTTATGCGCCATACTGTTAATGTAGCGTATAAATAGTACATACGTATTTGGAAGTTGCTATAGTTGTAGTTGTTGTTGTTGTAGTGATTATGTCACACATATTGCGAGTCGAGGTACTCGCAGAAAAAAAAAACAACAACTCTAACAAAGCAGCAAACAACATTTGCAATTACAAATACGACAACAACAAACAAATTTGTTTTTGTAGAACTGCAAGTACGCAATGCACTCACCTACACACACATAACCAAAGCACTTAGCAGCATCAGTGGCAGCGACAATCAATTGCTGATGCTGCTGTGACTGCGATGCTGTCACATTACAGCTCCTCCACGCCACGCGCATACAAATCTGCATCGGGGTACACATGCATCTGTATAGCTGTATCTATAAAGCAAAACAAAGCGATGGCCCGCGCTCACATATTTTTCAAAACGTTAGTAAATGTTATCTGCGCATGTACACTTGTGTTCACAATAATAGCAGCGTGACATTTTGCAAAGTTTGGAATATTTTTTAATTTAATATTAGTTTTTTTATTATCCTGTCTAGGAAGGAAAGCAGAACTATCGTAGGTATACTGGCAGGCCACAATTTGTTAGCGGCACACACATACAAGATGGGAATTGCAAACAATGATAGCTGCAGATTTTGCAATGAAGTAGAAGAGAGGAAACTCTTGAACACCTTCTATGTTCTTGCCCTGCATTAGCTAGAACCCGAATTAAATGTCTAGGAGCTCTACAATATGAGAGGTGTTGGATCTTCAGAGCTTACTTAGATTCGCAAAAGTCGCAACCTTATTACAAGAAACCTACTACAAGGAAACGTAAGCGTCAAGCTCCATCTGGTACCACTAAGAATCATTAGGCCTATGTGATGGCTTTCAGCCAGCCAGGTCAACCTAACCTAACCTAATCTAATCTAAAATATGGTTAATACTGCAACACAAACCATATGACTAATATAACTCAAAATTTTTAAGCTTTGCGCAAAATTTAAAAAAAAATCGTCAATATTTCACAATAGCTTGGACGTGCAGTTGTGTAGTCCAAGCAATTTTAGTATAATATTACCCTTGTAATATTTTCAATTTAAATATAGTATATTACAATATTTTTATTACACATTTTTAAATAAATTGGAAAATTGTTCGCGGTCTCTAGCTGCTTCCATGAGGCGACCCACGCTTTGCCTACAGGTTCACTGCCTTATGTGTATCAACCGAGAAAACCCGATACCTCATCTTTCTTACGTCTTGCCCTGCAATATGAGTTGCATAGTTCATATTTCGGATTTCGCAGAATATGACCCAGTTACGATGTTTTTTTGCGTGTGGCATACCTGATTAGGTTTCGGTCACTTTAAGCTTTTCATAACACTTCTTCGTTAGAAACGTGATTGGCGCGGTTATTTTAAGTAATCTCCGGGAAGGAGATGCTTGCAGTCTGTACGTGTCTGACAATTTTATGGCCCTTGTTATCATGTCATATAGCAGAACTGGTATGAATGAAGCGTATTTTTAGTTGCAGATTGAACGCATTTCAGTACTTTGCCTTATTTAAAAAATACGGACCTTACCATTTCAATGCGATACCTTATTTCTGTTGAGGCATCCCAGCCTTCCTTGAGCAGGAAACCAAGGTATCTATAATTGTGGACCAGCTTTTTGAAGGCCATCCATTCTGGCAACTAAAGAGTTATATCATCGACGTATGTGATGTTGTTTATAATGATGATATTTACTTTGATACCATTGAGGTTACTCAATGCTTTCTAATACTTGCAGGAATATATATAAAACCAGTAAACTGGTTAAAGTGGTGATTCACCAATAGTCCAATTAGCGCTTCCGCACCATTTTTTTGTCACATCCTCGCTACCAACAAGTAATACGGGTTATTTCTTCCCGACTATTTCTAGTCTGTGCGATTGAGAAACCTTATAAAGTTGTTTACATCTATACCAGCAAGCTCTTCGAGGTTTTCAAAAAACATTTTCCCAAGGGCTACCATCCTCGCCTTCCATAGGGAGGGTGGATAGTATCCTTTCTTCTGTGGTTGATTACTTCTGTGACGTTATAAATGTATTTGTAAGGTATACCCATTTTGACCGCTTGGTTTCCTATATACCAGAAACCAGTTATCACCGATACGTTAGGTAGTAATGGTTGCCCAGAGAGTGGGCCCACTTGGAGGAAAGAAGTTTGGTTCATCCTTTGTGATACCATTGCAAGAGGGGAAAAAGAGGTGAAGGAAAAAACGATAGGACGAAAAGGAGAGGGGTGGGGAGAGTTGAGTATATGTGGACTATGTACGGTGACTAATTTGCGGTTGTGTTAGCCTCTTTATGCTGCTGATGAAGTTCATCAGATTTTTGATATCAAGAACTGCTATAACAGCAGGCGCAGAAAAGAAATGCGAACCAGAAGAAGATGTTCGAATGTTAGTCCCACGGGAGCTGGGCAGCTAAAGAGTAGGTGTTGAGATGATTCCACCTCATCCTCCATACAGCTGACGCAAAAAAGACTCGAAGTATGTCCGAGTCTCACGGCATGTATACCCCGCGGATGCCCCGTGAGCAAAATCAGAAACTTTTAAGAAACCTCTATTGTCGTCTGTTTAAACTTGTCGAAATCTATCTCTTGGTTCTCATATCAAAAATCATCAGTTTTGTTTTTAAATACACTAGGTTTTTCCTACAGGGAATTTTGAAGGAAATGTACTATGATTTTGACGCTTACTTGGGCTGTCAAGTACAGTGATATAAAAATGAGTTGACAGCAGAAAGATGTTAACTGTTTAGTGGAGCAATTGGAGGTGATATTTGTAGTTATGAATGGCTGTTCTCCAGTCTATTAATTTTTGTTCATTTATTCTTTGTATCTAGATAAAATGAAAATAAACACATGAAATACATATACAACGCAAACAAATGTACATACAAAAAAAAACATAAAATATATGGTATATATACATATATAAAATATATATACATATAAAATTTCTTCGGAAGAGTATCACTGTTCAGATTTTATTTTTTTTTACATCGTTGAAAAGCCTATGATTTGTGCGTAACACGCAAGGCTGTGACCATCTGTTTGTATAGGAAAAAAGTATTTCTTTATTTTATTGTTATACCCATTCCGTATTTGTTATGGAAGCTCTATTCTAAAAATTATTGTTTTATATCGGAATTTAAACCTTCCACCTGAATTTTATTGAAAAAAATTGCAAATTTCACTTGCATGTTAAGACATATAAATATCAATAAAGTATTTAAACGCAAGCTTTAATAAAAACAGCTTTTATCTGGTGGTTATCTGGTTATCTGCAAAAATAACAACTTTCGGTTCATTTAATTTGAATATTAAATACGAATATCAACTAAAAGGTTAACCAAGTTGGAGTTGCCACATATTTCTTGAAATTGTTAAATTGATGCTAAAAAAAATTTGTTGTAAAATATGTATACAATATACTCTCTTTGCCTTCAGTAGGCAGGTAAGGAACGGAAAAATTTGTCCGCTTTTAAGAAAAGTTTATTTAATTATTACTTAATTAATTTAATTATTCAATCGGTTTATTTTTCAAAAACTAGTAGTGTATGTGTAAAACTACATGGAATTTTTATTAATAATGAAGAATATTCAAATAGACTCAAGAAACTCACAAATTTTTGCTTACTAATTTTTTTTAATATCTTGAAGATCAGTAAGTAATTTAACGCCTTTTAGATTACTGTAACTTACAGAAAAGGCGTTTAGTTGTCCTTTATAGAAGAACTTATCGTCAACCTCGTTTTCGAGTTCATCTTCAAAAGCCTTGGCCAGCGGTTCTAGAGAAACAATTACAACTTCGGTATTGCAATTTTTTAAAGCTTCGTAATTTATGACGACTTCATTATATAAATTATGACAGTCTTCGGCGTTAGGTTAGGCTTTTGTTCTCTGTGGTCCAGCTACCATCGTCATTAGGCATGTCTGCTTTTCAGAAATATTGACTGTGGAAATATTGAATGAAATAAACATCATAATGGTAGAGGAGAAGTGTTTCCATCCACTCAGAAGAGAGAGATTCAAAAATATTCCAAACGATATTTGTGGTACTGAAGAAAGTTTCCATTTATGGAAGTTGTCTGCTGATGTCAGGTGCCTGCTTAAGAGTGATGTTCGATAGGAGAGAGTTCACTATGTATATATGTATACATATATACGTATATCATTGCAAAGGATTTTATACAATAATATTTTTAAATGATATTTTCAACTAATTAAACAAATTGATTATTAATTTAATTTAAAATTAATAATAAATTTAATTAAATGTTAGGTCATGGGTATTAAACAAAGTTTTTTTAAAATAATGCACAAAGCTTTAATTAAGAGCAAAAAAAGAAAATAATGTAACGGATGGATTAAGTATTAGGATGTGAGTATCATTAAACTTATGTTTGAGAATGTTTTAATTAAATAATATTTTTTTAATGGCGTTGCTACAAAAAGTAAGGAACTGTCTCATAGCATTTTTAGTACAATTTTTGCATACAAAAAATTATTCGTGGATATATTTATATTTTCTTTGATATATTGTGCACTCAACAAGTGAATTTAATCGCGGATAGAAGCACGTGAGAGGATACCGTGAGTGTAAGGACTGCGCAAAAGTGGTTTTCAAAATTCCGAAGTGGCAACTGCGTTGTGGAGGATGCCCCGCGTGCTGTCCGTCCTGAAGACTTTAACTCCGATGCCTTGCTCAAACTCATGGAAGCTGAGCCAAATTTGACATTCGATATGATAGCTCAGAGGTTAGATTCATCGCATGGAACAGTTCACAGACACCTGATTCAGTTGGGGAAGGTTTCAAAGCTGGGAAAATGGGTTCCGCATAGACTTTGCGTCGCCAACCTTCCGCAGAGAGTGAATGTGTGTTCTCAGCTGCCGCAACGGCTTAAAAATGAAAGTTTTTTGAACCGTTTCGTTACTGGTGATGAGAAATGGGTTCTTTACAATAACCTTGTTCGCAAACGGCAATGGTTAGATAAAGATGAAATACCAGAACCGACCCCTAGAGATGACCTTCACCCCAAGAAAATTCTCCTGTGTATTTGGTGGGATATGACCGGTATTGTTTATTATGAACTTCTGGAACCAAACCAGACGATAACTGCTGATTATTATTGCCATCAGCTATCAAACCTGAATGAGGCACTTAACAAAAATCGACCGTCTTTAGTGAATAGACACAAAGTTTTGTTTCACTACGACAACGCAAGACCTCATACCGCAAGGCAAACATTAGGCAAGCTGAACGAGCTCGGATGGGAGCTAATGCCGCATCCACCATATTCTCCGGATATTGCACCTTGTAATTATCACCTTTTCCGTGGACTTCAATCCCATATTTTTTTTTTTTCTTTTTTTTTTTTTTTTTTCCATTTTTCTTTATTTATTGAATCTTTCTTTTATAAGAAACTAACAATAAGTTTACAAATCTTATATACTAGAGTAGTGATGGGCAAATTCAGCACATTTGCACTGTGCAGCAGCGTGTGCTTCTGCGTGCGTGAAAGTGCTAGGTGAAGGGGGATAACAAAGCACAGGGAAGAAACAGAAAAATTGAGCGAGTTGTGTCTGTGTTTGTACCCTGAATGAGAGAGCAATTATTCATGAATTCTTACCAGGGATGCCAATTTTTAACTTCATATCAACAAATTTCTTAAAAAATAGGTGTTTTTGGTACATTTTTCTTCAATAACTAAATTTAATACATATTACACTTTCTATTATAATAATGAATTAAGATAATGAACAACAATAAACAAGCAATTAAACATTTCAAAAGTTCGCGTAATACTGTTCTTTAATTGCTAGATGTAAAGAAAATTAAGACCTCTGAAAATATTTAATTTGAGATTAAATTAAAATCTTACATATTGGAAATCAATGTCAGTTTAATCTTCAATAATATTGATCACTGCATATACTGACGAATCTGTAAATTATTCACACTTATCTTATGATTACTTAAATGGTTTTTGAGATCGGATATATTTTTTTAAATTGAGCTAAAAAATCCATAAAATCAATTTTTTTAGCAAATTACTTTATAAAACTGCAAACTCTCTTCAGCTACCGAAGTTTGTCAGATGTTTCAGAATTTGTAGCTACTAAATGATACCATTTTTTCTTTTATTTTTCATAAAAAGTGGACGTGATTGACAACTAATTTCGCCCATCTAAATCCAATACACTCTGATATGCACAACTGCAAATAAAAATAAACAACCAAGACTATAAACTTATGTATATAAATCATGAATAATAAAATCCACAATGCCCACATTTAACAACTGCGGCAACTCTTACTCATAAGTTTTGACATTTCATAAATAAAATCAGTTTTTTCGTGATTTCTTCATTTTTTGACTATATTTTTTGAGATCGTAAGTTGCATATTATTGTCGCATAAAAAACCATTAATATTAAGTGTATTTGTATGGTGTGGATGCAGTGAAAGTGCTGAAAATTCTATTTAAAAATTTGAAACGGCGAACGTCAAAACAAAGTGCACAGTGTTCAACTGCCGACAAAAACATAAATTTATTTTTAATGTGTAATATATTACTCTGTTTTAACTTTTAATTTAGATAAATAAAGTTAAATAAAATATTAAATATAAAACATTTAGTTCAGCATGACCTCAAATAAAAGAACATTGTTAAATTTGAATCCGAAGTGGAGTGTAACTTTTTTATGCAAATATGTAGACGGAGAATCACAATGCCTTGTATGTGAAAAACGTGTGGTGTGTAAGGTTTTTAACATAAAGAGATATTATGAGCTGCACAGGAGTGATTATGATGAATATGTAGGAAAAAAAAGCAAAAGTATATACAAATCCTTAAGTCTAAACGAAGAACCCGATTCGATGTGCCAAATTACAGAAGGTCGGAAAAATTCAAATTATTAAAATTTTTTTTTAATTTCTTAGGAAAGCGAAGATTACGTTGTAGATGCAAAGCGTGCAACTTATGAAATCGCGTTAAACCTTGTTCGTGAGAATCGTGCATTTTCGGATGGCGAATTGGTGAAGTCTTGTATATTAAAAGCAGTAGGAATTTTGTCCCCTTATCTCGTAGAACTATAAGCAGACGAGTAGATGAAATGGCGGAAATTACAGAACCGCAGTTAAAAGAGCGTATAAAATCATTCACAGCGATTTCATTGGCAATTGACAAAAGTACAGATATATCCGACATAGCCCAATTATCGATTTTTATCCGAGGAGTTGATGCCCACCTAAATATATGTGAAGAACTTTTGGACATTATTCCAATGACAGGGACGACTAAAGGTGAAGATTTATTTCAATGTGTTAATGAATGTACTGAACGTATGGGTGTATCATGGCGAAAAGTGGTTTGCATTGCCACCGATGGTGCGAAATCCATGAGCGGATGCAAACAAATTTCACTAATCATTTTTGTGTACTTTGTCATACTGTGCGCATTGCTATATGCGTGTGATTTGAATTTGAGAGCAACTAAGTACTCACCAAGAATACCCACTCTGCTATAATAATTTCCTCAATGTTTTTTGAAAAAATCCTCTATTTTTTTAATGGTAACATGTATAAATTGTCCTTTTTAACAAAATAAAATTTATAACATCCATTGTTTAAATAAAACATGGCTGGTTGAGATTACTGTTCGCTGTTGTGACCAGCATTCTTTAAAAAAAACTGCACTAACATAAAAACATACGATATACATACTTACTTATATGTAAACGAAGGCAATTTTTTCATTCAGAAAAATATACACCGATTTGTCAGTACAAAATTATCTCCACATAGTTTAGCAACTATAAAACTTTGACATGCGAATGTTCAAACTTCTTGATTATAAAATCGCCTATGCTTCTTGGTTACAAAAATTATAAAAGTAAATAAAATAGAAATTTGCAAAGATGATGTTAATATTCAAAGAAGCGTTTCCAATAAAAAAAACCAAAAGCTTTTTATTATTTAATATGAACGATCAACACTTCGAAATAACTTAACATGGAATGAAGTCCCCTTATCTGGTAACTTTGCTATTGGCAAAGCTTCACTCTCTTTTTTACAAACACATATGCGTTGCTCAGAAGTGATTAATATACGTACACGCCTATTGCTTACCCTTCTGATGTAAGTTTGTCGCCCCCTCATCTAGCACTTTGCTAGCACGCTCTGCTACGAGCGTGCCACGCTGCTGCCCGTCCCTATACTAGAGTAATATGTTTCCTTGCCAGTGCTAAGAAACGAATTATTTGCTCAAATGAACATATATTTACATATATGATTAAATCGGTTGTGAATCTCCAATTCTTCATAGTTGGGAGCTGAAAAGGACGGGTTTCCAGTCTCCGATTCTTCGTAGCTGGGAGCCGGAAAGGCCTAGTTTCCAGTCTCCCTTAGAGCTTCCGTTGTCTCTCATGTCGATTGTGAAAATGATGTTGTTTTTTTGTTTTTGTTTCGAATGTGATAGATGTGGTTGGAGGAAGTTGTGGACGGACTCTCGCGTGAGATGAGATCATTAAAATACTGCAGACTTGAAGATGTCCCTTTTTTTCAATCTTGTGTGACCTTCATCTAAAAATAGTTGGGAGCTGAAAAGGACGGGTTTCCAGTCTCCGATTCTTCGTAGCTGGGAGCCGGAAAGGCCTAGTTTCCAGTCTCCCTTAGAGCTTCCGTTGTCTCTCATGTCGATTGTGAAAATGATGTTGTTTTTTTGTTTTTGTTTCGAATGTGATAGATGTGGTTGGAGGAAGTTGTGGACGGACCCTCGCGTGAGATGAGATCATTAAGATACTGCAGACTTGAAGATGTCTCTTTTTTTCAATCTTGTGTGACCTTCATCTAAAGTAGTTGGGAGCTGAAAAGGACGGGTTTCCAGTCTCCGATTCTTCGTAGCTGGGAGCCGGAAAGGCCTAGTTTCCAGTCTCCCTTAGAGCTTCCGTTGTCTCTCATGTCGATTGTGAAAATGATGTTGTTTTTTTGTTTTTGTTTCGAATGTGATAGATGTGGTTGGAGGAAGTTGTGGACGGGCTCTCGCGTGAGATGAGATCATTAGGATACTGCAGACTTGAAGATGTCTCTTTTTTTCAATCTTGTGTGACCTTCATCTAAAAGTAGATTTCGCGCTAGTTTATTGGGATGGTCTTCTAGCTTTTGTAGGTATGAGTAACAAGAACTGCTCCCCAAAAGAAGCTATAAAAGATGGTATCGAAGCGTATTTCGCCTCCAAGGACAAACAATTTTTTGAGCAGTGAATTACAAATTTGCCTAAACGTTGGGAAGACATTGTAAATAATGAAGGAAAATATATTATTGATTAATAAATACTTCAAACATCTTTTTTATTAATTTTAAAACCACCTTTAGAAAACGAACGAACTAATGGATTGACCTGATATTTACATCCATTTACTCATTGAAGGTTCATTAGTTCTATGGTCCAAGTTATCCCAAGGCGAATCTATGATCCCAATTATCCCAACAGGGTACCCATTCAAATTCCAAGGACTTCAATTTCCGATTAATTAGTTAATCTGTATCTGTATGCCCATTTACATATTTACAATTTTATGCGTCATTGTTCCTAGCAGAATCTAGTAGTTCTAAAAAAATTTGTTTGGCTACTAGTTGTAGATAAAAAAGTTATATAAAATAACAGAGAAAACCGCGATGCAATATCTGTATACGAATTGTTCATAAGGATTCTATTAATTTGTTCACATAAAGGGTGTCGGAACAGCACAAAGAATCGAGTTATATATGGACATACGCATATGTATGTATACACCAAAATTCCCAGGATGGTGAGCGGAGCCGATTTAGCCATAACTGTCTGTGTACACGATAACATATTTCAATGGAACTTGATAATGAAAATGGGTGATACCAGGTCACTAAATACGCTCACATAACATGTAACGGTAATTTTTCAACAACAACAATTTGATAACAACTTAAATTTGATATAAATGATGTTTTCTTGGCGGTGCCACGCCCAGTTTTGGGTAAATGCGCGCCACTCCATGATGACTCCTCTTTTTATACAAAGTGAAGTACAAAATAAACAAGACTAGCGTCATAAAAATGGTTTTGATGGTGCCAGCTTTTTAATGAATTAGTGTGGTAGAAGTTCACACTCTAGCTGACTTCCAGTGAAAGCTTGGAGAGATTCCGTTCAGTGGAAGTGAAGCTATTGCATCCAAAGTGTCAGTATGTTCATGTCATCGGTAGAAGAATGAGTTTCAAACAAAGAGCTAACATCAAATTTTGTTTTAAATTCGGAAAAACGTTTACCGAAACATTTGAGTTGATGAAAAAAGTTTATGGCGATGATTATCTGTCTCGAGCCAGAGTTTATGAGTGGTTCAAACGGTTCAGAGATGGTTGTGAGAACATAAATGACAGTGAACATACCGGCCGCCCGAAATTAGTAATCACCGTCGAAATTGTTCGTAAATTTATCAAAAATTAACCGAAATCATCGTTGAAATTCATGGAATCACAGTTGAATATCTCCAAAACATCAATTTATCGCATTTTAACTCATCATTTGGGCTTACGAAAGGTCTGTGCACGTTTCATGTTGAGGACCGCACAAGTTAACTGAGGACCAAAAATTGTTTAGAATTCAACATTCGAAAGACCTCATTAAAGAGGCGAGAAAGGACGAGAACTTCCCTTACAACATTGTAACTGGTGATGAAACGTGGTGTCTTCAACGTGAACCTAAAACTAAGCATCAAAGTGCCTAATGGAAGGCCCCAGACGAGCCACCACCCAAAAAATCAGCGTTTGGAGATTTCAAAAATCAAGTCGATGCTCATTTGTTTTTACGATTCCAAGGGAATTGTCCACAAGGAGTTCGAGCCAGTGGGACAAACCGTCTATGCAATTTTCTATTTTGGCGTTTTGAGGCGTTTGTTGCATCAAATTCGCTGAATTCGTCCTGAATACCGCGAAGGATGATAACGCACCATCTCATCGATCCACTCTTGTGACTGATTGCTTGACTAGAAATCGCATTTTAACCATCAATCACTCACCGTATTCACCTGATATGGCTCCCTGTGATTTTTATCTATTCGGAAAATTGCATTTGGCATGAAAGGAAAACGTTTTGCATCCGTAGAGGCCATTTAAAAGGTTTGTACCTGCATCCTGAAGGACATTCCGATCAATGACCTCCAAATGGTGTATCGAGACCACAGGGGACTATTTTGAATAAATACACTCGAAGCTATAAGAACAAAGCTGCTGCCGTTTCTATTTTAGCTCAGTCTTTTTTATTTTAGTCTTCAAATTGCATGTAAAGATAAAAGCTGCGTCCGTTCGTTCGACGTTACATCCTTGAACTCTCACTCTTGATTTTGTTTTATTCCAAAATTTAACAATCGGTCCAAATAAAATTTTCCAATAATTCAAAAGTTTCAAATATGTGCTAGTATATGAAGTTCAGCCCGCGCCGAATTTGGTACTTCTTTACTTCTAAGTGATTGCAACGCTATTTACTTACAAATAAATACACTATTTTCCAATTGTTTTTAACTAAATTAAACAAAATTACAATCAAAATGAACTAACAAATTTAGAAACACCGGAACGTACCTATAAAGTCCCCAGTTAATTAGTATGATTTGATTCTTTCATCACCTTCTTCATGAGACGCGCTAAGTTTATTGCTCTCTCCACCGACAGCTGCTAAATTCCAAATTTATAAATAAAACTTTGAAAAGTAGCAAGTTTAATGTACTCGCCCACGCGGCCCATTCACACTAAGAGTACTTTCATAAATATTTACTTACAACACACGTATGTATGTATGTTTGTATGTATGTAGCTATGTATGCATGTACACATTTTGTTTTGTTGGTTTTACTCACGTTTTATTTTCACTTCCGCAACACGCGCACTTGGTTCAACTGAAGCAGCCGCGCATGCGAGTTAAGAGATGTGCATATGGCTGTGTGTGTCAATGTGAGCTGGCTGCTGACAGAATGAAGTTCAAACTCCATTTAAGCTTTAAATTAGTAGCCAAATCGGGGAAAAATACAACACCATCAAATCATTGCATAAGTCTGGGTGTGGTCACACACTCACACCGTCGCAGTGGCTCCCAACTTTTCAACCACCGCTGCTATTAAATTCCTCATTACTTTTAACGCTTTGCGTTCTGCTGTGGTCGTCACCTCATCGGCTCGTCTCATCACATCACATGCCAAGACAATTGCTGGGAAAGTTATTTATTTGTTTTGTCGCTCGTGTGTAAACAACACGTTTTTTGCACACGACTCGGTGGATGTAACCCCAGTTGTTGTAATTTTTTTGTGTGGGTACAATTGTGCCATTGTCTTATGTTGGACTAAAATCTTCGTGTATTTTATTTTATTTCTCGTTTTTTCCCCCTGACTTTTTACTGACAATTACACAAGTTTTTCGAAATTATGAAATTAGTGGCTACTTTAAGTAGGGAAATTGCCATTTTCCGGCTTCCCACTTACGTCATGATTCCGGTAGACCTTTTGTTAGATGTTTGGCACAACAATGTAGGTTTGTATGCCTGTATGTACATATATTATAACTGCTTTAAAGGTAGTGTTATTCCCAAGGAAAATCATCAAAATCGTCACGCAACGTTCCTTGGTAGAACAAGAAATTTGGACAACACAGATGCCAGGCTAGAAAAGTGTACAGCCTAGGACATGGAAGATTGGAACTCACATAAGCTTGCTCTAACTTCTTATAACAAAGAGTTAGGGAAATACAAGAGGGCTGCTTGGAAGGAACACTGGGGCAGAATCAACAAACGAAAGATTCCTATAGAAAACCCTTTCCAAAGATCGCACGAATAATATTTGTTCCTTACAAAAGCCGATGGGAGCTTTACACAGAATCTGGAAGAAACGACCAAACTTTAGCTTGAAACATATTTGGGGGGCTACAATAAACACTCATGAACTGACACAATGTCCATCTCAAGGAGACTAAGCTTTCCACAGCAGAACGTATTTACGTTAAGTCCATACAAATTACCAAGGCTTATGACCCCAGCCCAATCTAAATTATATAGAGTACCGCTATTGCTAGTATATACACCCAGCAGGTTGAAGAGGTTAAGCTAGTATTTTTCCGATGGCAAAGAAACCGGAGCAAACGCCTTCATTCTACCGACCAAATGTTCTCAGCTTTTATTCAATGAATGTTTGGAAAAGGGCCGACCTCTGACCTCTGTACATGAAACAGCTTACCTATACACCGGGCAAATCCTGGCCTCACTACGAAGCCCAAAACAAGCTATGTAGTTTAAAAATATTGCTTTTGACAATACACCTTTTCCAGCAGTGCAACAAGTCGTAGTGAGCATCAGTTTACATCTAATGATTAGTCGCTGGTTTGTTCATGCTCTCGGCAAGAAAAATGAACACGAAACCAGGAACGCATAAATCAATAATAGCAACCAGAGAAAGCCCTCACGGGGGTGTACTCCCTTTTCTTAAGCCGTCCTTATTTAAGAATGAGCTCGTACTCATTATGCTGAATTACCAAGGGTTTGCTACATAAAATGGATTTGGTGACTTGCATCTTCACGTCTCTTCTGGGAACATCTTTCACCAATCATGTTAGGGAATGGGAATACCGTAGGAGCAGCGAGATTTAATAATATTTCACAGAACATATGGAAATTGCTTAGAAATTCTTAAACAATGCTGGAGAGAAATTTCATGATGCAATAATTCCCGTGCTAAAGATCTCTAGGAATTTGAAGATAACTATTTTCGAAAGGGCACTTTTTGGGTCTTATGTAACCTTGACATCAGAAGACACACGTAAAATATGTAGAGATTATTAAAATTGTCCATGCATTTACAAAGTCTCTCGCATATTTGTGTAAACAACCCATTTTATTTGTGTTCAAATTTTCTTATTGTTATGCATAATTCAATTCTCAGACTTCATTATTTGGTTTTTGTTTTCGTTTGCATTTTCCTTAAGTTTTCGTAATTGTAAAATTACCAGCTTATCTTTAGCATCTTAGGAGAAACGCGATACGACGCGCTGAAGCCGCAAAGCAAACAAAAGAAGGGGTAACTTGTCGCTCTGACCCAAAACGTTGTCGGCGGTGTAACACCATCACCACCACCACCACCGGTGCCAACAATGTTAATGGCAGCATTGATACGGCGGGTGTTGACTGACACTGACATTGCATCAGCCATAGTTTTACGGCTATTAATGTTTTAGCCAACTAACTAAATGACCAACTTCACTGCCGAAATGACTGGCTGACTGGTTGATATACTTAATGGCGTATTTGACGCTTCTACGGCTGTTAATGAGTGCAAAATCCACTTCAAAAAAATTGAGGAAAGTTCAAAGAAAAACTGCCTTTCTAGTACGCGTTTTAGGCTGTCGTGCGTGAGTGTGAGTAGCAAGTTGAAATTTTATCGGCTGTGAAAATCACTGAAGCGCTGAGACACTCACATGCAACATCTCCGACTGACACCTGTTTTTCTACGGTTGTTGCCAGACAACCAACAGCAAAGTCGCTAAAGCATGGTAACTGATTTTTATTGTTATAATTACTAAGGGGAAATCAGCCCGTTTTACATTTCTGTATATTCTCTCTGTATGATATTTGTTTGCTGATTTATTTTGTGGTTGTGTTTTAATTTAAAAATTACATTATGCAAACAAACCAAGATTATCAACCTATGTGCTTATTTAATTCTTAAACTGAAAAGTTTTACTTTACACATAGGTTAGGCTAAACTCTAATTCGCACATAGACGAGAAATTGATCCATAGTGATACCAAGTATTAGTACGGATAGTTTATCTTACATTTTTTCTTTGATACACAGTTTGGATAATTTTGGTAGGCTGCTCATTTTTTGATCTGCCACAGTTTCTTATGTTGAAAATGATGCAGAACCTAAGCAGCTTATTCGTGTTCTGCTAAGTGTTGGGCAGTGGGTGGAAGGGTAGGTGTTCCAGGGTAGGCGCTCAATAACCTGGCATCCAAAAACAATGTTTCATTAATTTGGGTACCGGGACATGAGGGATATGACGGCAACGAAAAGGCAGACTTTCAAGCCAAAAAAGGGGCAGATGAAAACTTCATCGGACCTAGTCCTATGTTCGGATTCAACAAAAACAACCTGAAACAAAAAGTAAAATACTGAGCCAAAACTCTATGAAATCAGCATTGGAACAACGTAGAGGGTCTTAGACACTCCAAAAAGTTCCTAAGTTTCAACGCTAAAAGAGCCAACATGGCCTTACGTTAAACAAAAAGAGCATTCGCACTCTCACAGGCGCCCTCACGGGTCACTTCACCTGCAACAAACACTTACATGTTAAATTAGGCATAACTAACACCAGCACCTGCAGATTTTGCTGCGAAGATGAGCAGTCTATAGAACATCTTATTATGGAATGTCCGGGGTTGACGCCTAGAAGGAAAAGGGTTTTAAACAAGTTCATGCTTACAGATGAAGACCTTCAATCACTCCCTCAGAAGGAGCTGGTACAATTCATAAGCATACTTAACAGTCAATAGACAGCATAGGGTGCCCAATAGATCAATATGGTCGCAGTGCTAAAGGGCCATACCTTAACCCTTTACAACCATTAACCAACCATTAACCAGGGTTGCTCTCGCATTTAATTACATGCAGTTAGCATTTAAAGAGTTTTTATATAATTGTTTTTTAAATAATTTTAAAATTTACATAATCAAAAAATCACATGAGTTTAATTCCTGAGCATAAAATTATGGACGGCTGATCATAAATCCAGCAAAAACAACCAACGCAGCATTTACAAGGAAATACAAATTCAAACATCTTCAACAAATTGTTCTTAAGTAAATTAGGGTAAAAAAATAAACAGAATAAAATTCGTCGTGGTAGCCGAATGGGTTGGTGTGTGACTACCATTCGGAATTCACAGAGAGAACGGCGGTTCGAATCTCGGTGAAACACCTAAATTAAGAAAAACATTTTTCTAATAGCGGTCGCCCCTCGGAAGGCAATGGCAAACCTCCGAGTGTATTTCTGCCATGAAAAAGTTCCTCATAAAAATATCTGCCGTTCGGAGTCGACTTAAAATTGTAGGTCCCTCCATTTGAGGAACAACACCAAGACGCACACCTCAAATAGGAGGAGGAACTCGGCCAAACACCCAAAAAGGCTGTACTCGCCAATTATATATAATATATATCGTATATATATAT
>JAYXIM010011077.1:0-36757 GCA_037575425.1 Anastrepha fraterculus | reverse complement strand
CGTACATACGTACAAATTTAGAAATTAATTAAGCTGCCGCGAAAAAAATAGTCCACCTCTCTTTCATTGAAATGTCAGCAAATCCTCCAACTAAAGCAATACAAACTATGCCACTCCAGAGCAAACTGAAATAAACCAATGCAAATCGTAGCAAATATTTCCCTAACCAGTCAACCACTCAACCAGCCAAGCAAACAATCCCACCAAACAATTGAATAGCTAAGCGCGAAACTCAAGGTGGAAGGCACATGCACACCTTGATAGGGAATGCATTGAGAGGGAAAATCGGTGAAGCATCGTTACTCATAGGAAAAGCATGGAATTTTGAATTTTTGATTTTTCTGTGAATTGTAGATGCAGTGGCGTGGTTATTAGGGATGTCCAAAAAAAAATCGGTTTTCTAAAAAACAGGATCTCTTTGGCTTGGATTTGGTTAGTTATTTTTAGACGCATCCAGCACAAGGGTATAATAGTTTTTTTGCAGCATAAGGGAATCGAGATAGATATACTTAAATCGGGTGCTTTTTTTAAGCTTGAAAAAATGAAAATATTTACAAATTAGAAGTATTGTTGGAATGCATTTTTTTTATATAACTTCATGACATTTATTTTTTGAATCTGATATCCGGCATATGTCCGCCACGACTACGAGTTGGATCATTCGATTAGTGTAATAAAGTGGCTGGTAGGTTAGGTTAGGTTATGGTGGTAGTCGGTCTGAACGACCAACTCACTTAGACCTTACAGGTCCGTTGTGATACCACTGTGCTACACGGGAACCTCATTTATCTTCCTTCGTGGAACCATTTCGTGGCTCTTATGAAGCGTAGTATTGATGCCAACCCCACGCCAGACAGTTCTGAAAGAGAATTAAAAAGTATTTACCTAGACAACCTGCTCTGATTTTAGCTAGGGCTGGACAATTGCAAAGGAAGTGCTCAACTGTTTCTTCCTCTTCCTCATCTCTGCAACTTCTGCAATATTCATGGGAGAAAACTCCTAATCTCGAGGAATGCCTGCCAAATAGCCAGTGACCGGTTAAACAAGCCACGATCTTCGAGATATTGTCTCTTGAGAGACTAAGCAGTTCCTTTGTTTTTTTCTTGTTTATTTGCGGCCATAGTAGCCTAGCTGTTAGACACGTATCTTCATTTCTCCATGACCTATTGGCCTCTTGGATAAAGTGGTTTTTGGCTGGTAAGCGCGGTGTATTGGAAGTTGTGCCGTCTTGCTGGAACCAAATGTCGTCGGTGTTTAGCTGATTAATTTGTGGAAACAAAAATTCGGCCAAGATCGCTCGATAACACTCGCCATTCACCGTAACTTCAGCCCCTTCTTCATCTCGAAAGAAATAAGCTCCGATGATGCCGCCTGTGCCTTATGAACTTCGCAAGCAGTAAACTTCCACAATTTGGAAGCGATCTGCGTTAAACGATTCATGATGGCTTGTAAAACCTAACCGAACGGAAATGTCAACACACTTTACCATTCTCAGCTGTCAAACCATACTTATCGATATCGATATTTCTGAAGCAACTAAAAAATACCCGAAACCAAAAGGCTCAGAATGATTGGAGGAGTTGATATATCCACATGCCAAATTAAATTTTACTAAAATATGCGTGGATATATAAAGTTTGTCGGCTCATACCAAATTTTGCACTTTCTCGCTTGTTGAGCTTAGTCGTTTTTCTATACCATTTCTTTCGTTCAAACGTAAATAAATATCAGCTTTTTTAAACCATATGTTGGGCAGCTTGTAATCTGTGTGACAACTTCGTTTAATCGCACTGGATTTTCCATTAAACGATGTCCATCCCTAGTAGCTAGAGGATGAGGTGAGCGGGGCTTGTTTGGTTGCAAGTGGATGGCTTGCTCTTACTGTATGCTCGTTGCACTTGAAGGTTCAAGAAATTCACAAGAGCATAATGAAAATTCGCGTGTAAAAAAGCTGGGGGAAACTAAAAATACAGTCAGAGGTGGCAAACTTCATAAAAAACTTATCTCACAAACACACATACCCATGCATAACTATGTATCGCACATGCAAACACTTTCCGGTGAGTGAATGCATATTTTTTCTTTATCTACTTCACAGATAGTGAAAACAATTGTTTGGAAATCATCTTGGAAACAAACTAAACTTTTTATGTTTTCTGTAATATTTTGCATTATTAATTTAATACGCGATGATTTCCACTTTTATACATTTTTATTTTCTTTCTTTTTCAGTAATTAATGGAAAGGCAAATGTGTGCAAACAGCGGAAAGTGTTCCACATAGGCTGTTAAGAGCTGTAAGAGCAGAAAACCATTTTTCATATCAAAATAATTACACGACTATAAGTAAGCATTTGTGGTTGCTACGTATCACAAATTTGCTCACTTACACTTTATTGGTAATCGTAAGCCATGCCGAAGGTAGGTAGTTCCACAATTGAAATATTTTAGTTTTAGAAACCGGATGTGTCATAAAAAATTTTGAAGTAATGTGAAGATTTTGAACTGAATTGTCCTATCGTTAGCCTACAGTCGTGAAATTTGTCTAGGTCGAGCTTCACCTTTAATTGGCCATGTGTGTTCTTTGGTTTCCCCACAAATGAAGCTCCTCATAAAAATATCTGCCGTTCGGAGTCGGCTTGAGACTGTAGGTCCCTCCATTTTGTGGAGCAACATCAAGGCGCACACCACAAATAGGAGAAGGAGCTCGGCCAAACACCCAAAAAGGGTGTACGTGCCAATTATATATACATATATATACTATATACTAATCTAGATAGCTGACTGATTTGTCCAGCATACGAAAAAATGTCAGAAGCATCTCACCAGTAATAATTTAGGGCCGCAATTGTGTCTATAAACTACAAAAGAAACCTGAGTCCAGACTCTCTACGTATAGAGGTTATACGTCGCTGCTAGTCTTCATTACATTCGTAATGAAGCAGAGGGAACTCCGAAAGGATGCGATGATGTCATGTGCATAACCGTATGATATGGTCCTGATTCATTAATTCAAGCGTCTTTAATTGCCGTCGGTACGTCTAAATCGACCTCTTTGGAACCCTATTTCATGTTGAATTCAGCTCTTGTTGGAGAGCTCGGTTGTGATCAGACGCAGTCCGGGACGTCGATATTATTTGGCTCTAGCTGCCGCTGCTGCAACAGCTTTATTGTTCGCCTTATTCCATTATGCTTGCGTAGCGTATGCAACAGTTGCTTGACAAACTTGCATGTAGCAATCCAATAATATTTAGAATTGCATATACTGCCAGTTAAACTTGTCTCACTTGACTGACTCCTCACGTTCTCTTGCGAACCTTGGACAGTAGAAGAGTAGCTGTTCGCGCATCTTCAGCCTCCTCTGGGCAGGTGAGACAGTGTGGTGAAGCGGAGAGACTAAGCATATGCAGATAATACTGGAAGCAGCCGTATCCACTTCGTGTGTCTTCGTCGTAACCACGTAGCAAGGCTTCGATACCTATAAAGTTTTGAAAGAACCCTACTGAAGTGACAGCGCCTCGCATGTTAAAAACTGTGTATAATCGTATATCAAATGAAAGATTAATCTGTCGATCTATTTCTAATTTAATCGGTTCAAAATACGGTATCTCTATTGCCTACTACCTTTAAGCGCACTCACGCGCAGGGCGTGCAGAACTCCTTCTATATAGGCAAATAGCCAGTACGAAGGTCTCACGCTCACTGGAGTGCGCAGAAAAAACAGTTTAGCAAAAATATAAATACGTTTAATTTGGAAGCTGTGAGTACAAACAGAAACAAAAAATTAAAGGCATATTTACTTCCATACATACATATATGCTTAGCAGCACACCGCAAGGCGTATGTAAAAAATGTGTGCATATCACATATCACATTCGACAGGCAATACAAGAACAACAAAGCGCAACATCAAAGAATCGCTGCGAGCAGAATGGCAACAAAAGCAGAAACAGACGCATAGATTGACTGCTGTGCAACAATTGTTGTCATTTGCTACTTTGGCGCATTCTAAACTAACAACAACAATATGTGCATGTACATATATATAATTATACCTACAGATATGACAATTTATTTGTGTATACAGTATCTGCAATATATTTAAGTACATACGTGTGTGTGAGTATGCGCATACGCGCCACAACCTTGTTCCAAATTTTTCCCAAACGCTTGCGATTCATTGCTTTGATTTGTTGCGCGATATTTTGTCATACCCAAGTTGCTACTGCAAAGTTAATATCTACATACATACATACGTATAATATGAACTCGTACATATGTTTGTTGTTGCACCTCACTGGCGGCAAAATAAAATAAAGTTTAATTTAAGCGTCAATAACACCAAAAGCACAAAAGAGCCATATTAAATCTTGACAGTCACTCAGTCCGTCACCTAGACTAGCAATCTGTCATGGTGTTGGGCACTAAGTGAGTTTGCCAGCTATTTGGATTTATTTGTAAGCGTTACATACTGTGCCACTTTGACATTAAACAACGATATGGCTAAGTTATTGTTATTATATTCGCTTGCTTGTGCGATGCCACCCCCTCCAAAAGTGGCAACAGTGGCTGCGGCTTGAAGAACCTTAAAAGTAATTATTGCCAATCAACTTTTTGCACTCAATGTTGCCAACATTAGCGCTTAGTGACGCTTGTTGCTATGTAACTGATGTGGAAAATTAACCAAATGTTGTACTGTGGGGGCTCCCTTGTAGAAGCTGTAGTTATTTGTATGTTAAGTAGAAGAGTTTGTTCCCATTTCGGCTCACAAGCACTGTGAGTCCGGAAAAACAAACAACGAAGTTGCAGTAAAGAGCGATTAGTTAATTAGAAAATTTCTGATTAGAAATCACCCGCCAAATTTATCTTCTGGTAAGTTACAAATAGTTGTCAGTATTTGACATAATTTCTCTTCAACGCCTTCAAAAAAATTCCACAAGCTGGGTAAGTGTTGTTGCTAAATTTCTATGAAATGATGGCGCATTAGAAAGCCGAACTTTTAGGAAGCGGCAACATGATTGCCCTTAAAAGCTCGCTCACACGCCAATGGTGAACGTTTGTCTATATAATCGTAGCCACAGTGGAATAGGTCTGTGCGTGACTATGATTCAGAATAGCACAGGTTCGAAATCCTGTGACAATGACAAACCCCCAAGTTCATTTCTGTCATCAAAAAGCTCCTAATAAAAACCATCTGCCATTCGGAGGCGGCATTAAGAGCTTGGCCAAATACTCAAAAATGGGTGTATGCAGAACTTTTTCTGGAAAAAGGTTTGATTGGATTAAGCGCTTAGCCTATTTTAAAAGCGATAAAGTAAATTTTAATGAATAATAAGTATTTAATTTTATTGATAAGCGATTGATAAACTGATATGAAATCACCTTGGCCAACAGTCGACGCCATCAAGAACAAAAATACCTCCCTTGTACAATGACAGCCACAAGGAATGCAATTGCCGATGAATTGGCCAACTGTCGATCAGCAGTTCCCCCACAGGTATATATAGATATATATATTAGGGCGGGTAGATTTAAAAATCGCTCATTGGCCTTTACATGAGAAAAGAAACTAAAAAGTTCGACCCAAATTGGGGGACATCAGAATTCGGTTTAGAGGTATGGTTCCTTCGGCAAAGTTTCTTATTTTGATCCCTAGAATCTGATTTTCACATAGCAATGGGCAATTTTTTTGCCTCCCCACAAATCGACCCGGCCTAATATATATATTAGGTGCGCAACTAAGTTCCCGCTGTTTGTCAATAGATGCCGCCAGTAGTATGTGCTAGGCGATTCTAGCATAACCTAAACATCATAAACCAAGCTTAGACATATGGTAAACAAACTGCTTCGACTCATTAGTGATTTTGTTTTGGTATCATATACTTTGGGTTTTGTGAAAATGTCTGATTTTGTGATTCGAATAATCGTAATTTGTGGAAAGTGTTGATTTTTCTCTTTCATTCGAAAAAAACGGCGGCTCAAGCGCATCGAGAGCTACAAAAAGTTTACGGAGATGCTGCTTTAAGTGAAAAAACGTGCCAAGATTGGTTCCGTCGCTTCAAAGACAGTGATTTTAATGTTGACGACCGTCCGCGTGAAGGAACGCCAAAAACCTTCGAAGACGCTGAACTATAGACATTGCTCAATGAGGATCCGTGTCAAACGCAAGAAGAGCTTGCTTCAGTATTAGGAGTTACCCGCCAATCCCTCTCTAAGCGATTGCATGCTTTGGGAATGATTGAGAAACCCGGGACTTAAGAGTTAAAACCAAGGGATGTTGAACGTCGTTTTTTCGCCCGTCAACAACTGCTCCAGCGGCAAAATATGGAAGGGTTTTCTTCATCGCATCGTGACGGGTGATACAAAATGGATTCAAAATGGATGGCCGAATATTCACGCTGCGAAGGTTAAGCTGTATATTTGGGGGGACCTAGTTAGTGCTATTTATTGTGAACTGTTAAAACCAAGTGAAACCATCACTGGGGATCGATATCGATTTCAATTGATGCGATTGAGCCGAGCACTGCACGAGAAGTTCGCGCACAATGCGGATAGGCATGGAAAAGTGATTCTACAGTATGACAACGCTCGGCCTCACGTTGCCAAACCTGTTAAAACCTGGAAACACTGAAGTGGGAAATCCTACCCCACCCGTCATATTCTCTGGATATTGTGCCGTCTGATTATCACCTGTTCCGATCGATGGCACATGGTCTAGCTGACCACCAGTTCCATTCATATGAAGACATCAAAAAATGGCTTGATCCGTGGATAGTCTCAAAAGATGAACAGTCTTACCGCGACGGTATACGAGATCTACCAGAAAGATGGGAAAAAGTAGTTGCCTGCAATGGGCAATACTTTCAATGATTTGCTTGTAACATTTCTTCAAGGTAGAGCTGGCGCAACAATTTGTTGCCTTGCCCTCTGTTTGATACTGTAGTGAGTGATTGACTCAAGCGTCTGTATCTGTCCATGGTTTGTCTAAAAGTGCTAATCTCACTGCCAAGCTGCTTCTCTGCTGCTGCCCTAGTTGTTGCTGCTGAAGTTGCAACCGCTTTTGTCATTTTAGGGCTTTCCTTCCCAGTCAATGTGGTTGACCCTCATCACGAATGTAGCCGAAAACGTTTTTACGGCGTCGCTTGTAGCTATGAGTGAGCACGTATCCCGCACAAATCATGTGTGAGACAGCGGACGTTCGAATGCCTTCTCCAGTACTGCTCGTTCTTCACAGAAACGTTTGCAAAGAAAGGCTACTTGTTCTGCGCTCCCAACTTTATTAGGGGGCAAAAAGGTCTGTCAACCAGCAGGAAACATCGCAGGTATTCCATGATGCAGCCATGTCTGGTAAGTATCCGAGATATGTAATGTAATTTTTATCCACCCTTCGCGATTTTGTATAAATTTGTACGTCCAACGACCTTTGGTGGACTTTTCTCATCTTTTTTGCGATTAGGCGAATGATCGCGCTCTTTTTGCTGATTTTTTCTGCTCCAGCCCGTTTTTACCCCTTTGCTCACCTTATAGGTGATACAGCTTCAGTGCATTGATGTCAACTGGTATCTTTCAGGGCAACAACGCATATTGCGTCGTCCCATACCTTTATACTCGTATAAGCGCATGAGGTGCGCTTAGCGATAAGTGTACTGGGTTTTGTTGAATTATTTCACATCTCTGCTAGAAGTTAGGCTATTAGAAACAACTTTTAAGCAAAAACAGTTATCATACCCTAGTCACTACCATTGCATTGGGTATAAAAATAATAAACTTAAATGAATTGTTAATATACCAAAGGCCAATAGGTAAAGTTTTTTTATTGAAATTCTATTCCATTCACGTCCTCGCATTCGTCTTGTTATTTCTGCCTATTTGCAGCTCATTTGTGCATAAACACTGACCTACATGGGCATTTACAGCGCACTTTTGCATACATCCATACATACATACGTGAGCGTGGATTTGTTCGTGGTGATGTAGAAATTTATGTCATGCATATACACACACTCCAGTGCGAAATTCTAAAAGCGCTACACATTGACAAACCTTAGCTATTACTTTATTTATTTTTCAATTTCAATTATTTTTTTATAAAAATATAGTTCATTCTATAGCAAGGGCAATACTAAGTCAAGTTTCAAACTAAGCACCGGAAGATTTTTGGATATTCCTGAAGATTACGCAGCGGAGATACCATTTTAATGCGTCTAAGGAGATAAAAGTAAACGCTGCACGTTTTGAAGATAATTCCGAAAATTAATTTCTCTTTTGGCACAAATGTATTGTATAAGGGAGTGAAGTGGAGTACACTTTCCTTTTCTTCAACCAAAATATGTAGACAGAAAATGAGTATTCTGTTAAGGTTAGAGTCTCTGCTCCACCACAAATATATGCTGCTTCCCAAGTTCCTTCCCTTCACCATATACAAAAGTGACATTCTAGACGCTTAACTTCATATTATGGTTTTAACTACAGTCACTCACACACCTTATTTGATGCAGATACGATTTTTTTTGGAAAGTGTTCTATATTTCCGAATATTTTGTGGAAATGAAAAAAACAGAATATGCGAATATTTTACACACTTCTCAATACACACAAACTTGTCCGCTCATTTCATTGTAATGCAAAACACACAAAAACATACAGAGAATTCAGTATTTTTAGTATACGAGACTGTATAGAGTGCATATTTTGAAACCATAGGACCGCGTACTTCAGGTGTTTTGGGTGTTTGGCTGAGCTCCTCCTCCTATTTGTGACGTGCGTCTTGATGTTATTCCAGAAATGGAGGGACCTACAGTTTCAAGCCGATTTCGAATGGCAGATATTTTTTATGAGGAGTTTTTTCATGGCAGAAAAATACTCAGAGGTTTGTCATGGGCTGCCGAGGAGCGACCGCAATTAGAAAAAACGTTTTGTTCACTTTGGTCTTTCACTGAGCTTCGAACCCACGTTCTCTCCGAATTCCGAATGGTAGTCTTATTTATGTAGATTAAATATTCGAAAATATTGTCCCCAAACGATTTTTGCAAAATTATACTTCTATAAAACTGCATACTCGATATTTTCTAAAAATGCTGTGTAAAAAGTTTTAAACTTTGAAGGAAATTTACCGGATTCTTATAAATTTTATGCAAAGTTTAAAACATGGAAGTTGTTGTAAACGGTTTTTCAATTGGCGCGGTTCGATTTTGGCGCCCTGTGGCAGCCATTTTGTTTTCGTGACATCTGTCAAATCTTTTGCTTATTATTCAGTTGTTTATGCCAAATCATCATGGCAAGTTACACGATTGAACAGCACGTTCAAATGATAAAAATTTATTATCAAAATGAGTGTTCCTTAACGCAAACGTTGCGCGCATTGCGCCCATTTTTCGGTAGACGTGGTAGCCCTTCAAAGTCGACTCTTCAACGTTTGGTGGCCAAATTTGAGACGACCGGGTCAGTAAACAATCAGCCATCGCCCGTACGTTCAAGGAACGTAAGATCAGCCGAGAACATTGCCGCGGTCCGTGAAAGTGTACAGCAGAACCCGAGGCAGTCATTCCTCGCTGCAGGAGCTCAAAGTTGATGACCATAGACAACGCCGCTGTAAACTGCACCAAACAGTGATTTGTTCGCTGACTGGGCTTCGAATCGATTGGAAGAGAACCCCAGTTTTGGGTGAAAAATCATCTCTATTGACGAGGCGCATTTTTGGATGAATGGCTGTGTTAACAAACAAAATTGCCATATATGGGACGACACCGATTCACACGAGGCTCACCAGGTGATAATGCATCCTCAAAAAGTAACCGTTTGGTGTGGATTTTGGGCCGGCTGCGTCATTGGTCCGTACTTTTTTGAAAACGTCGTTGGTGAGGCGGTCACCGTCAACAGCGAGCGCTACACAACGTTGATAACCAATTTCTTATGTCCATATTGAACCATATGGACCTAGACGACATGTGGTTCCAGCAGGACGGCGCTACGTGCCATTTTATTCCATTTCAACATCTACCCGCCCTTATTGAAAAACCCTTTAGTATGAACTATGTTTTTCCAGAAAAATAATTCAAACTATAAAATAAATAAATAAATACTCAAAACTTATTAATATGTGGCGTACACTTTCCTTTGACGCTGACTGTAATGCATTGTGTATTAGAAATTTGCGAAGATTAGAGTAAAAAAATACTATAGAGCACACAACAAACCACAAACGGCGCAAAAACCAAACAAAGCAGAAAATCTAAGTCGAATTGTTGCATTTGTTCTCATTTGGCTTATGAAACGCAGCAATTATGGTTTCGTTTTTTTTTTTTTTGTTTTTTTGTAGTTCTTTGTTTTTACAGTTTTCTTATTTTTAGCATTAATTTTATTTATGTAAATTTTTGCAAAATTTTATTTTCCATCTTCCAGTAGTTCACGTGCGCCTACGTATACACTCGTGTGTATGTATGTATGTTGGTATTGATGTGTGCCACCACGGGTGTGTTGGATATTTTTGTGCCTGCAAGCCAACTGTTGACAGCAATTGCAGTTGACAGCTTCTTGCCTACAGAGCTACTTTACTATTCACTTGACTGTCGAAGGTACCCCTCACTACCTCCGCTCCCACTTCCCAACATTGCAGCCATTCGAATGGCAAGTTGCAAGCTATACAGAATTGTGCGAGTATTTGTGCATGGCAAGTAAACAAGTGTGAGTTTTAAAATATATACACACACGTGTGCGTTTGCAAGTAGGTGTGTGCTCTCATTTTGTGACACAAGCCAATATTGCTGCTGCAACAATAATACTAAGTAGCAGCTTGGTTGCACTGTCGTCATCGTCAATCGCCACCGACGCCACGATCACTCCGCCTCAAACGGCATCAGGGCAATCGCTGTCAAAGCCGTCAGTCGGCCATCAATCGTCAATTGCTGTGAAATTGTATACGCTTTTATGGCGGTAAAGTCGCACAAATGTAAATATACAGAAACGCAAGTGCAAATATGCAGAATGTATGTACATTCATACATACATACATAAATACATGCAGACATACATACGAAATTTCATGACAAACTAGCAATTGAATTTGCTAATAGCCGTTCGCATTGCTTTTAGTGTTTCTATTTTAAATATTTTATTGGTCATTTCAATAAATACGAACGAATTGTCCTCATTTTTAGAAATATTTTCTATAAAATCGATCTTTTGTTAAAATCAAAAATTATTCTAGGTAATCACTATAATTATTTATTTTGCAAAATATGAAACGCCCAATTTTTCACACTGAAGTGCTAAAAATACTTTTTGGGTTAGAAAAAACTCATCTGTCCCAGAAACTCTCTTTAATATTTCTACTGCGCTGTCTAGATTGTTAAAGTACGTAACGTCTGAATACCTTTCTTTGAATGCGCCAATGCAAAGTAATGACAAACTTCTTTTACCTGGTGTTCTGTTTCCGCTTAATAAAAAAGTGGGAAGCCATTAAAGTAGCCTAAGCTTAGTTGGTTACCAAGTAAGCTCAGTCATTTCTTTCGATGTTACAAAGGATATTTCAGAGCCGGAGCGTTTGTTACGATTCGGACGACATGGGCCAGCCAACGTAGCCACTGTATCTTTATTCGCTGCACTATGTCTATGTCGTCGTAAACCTTTCCAAAAATCTTCCGCATAATATTTCTCTCGATCACCCCAAGTGACGCCTCATCTGATGTTGTCATCGACCACGCTTCTACGCTATACGTTAGGGCGGGCATGATGAGCGCCTTGTAGGGTGTTAGTTTTGTTCGTCAATACTTTACTACTCTATTACCTACTTAGTCCAAAGTAGCGCTTGTTGGCAAGAACGATTCTATGTTGGATTTCAGCCCAATTTGTATCGGAATCAACTGTCAAGCTCCTCATCATATTGGTCTCCTTGCCGCGGGGATGAGGCTTAATTGGTGGTTTGACCCCAGTATCATGTGGACCAACTCAACACGAACTAAGAGAAAAGCTCCATATGGGGATTGGCTAGCAATCCATCCGCTTTACGACGAAATTGATGGCTATCCAATCACCATGCGAAGATCACCGTACCGACGAAGATTCCTTTTTATTCCTAAACCCCTGTTATCCCATTGTTTACTCTCCTTGCCCACCCCCTAATCCAGGGTGTTATGCGACACCATGCCCATTGGACAGCTTACAGTCACGGGGTTTACGAGACCGGCTGTATATCAACGGCGCCTTCCTAACACGGGGCCGCCTTAGGGAGTAACTGTGGCCTTGCCACGGCATTCGGCGCTGCCGTGGTGGACCGTTCGAATTCCCCTTTATATCCATAGACCACTGCGCTCACCTCGTCGAGCAGGTGGTCGTACGAAAAAGATGAATATGAATACTCACTTAAACGACAACACTTCCACTGTAATAGGATCAAGCTAAAGTGGTAGCAACGCTACTGCCAAACATACGCATAACGCTCTTCATTGCGGAGGTGCCGTTGTCCACGAAGATTCGGACCACGAAAGCGTCGGGAGCACTTATACAGCTGAGGAAGAGGCTCTTCTGTGTTCTCCGGCTGGGTCCAATGGTGCTGCTTTGGATAGCAAAAGGATAAGGAAAAGCTGAAGGCCAAAGCTCGGTACAAGGCCGCCGTCAAAATTTGTGACCGATTTGGCAGCAAGTCAAACCTGACGTCGCAGGAGGATGAACGGTTGGCTTGGGCCAGAGAAGAAAAACAATGGCCGGGCCTTCTACGCAGCAAAACCACAGTTCGCAGCCTCCAATCCGAAGTATGCGAACAGAGTTGAAAAAGAACTTGTCATCAAGAGACAGCGTCCTGCGGGCCTCAGTGCCATTGAAAAAGCAGAAGAACAAGCACGAGATATCTAAACCGAAAAACGGAAACGAGGAAAGACCTCACGACGTCGAAAGCTTTGGCAGCGCTCAGTGAAATTGCCAAGAAACATTTGATTTTGGCACTCACTGGCCGTAGTGACTAGCTGAGACGAATGTCGCAAGAACGGTGGAAGGCAGTGGAAATGAAGTACTGGCACCGCTATTTACGAAAATGGAACTAGAGCCGAACGCATCCTTGCCAGCATTTGACGCAGAAGCATGGTTCAGCAGCGTCAAAATTATAAAATGCAACGCACATTACACGGTCTAGGTTGATGCGGACATAAATGACCGAGGTGAGTCACTATTGAACTACATTCTTCACAGTAGCCTAGAAATAGCTAATTAAGATGAAGAACCAACATATGTTGACCAACCTCGAAGAATGTACTTTATTTAACACTCTACACAAGCAAGCATGCTACGGTACAGGAATGGGAAGTGTTGAATATACTTTCATTCTCTGATCACAGATATAGGTATAGGCTTTCAGGTTATATTCCGCTCAAAAAATAAAAAATATATCCTTTAGAAATCCTAACAATACGAACTGAGACCTAGATAGGGAGAGAGAGAGAAACATTGAATTGTTTGCAACTACCCTCGTTAAAGCCTATAAAAGATCCTGCCCCCTCTCCCGAGAACGATATTCATGGCGCGCTTTTGGTTCAGCTGTGTTCCTGTATTGTGTTTGTGTTGGCACAAAATAGCAATGTTCTCCACAAGTGTAAGAACATCAAGCCGAACACTACGTATTTGAAAGATAACCTTGACCTAACCACTGTTTAAATATTCATGCGCCAGTCTATTTATCATCGAGGTATTTACCACATGTGAGCAACAACTTAGAACTCATTGATGGTAATATCATCGTCATCATTGACCTAATCTACAATTGATACGCAGGGGTTAGCTGACCTCTGTGAGAGTTAATTAGAATTGCTAGGTAAACATAGCCATTACTAAACAAAATCTTAATTACTACTCGGATACTAACAACATTCATATTATTTGCTATATTTATTTAACAGATAAAAGATGCGCTTGCCATAAGTCGTTAAAAAATATTAAACAATAAAAAATGCCCATTTTGCACAATACAGAAACTAGATACATATGTGTGTGTGTGTGTGTATGTGAACACATACAGCCAAGAAATCAAATATACACAGAACGTAAAATGCAACCAAATTATTCTTCATTTATCGGTTTTGGCATATGAAGGTTACAATTTATTGTGTTTTTTAATACTTATTAACCAAGTTTGAATGTTACTTAGGTGAACAATTCTAGTGTTTTATAGTTAACGCCAAGCTTTATATACATATATATGTGACAGATGCCATATTAAATTTGAAGGTAATTGTAAATATTAAATTTGTGTGTAATTAAAAAAAAATATGTATGTATGTGCATATGTGTTTTCTAATAAAAAATAAATAAATACAATAATTGGCGCGTATACTTCTGCTGGGTGTTTGGCCTAGCTCCCCCTCCTATTTGTGGCGTGCCTCTTGATGCTGTTTCACAAATGGAGGGATCTAAAGTTTTAAGCCGACTCCGAACGGCAGATATTTTTTTCAAGAGTAGATTTTTCATGGCAGAAATAGACTCGGAGGTTTGCCATTGTCTGCCGAGTGGCGACCGCTATTAGAAAAACTCTTTTCCTATCATTTTGCTGTTTCATGTGCGGAGATTCGGACCTACGCACTCCCGAATGTTAGTCGCGCATGAACCCATTCGGTTATGGCGTCCGCGTTATAATAGTAACACTAATTTCACGTTAAATTTTATAAAATGTTAGCATAAAATTTAAGAACTTTTAACAGAAACTCAGTAACCTTCTAGAGATCAAAGCAACCATTGTTCCATTGTTAAAAAATAAAAATTTGTTTTTAGCCATACGAGGTTCATTCAAAGTTTTAAGCCTTCAAAAACTGGTCTTCACAAGGATAATGGACACAATTATAGTCGGTTCTACTGAACCGATTTTGATGAAATAAAATTTAAATCACGTAAAATTTAAGTTGTTGTTGTGTGAACTACGATCATTTGGGAAAATAACGTTAGTACATTCTTCGGATCTTTAAAGTCAAAACAAGGGTCAAAAAACAGGTTTTCATTTTTTCAAGACCGCCATTTTGTAAAATTTTATTTTTTTTAAAGCTCGTTGTTCACATGTCTTTTTGAGTTTTGATTTTTGTTTTTTTGATTTTAAACACCTGTGAGTCCCGGAATCTGTGTCGCCAGGGACATAATTTTTTTTGAAGGCTGATGGCTGACAACTTTTTGAACGAACCTTGTGTGGCAAAAAAGAAATTATTTTTTAACAAGGGATCAAAAAATAAAATAGGGAAAAGGAAAATAAAAATCTTTTTTCGTTTCCGTTTTAAAGAAATACCCAAAAAAGACACCATTTCAAATGAGACGAGGGCCATTATGAAATTTTGCCGTCCACATGCTGAGGAACAACTTCTAAGATTTTAGGATATGCAGAATTGTTGAACAATATTCTATTGTATTATTAAAAAAAATCGTGGCCGGACGAACCCCATTTTTTTTGTTGTATGTTGGCACTCAACGTGTTAAGTTTAACTTTCGCCTAACAGAGCTTTTTGGGCAACAGAGTATTCATCTTTTGACGGCCAGATTTGGAGCTCAACACGATGATTTCTATGGGAGTTGTAGTGAGGAACAAGCGGTAGAATACATTTAGTATTTTCGAAAAATGTGCTTGAGATTAGGTAAATGGTTAAAGTGCCAATCTGGCACTCCTCAAGTAGCACTAGAGCGCTGTTTTGCTTGAGATTACTAGAAAACATTTTTTTTTCAGAATTGTTACAGTTTGGATTAGGTCCTATTGGTTGGGTTGACTAGATTTGCCCAAAAAAGTTTCAAATAGACTAGAATACGAAGGGGCAGGATTGGGAATTTTTTCTTCCCTGTACATCATAACGAGCCTTTGTTGCGTCAAGAATTTCTGACAATACACAGCACTCATGCGATAAAATATACACAGTTCTAACTGTATGATAACTGCTTATTCTAACTATATAGGAGAAAGCAAAAGAGATCACACGTGTTTTAATTCTACTTTGCTCCAGCATACAGCGAGTCTGATTTAAGTAAGAAAAATATTTATAAGCGGTAAAAGTTCTTTCAAGGTGGACCTATCCCTGGAAGGTGATTTAAAATCATGAGGACCAAAGACCAAACCATGAAAACCAAAAAACTGCGTCGCGGGAAAAGCTCAAAGTAATTCCAAAGAGTGCTTATGAGAAATGATTTGGGAATATCTTCTGAGAGGTATTAGTTATAAGGAACATTGTAGATATTGATGAATAAATACCTATTTTTCGATTAAAGTAATAAAGGAACTTTTCTTTTTGAACATACCTCGTTTTATTTAGGATACTAAAATAACCGGCTAATATGTTAAAGTCCTTAAGAATGCGAATGAAATCGGACTGAAAATGCAATTTTTTGAAATATCTCTTTTTTCTTAAGGAATTATTTTAAAAGTAATACATCTTTATTCTGTTTGCAAACCGAATGAAAAATAGCTACTATAAATCATAGAAAACAAATAAATAAAATCATTTGTATTGCTTTATCTACAATTAAAAATTTAATTATTTCTTTAGAAGTAAGGTCGTGAAGAATTGTTTTATTTAAATGTTTTTTTGTATATAAATATTTCGAACAGTTTATTTTTGTCCATTTTATAATTAACAACTTTTGCGCACACAAGTAAGTCTACACGAAATATAGAACAGGTTAATCTATTAACATATCTGTATGTCTGTACGTGTAGTTGAGTGCATTTGCACATTTTTATAACGCGGCACCCATTGATATGCGTTTTACCTGTTGTGACTGATGAAGCGCCAAATAGCTGAATACTGGTCCTCAAAAAAAAGTGAAATCTAAAATACAAAATTTAAAAAAAAATTACAAATAAATATGCAATGTACAGAGGCGAACACTGAAATCCGGACAGGTGCACTCAAAGATTTAGTAGAAAAGACACCTATTTTGCATACGAATATATTTATGTACCTATGTATATTTTCTTACACTCTGCAACAAAATCAATTTTTCTCAAAAAAAAAAACAAGGTACCAGATTCTGATAGAGGAGGCATACAAAATTAATGTGCCTCGACGATTAGAAAGTTTATGTCAGATTTTTTGTTTTTGATGGAAAGTTTTACATCTTGCACATTCATGTGCTAAAGGGGCGTGGGAATTCACATCATCGGACAATGGGTTCATGAGGGTGAGAGTAAAAAAGTATACGGGTATCGACAATTTTAAAATTGTGTTCCAATTTCGATTATTCCGGGTCTTCGGTAAAACTCTCAGGCGTAAGTCTTTCCATGATGAAATGTCAATGAATATATCTTTAGTTTGACAGTAGTCACGCGTGATCTGTCAAAAAACCTCATTGGAAAAGTTCGTTCAATCTGATCACCCTTTATGTGCATATATGTACATATATATACCTATTCGTTAGCAATTTAGATTTGAATCAGTAGGTTGTTGGATGTACCATACTAGTCGAAAACTACTTACACCTCCAAGCAGCTGTTGTCCGTTTTGGTCCACGAGTTGCATTTTATTTGTCACCTACCCTGCATTTCTGCTGAGCGTTATATCCCCACCTGGGGAAGCGACCGATGGGAGACATATAGAGACATACGGTTATGGTAAATTCAGTAGTGCTATGTGAAGCGTTAGTTTCGTAATGCACGTAAGTTGCAATGGATATTATCTGCTTTGATTTATTTCTGGTCGCAAGTTCAATTTTGAGTCTTCGTATTACTTTTTGTTTTTATCGCTTCCAAAAAGTATTTCACCTGTCTATATGACACTAAGTAATTTGTTTTACAGATATTTGGAAAGTTAAGTGATACTGTAAGGCCATTGCTCTTCAGGATCATTTAGGAATGTGTAATTTATTTTTAAAATATTTACTATAATTATTTAGATAACCACATAAATACATTTCTTATTATTATTGTATCTACATTACAAAGGTCTGTACGTCTTTTTCGTTTAAGTCTCTTCTTATTGCATTTTTCTTCAGCAAGAAGCTCCTTCATCGTTGAATTTGTGTGGTCTAATAGGATAGGATTTAGAAGCTGTGCCCCAAACTTCTATACCATAATTCCAAGTTGGTGCAATTGTCGTTTTGTAGGTTAAGGTTTGGTTGAGCAACGAAAGCTTTTACTGAGGTCCTAGCAGCCAGTACAGTTGGCGAAAGTGATTTTTAATTTCATTTCGTTTTTTTATTATACGAGTCTATGTCAATCTTTAATGAGTCTATGGCTACCATTCTGATGAAGTGAAAAAAATGGTATTGGCCAATCGTCGCATCATCGTTAGAGAAGTTGCTGAGGACCTAGACATATCGATTGGCTCGTGACATTCGATTTTTTTCATTGATTTGAGCATGAGACGGGTCGCCGCAAAACTCGTACCAAAACTGCTCAATTTCGACCAAAAGCAGCATCGCACTGAGAGGTTGGACTCTGTCCGCGACGACCCAAATTTGCTCCAGAGGGTCATAACTGGTGACGAAGCGTGGGTTTATGGTTATGACGTGGAGATCAAAGCTCAATCATCTCAATGGAAGCTGCCGCACGAACCAAGATCGAAAAAAGCGCGCGAAGTTCGGTCGAATGTAAAGGTTTTCTTTCCGTTTTCTTCGTTTGCAAGGACGTTGTGCATCATGAGTTTATGCCACAAGGGAAAAACGGTCAATAAGGAATATTGCCTGCAAGTTTTGCGCAATTTGCGTAAAGCAATCCGCCAGAAACGCCCAGATTTTTGGAAGAACAAAAATTGGCTCTTGCATCACGATAACGCCGCTGCTCACACATCGTTGTTGGTGCGCGACTCTTTGGCCAAAAACAACACACTAATGATGCCACAGCCACCGCATTCCCCAGATCTGACCCCCTGTGACTTTTTCTTGTTCCCGAAACTGAAGAGGCCCATAAAAGGACGACACTACGCTACGATTGACGAGATAAAGACGGCATGGAAGGAGGAGCTGAACAAGATAAAAAAAATTATTTTTTGAAGTGCTTCGAAGATTGGAAAAAACGTTGGCACAAGTGCATAGTATCTCATGGGGATTACTTTGAAGGGGACAAAATAGATATTAATGAATAAATAAATAATTTTTGAAAAAACACAAAATTCGCGATACTTTTTGAACACACCTCGTATATATTGCCTTCATGCTTTTTATTCCAATCTGGATGCCGCTGTGTGGCAAATTTATGCGCTCTTAATTAATTTTGCAACGATAAGTGGAGTTAATAAAATTTACCATATGCGAGTTAATGGATTGGTCGTAAAGTTTGAAAAAAAAATCGAATAAGAGGAACAACCAATCAAACAAGTAAATTTAAATAGTTATTGATCTAAGCAATTGTTACGCAGTCATTTTAATGATTAAAATGACATAAATAGGTATTTTTTAATCAAGACGATTTATATTGTTGTTGAACAACTAAACTCGATTTTACGGTTTTTGGTGTTCAGGTCCAAATGCTTACTCAATAGCGGCTATTATATTCACCATGACTTATTGGGTTATAACCAAAGAACACGTAAAAACTAGAAGCTACATTCCGTTATGTTTGTTCAAGAAGACTTGGGTAAATTAAAATAATTGATACTACTCAAGAAATAGTTCACCGCTTCCAAAACTTATGCTTATGTAGTTCGCGAATTACCCTGCTTCCACAGCACATTCGTAATTCACTTCTCTTGTTATTCACATTTTATTATTATTATTATTCGTTGTGAATAACGGTGATGGAGAACAAAGGAGTTTAAAGTTACAATAAGATTCTACATACTAAATTCATTCCTTCCGTTTTCAAGCAATAAAAAAGCGAAAGGCCTCTAATAAATAAATAGTGTAAAAACATTGACAAGTTTTAGCGTGGCTTGTTCAGTCGTGATTCAGACCAGAATCCAACTAGCGCTTCCGCAAGATTTTGTTGCCATGAACAATGGTTTGTCCAGGGTTGACGTTTGCCTCTTCCATAGAGCAAAGCATTCACAAAGAGAACGGTATATTGTTTTCTTTTTCTCTGGTTGTTTACAATTGTGACAGTGGGTATTGTGAAGGATGCCCATTTTGGCTACTTTTTCTCTGACAGACCAAAAGCCAGTTAGTCTCCAGCCGTCCGCCGTTTAATGTTTAACAATGTTGACGATTGTTTGAGCTGGTAGGTGGGCCATAACTTTCTGCTAATTTTGCATTTCGTCTGGTCTCTCCATCTGGTTTTGTAATCTCTCCCTAGAGCTTTCCACCAAACTACCGAACCATACGATAACATTAGTCGTATAATCACCTTATACAGCCATAATGTATGTATGCTTAGGTTGAAGACCCCATCTTCTTACAGCTTGTTTGGAGTCCAGAATTACTCCTAAGTCGATCGGTTAAATTAAAGATGTTTTGAACTCGGTGAAAGTGAAAGAGGTTGTCTTAGGCCACATCCTGAGTCCCAAGAGTTAAGCTCGCCTAACCCCCTTTGGATGATCCCACTGATCGCATTGGGTCACAGTCCTGACGCTATTAGCACTACATAATCAGCGTAGGCCACCGCTTTTACCCCACCTCTATCAAGTTTTATTAAGATTTTGCTGATCACACATAACCAAAGAAGTGGAGATAATACTCCCCCTGTGGAGTACTCCTATGGGCCTTTTTGGTTATGTTGATACTACCCATGCTAGCTTTGATGATCCTTGTTCCTAGCATAGAGATGACCCACTTACTAATGCAATTGTCCACCTCTAAGTCCAACAACGCCCGTTAGATGGCATCTGCACTAATATTGTTAATGGCGCCTTCTATATCCAAAAATGCTGCTATAGTATAATGTTTGTTCTCTAGAGAGCCCTCTATTGTTCGGATTACCTTGTGAAGCGCTGTTGCCGTTGGTTTGCCTGTAAGGTACGCATGTTATGCAGAGCTCTCCAAAAAGCTTCTAAGGTGTATATCCAAAAGTCTTTCAAAGATTTTTAACAGGGAAGACGAAAGACTGATTGGCCCGAAGTCCTTCGCAGATTCATGTCCCATCCTATCTACTTTTGGGATAAAGACGACCATGATTAGTTTCCAACTATTTGGAATATGGCCTAAGTTTAAACACGCTTTAAAAATTTCCTCTTGCCGTGGTAGGACACAGTCCAAGGTTTCCTGTAACATCTTTGGAATGATCTCATCTGGCCTCGGAGATTAAAAGGTGAAAAAGATTTGATTGCTCATGCAACTTATTCCTTGGTAGATATTTCATTTGCAGGACGCTGGACGGATTATATTGGAGAAGTTCTAGCTATTCGTCTGCCGTAACAGTGCAACTACCATCAGGTTTCTTGACCCGAGGAGCCATTGAATGGTCTTTGGAAAGAACATGGCTAAGCTTAGCAGAATCCGTGGTGGATTCAATTGACGAACAAAATTCCCTCCAGCTCTCTTTCTTGGCGGTCCTAATTGCCTTTTTGTTCTGTCTCCGACTTTCTCTGTACAATTCCCAATTTTCTGTCGAGTAGTTGAGATTAGATTTTCACTGCTCCACCAAGGAGGGTGATTTTTTTGCTAAATTTTATGGGACAGGACGTTAATTTTTTTGTTTTTTTTTCCTTATTAATTTTATTTTTAACACACACTTTCGAGAGTTTGCAAGTGAGCGCACTGCGAAAATCGACGTTCTGGGGGAAGTGTTAATCGAACGCACTATTCGGTAAACCATCGACAAAATTGAAAACAATTTTACGTTAGTGGATTATCATCCACTCAATCTATTAGACCTCGTACGGCGAGAAGCGAAGACAATATTGCGGCCTTAAATGAGAGTTTCGTCGAAGACCTGAAATAATCGATTCGGCGCCGATCTCAAAAACTTTTCGTGTCCTATGGCATTAGTCGACCGATTTTAGGGAAAGATCTTGGTTTGAAAGGATATAAAATACAGTTAGCCTAAGATTTGAAGCCGGCTGATCTTTCAAAGTGTCAAAATTTGAGTCGTTGGACACTTGAACAACTTTTTGGACCAGAATTTTGTTCAGGGATGAAGCCCATTTTTGCCTTCATGGCTACGTTAATAAGCAAATTTCTGTATTTGGGCTAAAGGGCAACCCGAAGCCATTCAAGAATAGCCATTGAGAACAACCGTTTGGTACGGCTTATGGGCTGGAGGAATCATCGGCCCATATTTTTTCAAAGACGAGACTGGCGTCAATGTAGCAGTGAATGGCGAAGGATATCGCGCCGTGATAAACGACTCACAACATTTGGTTCTAACTCGACGTCTACTTACCATTCAGCCCGTGAAATAATGGATTTACTGCGCCGTCGTTTCGGTGAGCAATTTATCTCTCGTCTCGGACCAGTGGGCTGGCCATCAAAGTCGTGTGATAGATATCACACCTTTAGGCTATTATTTGTAGGGGTATGTAAAGTTCAAATGGTTTGTGGATAAACCAACATGGGTTGAGGCATTCGAAGCCAACATTACCAAAGTTATTCACGAGATACCGACTGAAGTTCTCCGGCGAGTAATACAAAATTGGTTTTTACGGTGCAGTTGCGACCAACATTTGAAAGGGATTATCTTTAAAAAATAAATGTCATGAATAGTTCTACACAATAATATTAAGCATTACCCAATCAATTTGAATTTCATTGTCTTATTTCACTTTCAAATCTGATGCCTCCTCACTGATTACTTACTCTTTATTTTGAGTAATGCTATTTATCAAGGTGATTTGCTATAAGATTCCTCATCGATGGATTTGGGTAAGGGAGTACTCCATCTATGTGCCTATTGCTTATGTTTGATATATGGTATGGTATACCAAGCAGCCTTTGTTAGTATCCTAAGAAAGGATTCGACTCGTTGCTGCATGGATAATTTTCATTTGGATGCGGTACCTCAGATTTGTATTACATATGGCCGAATCGGTGCAATTGTCGTTTTGTGGACTAGTACTTTGTTTTGGAGGGACAGGTTTGATCGACGTCCTAAAAGAAAGTTTAGTTGTCGAAAGCGGTTTTTATTTTCATTAAGTTTTTGCATTATGTAATCCTTCATGTTATTTTGTATCTATTGTAATGCCTAAGTATTAGGTTGGGGAACAGGTTCAAAGCGTTTTTAAAGCTCTACATTGCCCAGCTGCACCGCGTGAATGAGGCTATTCCACTGAAAAGACCTGATCGACATGGTCAAACCATACTCCTTTACGACAACGCTAGGCCCTATGTTGCACAAGTCGTCAAAGCCACACTCCAAATCTCGACCGCCATATACTCCGGTCCTTGAACCGAAACGCTGCGAACTTATTCCTTAACCCAATATTTAGCTTGTTGTTAATATGTGCGTTATAGCGTTTCCAATCCTTATTGGTGCCATGGTCAGTTTGCTCTTAGTGTAGTTAACTTGAATTGTGTGTTCCATTTTGAACCAGCTTAGTGCTTTTTTCATTTTTGTTTGAAGATTTTGTTTAGCTATTTTTGCTTCAATGTGGGATACAATCAGAACAATGTTACCGGCACAAGTCGCTATCATGCTATTTCGGACGAGTGTTTTGGTGGGTAAGCTCTATATACCAGGTAAAGCGTTGGTCCTAATGCGCTGCCTTTGGAAACTCCTGCGTTCGTCGGTTGAATATGTGAGCATGCGTTATGGCACTTGATGTAGAGTTTCCTGTCCTCGAGGTAACTTTATAACATAAATTAGTAGTCATTTGTTACCCTTACTTTGTCAAAAGTTTTAGCTACGTTCCCGGCCACTCTGGAGTGGAGGGAAATAAAAAAGCGGATGAGTGTACAAGGATAGGCTCTGAGCTTAACCTTCGGCGAGTGATAGAGGACTTAAGGATTCCTCTAAACGAGTTATACACTGCGATTGACCTGAGCGTATTCGCGGAAGCCAATAGAAGGTGGTTTCTGACTACTAACTGTAGGGTCTCCAGTGCGCTCTGGCCAAAACTGAATATTAAAAGGACCAAATGTATGCCTGTAATCAACAGATGAACTACCAGCGTCCTCATGGGTGTTATAGCGGGTCACTGCACACCCTACCAAGTAGAATGGGTGCACCTCACAATGACTTCTGCAGGAGCTGTGGAGATAAAAAAGAAATAGATCCGATACAACACCTCCTCTGTGAATGTTGTAAGCTTCAAAGAATCTTTGCCAAATATCTTGGCGATTATTTCTTAGAGAACTGGGAAAATTTGTAAAATGTCTCAGAGGAGGTACTAGTTATCTTCTTAAAGAGATCTAAGTGGTTTAAGCAACTTAGTTAGAGAAAGGAAAACAAATGCAGGTATCACAATGACGCTTAGGGCCACCGAGTGTCTTGTCTTAAACAAGCCACCTAACTAAGCTAACCTCACGAAATCGTCATTAAATTTGATGTAGATGTATAAGGCAAGGGTAAATGAATTTTCACAGAAAATATGGATAAATCAAACTTTGGTTTTATAAGAATTTGCGATCTTTTCTGAAATGAGTTCTCGAATTTATAGAAAATATAAGTTATCTGCATTGGTGAACAAACATATTTGTGCCCAACACCATAGAAATACACCTGCATACATACGTATTTACATTGAGTTGCTGTGTAGATCCAATTTGGTTTCCTTGTATATACTCGTTTATGTATTTCCTTATTATTTTATTTACAAGTCATCAAAACAACAAAATTAAAAAAGTTTTGTCAGCACAATAATAAACCCATTTAAGGAAGCGAAAAAAGTAGAAATATTTAAAACCGCATGAAAGTCACATAGTGATAGCGTGGGAAAGGACGCAACTGGCACACACGTACACACACACGCATGCCAAAGTATGCAAACAAAAAATGCTGAATTCGAATGTGTGGCAATGTTTAACTGGCGAACTACAAAAATCTGGCACAGCACTGGCAACAAGCAACTGAACTGAGACAGCAGCAACAACAATAAGCAGTGTTGCACTGTTATGAGTGCCAAATATTAGCAACTCTGCTGAGTTGCAAATGGACATACATACATGCATACGTGCATACATGCATATTTGTGTGCATTGACGAAGCGAAGTAGCATTTAGAGTCGCAGCAGCCGAAGCCTCCGCCGCCGCCGACAACAACAACAAAAAAGCACATACGGAAAACTTTATACGACAAAGCGAAATGAGTTGAGTGCCAAAATAGAATTGCAACAAGGCAGCAGAAAAAATAAAAAACTAAATTCAGCGCACTGGATGCAAGCGAAAAAATTAAAAAAAATCAATTCGTAACGAAAAATGGTAAATTTGTAGTGAATTGCAACAGCAACGGCCGAAGCGGCAGCATATTTTCTCTTCCTACTTGTTGTTGTTAGTGTTGCTGATTGCTGTGGCACTCACGAGCAGTACTTGCTTTTCATTCAACGCTGTACGCACAGCCTTGCATACATTCATATCCCCCCATATATACGAGTATGTGTGTGCGCGTGTATGCATTTGTATGCTAGTGTAAGGCTGTGTGTGTTTTTTATACTGTGTAGTCTCAGTCATGCCCCATATACCCGAATTTCTTCCAATTAGACTGTTGTTGCTGACTACTCAGCTGCCTGGCAGCAGCTGTAACCGTCCGATTGTCGCATCCACCGCGCGAACAAGTCCGAAGCAATGCTGCAGCTGCGTATTCATGTGCCACAACTCAACATCAGCTGTGGGAGCAGGCGATTTGGTATTGTGTATTGGAAGGGGAGATTCAGTAGTGCCGAATCTCTCCTCTCTCAAAGTGTGTGTGTGTGTGCTTCTATTTTTTTTGTTTAGCTTGCACAAATGCCAACGACCGCATTTTGTTGCTGCATTTACTACAAATATGGATACGACAATATGGTGTACTCTTGTTTGTTGCAACAGCGCAATGTGTGCATGGAATCCAGACTGTGACACTGCGAGTGTGGAGTTGGAGCTAAAAAGCTTCAAATGCGTCTTTATTTCGCTGCATCCGTGCAACGCATTTTGTTTGTGTGCATTGCTTACACGGTAAAAATTGTTACAGTTTCTTTGATGGATGGGTTTAAGTAAAACTGGAGGAAATTGCTGTATATGTCTGTACACGTATGCTTGGAAGAAGTTGGGGTCCTCAACTTAAGTGTTCATTATGGTTGTATAAGGCGGGAGCAATTTTATCGTATGGATCGGTAGCTCGGTGGAAGGCTCTAAGGAGAGATTACAATAAAAAATTACTCGGAAGAATGCAAAGATCAGCGTGTGCAAAAATGGTCGGTGCATGTAGATCATGCCCTAGGAAGGCTCTTAAGGCACTGATACACGTTATTCCGATAAGTCTTCATATTAAGAAGATCCCAAACATGAATGCATTTACGATAAATAAAGGAATTTTGCCACTCTCTTTCCTTCTCAGGTGGAATGGAGTAAGGGATTCTCACTTAACAACTTTGACACTACAGTCTATAAAGATGGCTCTAAAATGGATTGTGGTGGATTCGGTATATAGACTTAGAATCGAAAAATCTGTGCGTCTTCCTAATACCAGCAGTGTCTTTCAGGCGAAAGTACTGGCATTTGGGGAAGCTTGTAGTCTACGAATCGCAGACTTCTCTTTTAAGGAAAATATGGCTATTCTTCCGGATAGCAAAGCTGCAATTCAGACACTGGAATTGGCCACATCAATGTCTAAACTGATCGAACAAAGTAGGAATAGCCTTACCAACTTGATCGACAACCACAACGTTACCTTAATGTGGGTCCCGGGATATTGAAACATTGAAAACAGATGAACTGCCAAGAGGGGGTTCTGCCATGAATAATGCTCTTAGAGAATCAGTATTTACACCACTGGGTGCAATCAAAAATACAATCACTTCAAAATACCTTCGAACCGCGGATCATAGATGGAGAGGCCAGCCGACATGCAAAATTATAATAGTAAAACCTTATGGCCCACCTACAACCTCAAAAAATGCCAATATTGATTAACATGAAACGACGGAACACCTGGAGACTTTCGGACTTTCATAACTGGCTTTGGGTTTGTCGGGGACAATCATCTTAAATGGGCATCCCTCAAAATACACACTGTCACAATTGTAAACAACCTGAGAAAAAAGAGACGATTTTCCATTTCCTCTGTGAATGCTCTGCTCTATGAAAGAGCAAAGCACTGTTCGAGAGTCTCGAACAACTGTCTGGCTTAGACGTGAACAACCTAACAAGTTTCTTAAACCGCACAGTCTGAATATAGTCATGCCGTAAATAAAAGTTAAACAAGTTGGTAACGAGGAAGTAGCACCAAAATGGTGCGGAATGTACCATTTTTTTTTTCAAATTTATCGAATGCGGGCATATTTAAGCGACCGGATATTCGAAAATTAGTCGAAGAACTTAACTGTTTGGTTAGAGCGAAAGCCGTTATTGAAAATGCTTTTGGCATTTATCGAGTGGATAGTTGGCTTGATTTTGTGTAAGATATTATGTAATAATTTGAAACCATTCAGAGCCAGATCTATTTTTCGCATCCAATCCAAATGATTGCTGGAACTTCAAAAATGAATTGCAAGAGTACTAGTGACACACTATAATCTCCGATTTATTTGTCCACATACTACACAGGGATATTCAGGGATTCAAGGATAAATTTAAAATTTGATTATCTGCCTTGTTTTTCAGAAAATTTTAAATGTAGGATAGATTTCAGTAGAAATTATAAAGATAGGAAATATAAAAAGTGGGTGGGAAGACGGATGATTTAGTTTGAGGTCACTCTTCCGTAAATCTTTTGGATTCATTGATGAATCTTCAGAGGTAGAGGAAGAGTATGAACTTTATCCATACTCAGTATATCGCAACCCAATATCCTGAGCTCGATTCTGGAAAACGTCGGACAGCTATAGAGAAAATGCTCTTCAGTATCGTCATCCTCAAGACAGGCTAGGCATATCGTGTTGTTTACGACCCCCATGGCAGCCATATGCTGACCACAGACGTTGTGCCCTATGATTACACCCACCAGTACCCTCAAGTCCTTTCTGCTGAGTTTTAGTAGCAAGGTCGCTATTTTCCTGTTTGGTTCTTTCACATAGCACTTTGCACGTGTTCAACCCGGACCAACGCCCTCTATAGGTAGACCTCATGAAGTGGTCAATCTATACTTGAATCGATGCGGAATTGACAACTAGAAAGGGTTCAGGACCTAGTGGCATACTTGCAGATCCTTCAATAATTGGCTAAACATCAGTTAACACGTTCCCTGTAATAACACAATGCCCAGGCATCTAAATAAGACTAGCTTTGTTGTGTTTTGCAGCACTGTTCAGTTTTGTTTTACATTCACCGACTAACTTCGGAGAGCAGCGTGGGTTAGCAAGGGATTTCAGTGCAGCTTGACTGTCACTACAAATTCCAATATTGTTGCCCCGCCACTTTTTCTCAATTAGCCAGTACGCCACATTCAAGATAGCATAGACTTCCGGAAGGAATACCGTGGCCATCTGTCCAGTGGCATAGGAGTACTTAGTATCTTCGTCTAAGTACCATGCAGATTCGCTATAATCACTGGTTTTGCATCAGTCGGTGTAGAAAGTGTGCTGATATCCCGTTAATAGGTTCTCTGGACTTAACCACTGATATCTATCTGGGATCGAAACGTCATACTTCCTACCGAAGCTAACGACAGGCACCCGATTGTCCACTGTCATCGAGAACAGTATGGCCTGTGCTTTCTTCATTTCTCCAGGCTCCATTTGACTTGAGCCTGTACGCCGCCTTCATCGCTTCCTTTCGAATTTGAAGATCTAGAGGTTGCAAGTTCAGAATGGCATTAAGGGCATCACCAAATGTCGTACTCATGGCACCTGTGATACCCAAGCACACACTTCTCTGTAGCCTCTGGGTCTAATTAGTGTGATGTACAACCAGTGTGCTATCGCTGGCCTTAGACCCCATGTCTTTCAAAGGTTCTCTCTCTCTTGGCTTGCCACTAACCAATAGAAATTATTATAACGTTAATTAAGTTTTTGACTAGTACGAGGGGTGCCTTTTATATGTATGTCGGGATTAGAGAACAAAAACAAATTTTAATCATCGAAAATCACTTCATTGTTTTTCAAAATATTCTCCATGAAGATCTATACACTATTGCATGCGTTTGAACCAATTGTCGAAGCACTTTTGCCACTCTGAATGAGGTACCTCCCAGACATGCAACCGCTTCTTCAGGTGTCGAAAAACGTTGATCTCTCAGTTTGTTTTTTACGTACGGGAATAAAAAGAAGTCATTCGGTGCCAAGTCAGGACTATACGGCGGATGACCCATTAATTCGATGTTTTTGGTGCTCAAAAATACAGTTGTTTGAGCCGATGTGTGAGAGCTCGCATTGTCCTGGTGAAGAGTGATCCGTCTTTGGCGATTGGTTTTCCTAATTTCTTGGAAGACAACTGGCAACAAATGGTTGTGTACCACTCAGAATTTACTGTCCTGCGTTGTTCTAGTGGTACGGTTGCGACATGTCCAGTTTTTCCGAAAAAACAGGCGACCACTTGCTTGGAAGTGCTTCGTGCGCGAACAACTTTTGTTGGATTTGGCTCATCTTGAAACACCCATACAGTCGACTGCTGTTTTCTTTCGGTCTCATACGCGTAAATCCATGATTCATCACCTGTCACGATGTCATAGACGTGTTCCGAAGACCCGCGATCGTATTTTTTGAGCATTTCCTTCGACCAATCGACACGAGCTTTTTTTTGAGCGATTGACAAATTGTGTGGGATCCAACGCGAACAACTTTTTTTGACAGTCAAATGTTTATGCAATATTGAATGTATGCTGGTCCCACTAATGCCTAAGATTGTCTCAATCTCACGATAGGTCACATGACGATCTTGCAATATCAGTTCGCGCACAGCATCAATGATTTTCGGAACAACAACTGATTTTGGACGACCTTCACGAAATTCGTCTTGGAGTGAACTACGACCACGATTGAATTCACCATACCATCGATAAACACTGGTACTTGACGGAGCTTCATCGTCAAAAAATGGATTAAGTTCATCCATGCAATGGTGCTGAGTTAATCCACGTCGAAAGTTGTAAAAAATAATTGCACGAAAATGTTCACGATTTTATCCCATTTTTGGACCGAGATGAACCTTTTAAGTTACTGTACACAACACAAATAGCGCTGGTATTTCAAAATGTTCTGAATACGTAAAAGCCAAAAAATGTCAAACTTTACGATACAGCTGTCAGTTGCCAGATTGCAACACCAGCGTTGCCAAATCCCGAAATATAAAAGGCACCCTTCTTTCACTCCATACCGGCGATACAGCTCCATCGCATGGATGTCAACTGGTATCTTTCTAGTAACAAAGCGTCGTCGGATGCCGTTCTATATGCACATGTTGAGCGTAGTGCGTCTGTGGGTATGGACAACCTAACGCTTATGGCTACGTTTGGCATCAGCTCATATCGGCGCTGCATATAACATAATAGAATCCGCCACGGTTTAATTGAGTCGTCTTCTTTCTCCGGGTTACCTATATGAGAAAGACGTAGGAGACGGAGTTCAGGTTTTAGTACGTAGGCGTGCTGTTTTGCAAGTCCTGCACAGTAAGATAATTATTGACTGGCGTGGTCCCGAATGAGGTGTACCTTTAGCTAGCAATATGAATCGTGCATGCCGTCTATGTGATGGCATCTATTAGAGACTCCCCCCTTCGATAATAAAAACAAAATGATGCTTGAACCTTAGCCTCGTGTCTAGCATAGTTTCGAGATACTTAATCGACTGATGTGAAAATATTTCGTGCCCACCAACCCCTTTGTTGCTTACGTACCCTTATAAGCACGCTCTCCGTTTTCTGGGATGCCAGCTCCACGCATTACAAAGCCATCGCTGTACTCACGCTGCTGCATTGTTACATTTCGCTTCTAGCAGATTTAAGCCGCTTGTCTACTATTACTAGAACAATACCATCAGCATATCCTACGATCTCCGCCATATCGGGAAGTTCAGGTTTAGGACCTCGTCGTACATGTCATTCCAAAGTGTTGGTCGATCCTTGTGGAACCCAACCAGTTTCCTCGTAATTTAGGATCCATTTGCGGTATTGCACTGTACGACGCGTTTACTGAAACAGCTTCTGAAAAAGAGCCCTATTAGCCCATATTTACTCGGTTGTCTCAACAGAAAAGCAATTCTAGTTCTCATTTCTTTTCTGAGCTTCAATGAGATTATTCGATCTACAGAACCGTTAATGTGCCATATTTGAAACGAAGAGTCGGCGGTCTGTAGTGCGAAAGGCATCCAATGAAGTGAAGGTACCCAGTATGAGATGGTTGCCCGGTGTATCCTTCAAGCAGTTTCTTGTGAAGCAGCATTTACAGCGTAAATAATGCCACCGTTGGAATCTAACGGACCATGACCCTTGCCAAAGGGTGCCGCTTTGGACTGAGTGAAAGTTTGGAATGAAATCCTCACTCGATGAACAAAATCAACTTTAATTGCTTTTCTCTTGCTCAATTAAAAATTCTTCTTCCTCTATTATTGGGAATTATTGCCAGCAGTGGAAAGATGAGATATATGCCATAGTCTAGAAAATTAAAACATAATTGAATCGCTGTCAATAGAACTCCAAGTAAATCGACACAATCGTTTCAGTTTATAAAGTATTCGATAAGACGGCTTTTGGTGTTACAAAATGTATTAGGAAATAGGATGCGAGCCCAAATGAACCAGAAAGAAGAAAGCACTGATACACCTTGTTGAACCGCGGCGGTTATTTGTATTTAGTATAAGGGGAAGACGGGAAATTTTTAATTTCCCCGCATTTCATCAATTAATTTCATATCACTCAAATTCATTTCTCAGTGCATTTCATTCGTATCCATTTTTAAATAAGCGCGCAGTTCACACAAACTGGTTTAATCAACATTACCGGAAGTGAAGCAAAGAGGCTCCTCCGTAAGAGCGACTTCATTGGCATATACGCTCCATTGTCATCAGCTCTATTGCAGACAGCGCAGCATCTGCATCGGCGACGTTTCAAGCATCAGGCAAACAGATTCTTGCGTTAGTGCATTTGCACTGCCAGTTGGTGGATGCGCTTCCACCTCTACCATTTCCAGCACAGCTAACAGCTACAATCATAAAACACCACCACCACCATTACCGTATACTACACTGCAGCCTGCCAGAAAATTCTAACTCGAGCACCAGCTCTTGCATTTTAGTTAGTTTGGTGATGCGTTTTTGGTTGGCCACACGATGACGATGTTGATTTTGATGGCGACGATGGGGACTGCGTTGGCTACAAACACTTCATATTATGTTGCTACTGCAGTTCTTGCTTTTGTACAGCAAAACTCTATTGTTTTGTTGGATAAGGCACGGCGACAGCGATATGCCATTGCAGAAGTCTCCGCATTGTGGGTGTGAGTTACCACCGGGTGAAGATTGTGTTGAGTGGCAACACACCAAATAGCGCCGCTATAGGGTTTAAACGGATTCTCGTAGAAACTCGCGGCAATGCGTATGGGTGAACACATAATTGTGTGCCGTAGAGAGTTTGAATTTGATGGCAATTCGACTGCATGTGTAGTATTAGCTGTTGTTCAGAAATTTCTCATCATCAGGAATCTAATACACAAACGCAAAGTGCATATCTGTCCGTGCTTGTGGTGAGGTAAGTTGCAAGTGTGCCAAGTAGCCTGTGTAGTGTACATATTATAGCATTTGTAGTCAAATACAGTACACAAGCTATGAAATATGATTCTATGAATGCTGAAGTACGAACTATTTAAAATTAGGTTAGGTTAGATTAGGCGAGCTGATTTGAAAAAGAGTTCACCCGGTTGCTACAGACGGCACTCTCATGCCCGAAAATATTTACCAGTCCTATCTCAACGTGACCCGAACTTTTGATGAATCGAATCAGGCCGTCTACAAAAATTGTGCTTAAAGTATTTATATCCTGGAAGAAGTGCTGCTAGAGGCACTTGAAGTGCATTTCTCATAGTATGGAACATTCGCGGAGGAAGTGTTGAATGACCACTTCCTCATCTCTTTAGCTCCTGCAGAAATCGTTATGCGAGACCGCATTAGTACAGAGCCGCGTTAATATTCCCATAGGCAGGAGTGTATTAAATTCTAAGAGCCTCAATAAAATAAACTCAGTACCCTGCAGTTATCCACATTGAGCCACTGGTTAGTTGCTTTAGCTCTCTTCTCAACTTGTGAAAAGGGGTAACCCGGACCGCGCATGCTAAGAATCGATATTCCAAATCCTCTTCAGAATCTTGCCTGTCATACACTTTTGTGCCACTCACCTTTTGAAAGACTGCTATGTCCCGAGGCGCAGTAGAGATTGATACTTTGCCATCGAATATATTGAGGGGATCGGTTGATCCTGTTATATACGTATTAGTCTGGATGGAAATATGGCCAACAGCAACAGCGTATTGAAATCAACTAAAGCAGCGTAGCTGGCGATTTTTTAATCCACTGAATTTATTTATTGTACGTTTTGATCGCTGAATGCACTAGTTTGTTGTTTTATAACAGTAAACAACTTGAAATGGTTTTACAAAGAAACAAAATTGTTAATAGGAAACACTTTTATCGCCATCCAATGTATCTATGCCAAACATGTGCGCATACGCCATACACATTATCACTTGATTCTTGAGAAAATGCGTCTGATTAATTGGAAAAATTTCCAATTGAAGTGTTGCAAAAACAAAATTGTCATTCTTGGGACAGTATTCTCAAATATAAGGTGGCGCAAAATGAATCATCCAAGTATATTTTTAAATAACTTTTTTACTAAAAAAAATGATTTGGTGTGATGGTATTCTTATTTTGACCTTATCGCGCTTCATTGTCTCTCATCGTCTGTTTATACACTTCAGCTGCCCGTTTCACAAGTACGTTAAGCTTTCAACGCTTGAAAGTAATCAAGATTGTGTTCAGGCTCTCACCAAATGGCGATGGTTCCGAATTCGGGTTGAGAAATACATTTCAATTAATACACTTCCTAGTGATCAAATCAACAACAAAGCGATATAATGGCCATGGCTTATTTTTCGGGCCAAGCACGAACTTTACTGGATGTTTAACAGTTGGAAGTTGGATAAATTAGCATCCTCTTTTCTTAAAACTGCTTCAGATTCACGTAACGATAAGTTCGATTTTATCACAAATAAACCAATAATCTTCTGATCTTGCTTTGGAGAGGTAGTGCTTTTGGCCTCGTCCGGGGATGTCGTTAACATTTTTTACTTCGGAATACCGTTGCACCTATTTACTTATGAACGTCTTCGACTTCTTCAAATATTTTACTGCAAATGAACGTAAAATTTTTGGACTTTCAGTGTGTATACATTGAGACACTGCCTCAAATCATTTTTTTGTTTCTTTTTGAAACTTTTCTCGTGAAATTTGACCGTGTTTTCTTCAAGTCGTAGTGGTACTGATCGTTAACAGTTTTCCCATTTTGAAGGTACCTAATTTAATGTAAATGGCTCTGCATATCACAAACCAAAAACAAAAATATCGCGAGAAGCATGTTTGCTGACAGGCCCATTTCGGCCGTCTTCGGTCACTGTCTTGATTGTTCCTCGGCCGCTAGTGTTTCGCGGTGATTCCTTTGACCTTTCATTCAAAAAAAAGTAGATAATGAAGGCACACGGTTTACTTTTTCCACAAAAAACAAAAAGAGTTATGTGAATGTTACAGGCTGGATTAAAAATACTGAAAGCGTCCTCTATCTACCACTGGATGAAGTTATACGCCATTTTTAAAATTCAATAACAATAAATTGAATTTTTATTTTTGGAAGGTTTAAAAGCAACGGAAATTTATGAATGAATGTTGAAAGTATATAAGGATTTTTCGCCAACAATTAGTACAATATGTAGAAATATGCGTTGCCGAAACAAAACCAGAAATCGTAGCAAAAATACAGGAAATCGTATTTTAAAATCGTCGAGTGACTGAAAGAAATTTAGTAGAAGCTTTAGGCATCTACTTGAGCAATAATTTGACTAAACGATACATATTGGGTTTCAGAATGCTGTGAGCACAATGGGTCCCGCTACATGGGTTCGCTAACAATGGCACAAAAACCAATTCGAATGCGCGCTTGATGTATGTGGATTAAATATCTTTATTATTTAATAGGAAATTAATTCGATTGGACATCGTCAGTTCCAGCTTTTTGAAAGCAGTCGCATACGATATTGCCAAACTACACATTCCACTCCCACAAGAACTTCCACACTACAACAAGAAAGCAATCATTAAGAAGGTGAAGAAGGAAATGCTTTCAACTAGTCGCAAGCGTCCAAGGCAGATCAAGGCAGACGATCCGACACTGATGAAGAAACGGCTGTTTTCATAAACATGAAACGAATAAGCAAATTGTCAGAAGCTTAATTTATGTTCAAAAATACGACTTTGTAATGCAAACTCCTGTTTTTAACTTGAACTGCAATACTTTTTTATTTGATTTTTCTTCGGAAGTATCAGCTTTGGCCCTAATAGAGAATTAAGGACTCATTTAAAAAAGAGAACCAGGATTAAGAAAACGGGCAATAAAAAAATAATTTTGTTAATTCTTTGTATTAAAATTTTTTGAAGTTCCAGAAAATTGAGTTACCATTTTGCAACTGATCCTATAGAGTGCTTCCTACTCTGCTTCTAAATTTTATTCCAAGAATAATGTAATTAAATAGACTCAGCAAGTTGACCTGTTCAGTATCTGGCATAATTTAAAAAATCGAAAGAATTTAAGGAAAATAATGGGAATTTATATCAGAAGCAGGGTCACCATGTAGAGAATGAATTGTAATGAGCACAAAAGTTTAAACTCTTAAGTTTTTTGTTGTATTTACGTGTTTTAAACTTTTTTCTTTCTATGAAAGCTTCTCATCCACAAGTTAGGCTTTTTTTTGGGTTTTGGGTGTTTAGCCGAGCTTCTTCTCCTATTTCCCGTGTGCGTCTTGTTGGTGTTCTTCCACAAATGGACCTCAAGCCGACTCCGAATGGCAGATGGTGTTTTTATGAAGAACTTTTTCATGGCAGAACTACACTCGGAAATTAATAACTTTTTTCTATCATTTGATGTCTCATGCCTGGAGATTCAAAAATGAGCAAAACTGAATTGTAGTCACGCACTAACCCATTCGGCTGTGATTTACTTCTTTAATTTAAGTACGCAATAATTTCCATAAACAATTTCTTTTTGTTCAACTGTCTGGACTTTTTTCAAATTGTCCTGCAGAATTTTATTAATTGGCATACTCTTTAACTAAAACCAGAAAAAATATTTGATAATTGAACTAACATTAAAAACAGTGGGCATACAAGCTAAAAAACAAAAATTTTTTTCGATTTCATTTTAATCTTTAAAATCGAATATAGTATATTGACAACAGCTCAGTTGTACGTCCAGTCATATAACCAAATTGAGCAGAAATGCTCTAAGTATCTAGGACGTCTTTCCTAAGATCAATCAAGAATGATAGAAACAAGATTGCGCCCATTAGAGAGTGCGTAACGTCACATTAGCTGAGTTGTGCAGTGTTGCCAACCATTTGCTCTTCGCAATAGATTTATATACACAAAATGCTAAAATGTTTAAGTTTGGTGTTTGTTTCTTTTTTTAATTTAAAGCTACCAAAACTGTAAGTTAAACAAATTTTTTTCTTTGAACAAAATACGGTTAAAAAAGGTCACTTCAAGAAGAGTTTAGTGCTAGTGAAAATATGTTGATTCTCATAAAATTTTATGTTTTGAAAGTGCAAATCTAATCTTTTGCTCCTTTTAAGGTTATGTAAGAATATTAAATCTTCTTCTCTCAACTAAACATTGAAT
>JAYXIM010011075.1:0-16833 GCA_037575425.1 Anastrepha fraterculus | reverse complement strand
ATCGAAAGTTTTTTCTCATCGATAAATACTTTTTTAACAGGTGGCGCTAAAGTAATCCTCCTATCAGAAAATGCTATAAATTTTGCGATTGGCCCCTAATGTCAGTTCTGTTTTGACATTTGGGTAGTAAACACATGCGAAATACACGTTAATAAACAATGTTATGCTACACTGCTCCAGAACGCGGAATATTGCTGACTATTTATTTGACCAATAATCGGTAGCCGAGGATATCATGGAAGCGCCGTCGACATCGACCAGCTGTTAGCTGCTGACCGCCAATCGCGTCTAACATACGCTCAAGCCATCCTTAATCACCACCAAGAGGAAGAAATGTACTCTTCTGGGGGACTGAAAATCCGCGTGTAACCCAGGGAGAGCCATTACACCCGCTCAAAGTCACTGTATGGTGTGCTGTTTTCGCTGGAGGAGTCATCGGACCTTTTTTCTTCGAAGACGTCGCGGGCCAAACGGTTACTGTGAATGGTGAGCGCTACAGAGCAATGATCAACGAGTTCTTTTTGCCGCAACTTGATGAATTGGGATTGGAAAACATGTGGTTCCAACAGGACGGTGCAACGGCACACACTGCTCGTGCCACAACCGATATGCTGAAGGATGCATTTCCCGGGCGCCTAATCTCGTTTTGGCGATTTGCACTGGCCAGCAAGATCGCCTGATTTGACCGCTCCAGACTTCTTTTTATGGGGCTTTTTGAAGTCGCGGGTTTATGCCAACAAGCTTCAGACTCTTGCTGCTCTTAGAGACAAGATCCGTCAAGAATGTGAGGACCCATCGCCGGAAGTTTTGGCCAAAGTGATGGAAAATGCCATAAAAAGGGCTCAAATGGCAACCAACTGTGGCGGCGCCATTTACATGACATCATGTTCTCGACTTGATGTAAAAAAAAACTAAAAGACCAAATAAAAATAATCTACAAGAAGAATCATAGTTTTTCATTTTTTTTTTTAAATTACAGCCAAAAAATATCGCAAGGTTACTTTTGCGGCACCTTGTCTAAACAATTTAAAGGCCAAATTTTGGTCAAGGACCGTTTTTTCGATAATCCTACACTTTGTCAAAAAAAATTTATTTCGCTATTCCTTCGATTAATTACTAGATTTAACATTACTTTAACGAAATTTGTTTGGTTTTTAATTTCAGAGGGCCCAGTTCAGAGCTATAGTGGTCACCGCAAAACGTCTTTTTTGAGAGAAGCTCCCGGAGATCAGCTGCAAACTATATCAGCCAAATAAATATTTTTACTAATACTAAGTCTTAGAATACAATTAAAAGATAACATTATATGTGTACAAGTTTTTAGATCAATAAATTTAGAAGTTCTCAGAAAAAATTCTGGAAAACTCGTTTTTTTCGGCCTTTTAATTGTATATAACCGCTTAAATTGAATAATGAATTTTAAATTTACTTTATCGAAATACGTATAAAAAAAGTTTAAATAAAAACTTTAACTCTGCTTGTGAAAAAAAGTTTATGAATTGGGGTGAATCTTACCACAGTGTGTCGTTTACGACCAAAAAAAAGAAAAAAAATAATTGTGCCTACGGAAGGCTAACAGGCCTGTATCTATTTTCGTCGACCTCCTCATAGAATTAAGCTGAATTATCTGATTACACTTTCACAGACTGGTTACGTCTACTGGGTCAAACATTTACAAACCGATTAATTCGAGAATACTGAAGGCACAATAACATGGTATTGTTTTTTGATGAGCTTTACTAATCAATGGGAATGGTCGTATGATGGGCATAGCGTGTGGTCTGCGTTTAGTCGGTTGCATGAAACAACCAAGTTTAAGTAGATGCTTTCCATTTCAATTCAACCGGGCTACTCGGGTCATGTTCTTCGATTTCGATGTAACTTAAATATGTTGCTCTCTGGTCAAAATAATGAGACACGTATTTTTTTGTTCGCCCGAAAAAAATTTTTTTCAAGAGTTATCGGCAATTTTGTTTTTTGCCTCAAACTCGATTTTTTTTAATTATATAAGAAAAAAATTTTTTGAAATGCCCATAACTTAGTCAAAAATGAACCGATTTTAATAATTCTGGGTTCAAAATGATCGTAATTACTTACACAAGCGACTTCATGTAGAAACAATTGCAAAAAAGTAGTTGAAAATTTTTTATTTAGTAAAAAAGAAAAAAAATTTAAATTTTTTCAAAATTCAATATTTCAAAAAGTGCATTTTTTTTTTTTTATAACTTTTTCCAAATCAAAAAAACATCTCAAACTTTAATTGAGCTGCATGCCTAGTAGCTAAAATGCGTTGTTTTTGAGTAATGAATTTTTAAGTAAACACCCTGTTTCGCACTTTTTGTTTTTTGCAAAATAAAAAATTTTCAACTACTTTTTTGCAACTATTTCTACATGAAATCGCTCGTGTAAGTAATAACGATCATTTTGAACCCAAAATTATTAAAATCGGTTCATTTTTGGCTAAGTTATGGGCATTTCAAAAAATTTTTTTCTTATATAATTAAAAAAAATCGAGTTTGAGGCAAAAAACAAAATTGCCGATAACTCTTGAAAAAAAATTTTTTCGGGCGAACAAAAAAGTACGTGTCTCATTATTTTGACCAGAGAGCAACATATTTGAGTTACATCGAAATCGAAGAACATGACCCGAGTAGCCCGGTTGAATTGAAATGGAAAGCATCAGTAGCAGTGCGCATAGGCATCACTTTCAAACGTATTTACCTCTGCATTTTGTTATATCAACTGCATATATTTTATGTACATACGTATGTGTGTGTAAGTATGTATGCACGAACTCATGTTTGATTTCTACTCTACTAAGCAAATCGCTCATCAGCGCGTGTAGCGATGCATCGGCAATTGAACGCAGTGAGTTCAGTTCAATTTCCACCTTTTTCACTGCGCCTATCTGGCTACCTGTCACATTGTGGATAACTGTTCACTGTGGTAAAGTAGGAAGGAAAAGTAACATAATTTAATGTACATATGTATGTATGTATGCATCCAAGTAGGTATGTTTGTATTAAGCCATATAAGTGTGTTTGCTGTAACAATTTCTTAATAAATAAAAAAATTCTGTAGAATATGAAAACCGCATTATTATTATTTTTTGCTGCCTGTCCCTGAACCCTAAATACCGAACTACCTACGCAATTGACGCTGACGCTGCCAACACTGACAATGGCGACCGGCAACTCAAAATGCAGCAGCGGAACGCGCATTACAGTTCAATAGTGCATGCATTGTTGGCTAGAGAAAAACTCTCCATACATCCATGCACATACATTCACACATTAATAAACGTGCTTGTGTGCGCACTGTAGGCGCGTGTGTGCATGTTTGTGGGGCAATGCACATAAATAATCTGCCGGGTGCAACATTTTGAGCGGCGTTGCCATCACTTTATTATGCCGCTAAGCGGCCCTAATCATCGTACACACCAGTGCGTTCGAGCACACATTCACATACGTACAAACACATACTGCGTGCGTGCATTGCATACAAACGCCGAAGCGGTCAGAGTAAAAACGTTGAGCAGAAAGTTTGATAGCAGCTTGAATGGACGAAAAATGTATCTGCGCATGCGCAACGACAGTGGCGGTCTCCACTAAGTGCTAAGGCATGCCATGCTAACAATATAACAAATGAATACAAAAACAAACATGCCTTAAGGAATGAATGGGTAGTTTAGAAGAGATAGCAAACATAATTGTTGACTTCGGACAAAACCACTTAAGTCGACTTAGCACTTGCTTTCTGTTAAGCTCCAAAGTAAAAGGATCAAATGCATTATCTGAACAATTTAGGCCTTTAAGCAAAAGCTTGAGAATTCCTCTGAATAAACTTCGAATACAACTTTGTAATTTTTGTGTCAAATAGCCAAATGTATTGATCCAAAAGCAAAACATGCTAAAGTCAGATAAGATGTTTTACCAAAAGTCCTTTGATATACATACATACATATATACATTTGTACTCATTTATGAAAGAAATGTAAATAAAGTTCTACGTGTGTGTGTGTGTGTGATGACCTATACGAGTATTTATTTATCTTGAGTTTTTATTCTATTTATTGCTTCAACAGCTTCGTACTGTGTTGCGAATAATTATAAACTCAAAGCAATTTTATGCTCCATCTGTATAATGACGACAAATTACGTGTAATAAATAATATAAAGTAATCTCAAAAACCAAAGTTCAATGTCTTCATTTATTTTTCAGCTCAGTTAAAAATATTTACGGTTTATGTTTTGAAGCTTGCGAATGATAAAAGATAAATTTTGCTTCATATCACAATTTTACAATTTTTTTATCACAAGCACTAAAAATTATGAAAGCGGATGTCACCCAGATCAACTTTGCTAAAAATAGTAGGTCAAGAATCTCAATTTTTTTCGAAGGATCGAAATTTTAATATTTTGGGCAAAAGAGCAAATAATTTACCAGATATATTGGGTTGGGAAATAAGTTCGTAACGTTTTTACCGAAGACTTTTATTTAAACAAGAAACAATATGTAATTATATCAATGAATTAATCAATTATATATTCGTCGTTGCTGTTTACAACTTCTTTCCACCTTTCGACCAATTTGTTGGTGCTGTTCCGCCAAAAATCGCCTCGTCTGGTGTCAAAGAAGTTATTGAGTCAGTTTTCAAGGACCTCTTTGTTATCGAAGGTAACAGGTTTGACAGGGAGCGGAAAAGGTGATAATCGGTCGGTACAAGTTCCGGAGAATACGAGGGATGCTGAAGGACCTCCCATTCGAACTCTTGGAGTACGGCTTTGACGACTTGTGCAACATGGGACCTGGCGTTGTCGTGAAGGAGTATGGTTTGGCCATGCCGGTCAGGTCTTTTCAGTCGAATATCCTCATCAACGCAGTGCAGCTACATAATGTTGAGCTCCTTGTTGACCGTGACAATCTTTTCGAGCATTTCCCAGTGCATCATGCCCTCCCTTTTTTGGATGAACATCCGGCTTGATTCTCGGCTTTGACGTATCTTCTGGAGCCACTCACTCCTTTTTTTGCTTCATATTAATGTAAAGGCACAATTTCTCATCTCCCGTGACGCTTCGAGCAAAAAGTCTTGTTTATGACCGCGTTGCTGGATGGCGGGTGATATGCTAAGCGACTTACTTTGTTGTTTTCCTTGAGCGCGTGAGGCACTCAGGCTTCCAATTTTCCGGTACATCACATAAAATGAAGGTGATTGTGAATCGAAAGCGTTAATAACGCAGTTAATTTTTTTTTTTGCCAATTAACTACTGGTTCGATGACCGTTCTTCTTTAAATGTGCTTTGAGAGGTTCTTCATCGAATGCAGACGGCCTTGAGCTGCGGGAGGTGCCATCGACAGCAAAGTCGCCATTTTTGAAATTTGCAACCCATTTCCGTGCTGTAGACTCACCTATGACGCTTTCTTCAAACACGTCACAAATGTTCAGGGCTGCTCCGGCAGCTTTTTGACCTCAATGAAAAGCAAAGAAGTGTAGTCTCAAAACTAATAAAAAATTAAATAAATCAAAAATATACAATAATTAACGAAGTTTTGTAAAGCAGAAAGTGTTCTACCGAATGAATACTTACCCTTTGCCAAACAGCAAACAAATCATTGTAAAATATTTTATAGTACATTTTAATTCTCTACCACTTACCCAAATGGGCATTTTGGCCCTTTCTCTAAACAAGAATAAAGAAAGTTGATTAAAAAAGAAATTTTAATCAGACAATTTTGCTGAAGTTCACTGCAAATGACAAAATTCGTACAGATTAAAGTGAGTGTGCAAGAAAGTTTTGCCAGAGTTAATTTTTTTTGCTGTATCGCATGGATTGGCATACAAATTAATTTGAAGTAACCGATTTTTAACGAGCATCTCTTTTCGGCATCATTCACTTCTCTTGGCGGGGTTCCCCACAAGTTTTCATTCGGCTTCAAGTCTGAACTTAGCCATGATAACAGTTGGGTTATAAAAGTCCTGGTCACTCTTTTGTAGAGTTTGTATGTTATTGCAAATGTGAAGTGTGAGAATTCAACAACTATTTAAATAAAGCTGGAATTTAATTTCCAAAAGACGGGGACTGTATCGCGTTAACCAATTTAGAACGAGCTTTTGCTTGGAATAATTCCTATTAAAGCTTTAACAGAGTGTGTTTAACAATATTTAAATGAATATGAATGACACTAATAATATTTTTAGTAATTATATTAATCATTTTGTTCAAATTTATAATTTTTTTAAATAATCAGAAATGTGCAGTACAACAAGACATATCCGGAATTCCCCTACAGTCTCACTGTGTTTATTCTGTTTCGCGCATATCTCGTCCCTTCCTTTGGGCCTTGTTTACTTTGTGTAGGTGGGATGTTTCTTGGGAAATGCCCCAAGTTTGTTTTGCCTGCAAGCGCAATGGTGTGTTGTCTTAGGAAGTTTTTCCGCGTGTTGGCTATTCAGGAATATTAACATTTTTAAAATTTCTTTTTTCTTAGAATTTCGAATTTTTTGTTTCGAAATAAACAGCATGCATTTTTACAGTTAATTCCGGAGACGTACATTGCACATCATTGCCAGTCTAGAGAAGAAATTCACAGTCGACGTGCATTGCAGTTCAATACAGTGATATATTAATTAGGTATGAGAGAGTTCTACTAGTACCTATGTCACTTCATGTTGAATATACCCTGCTGCGGTGGATGCCAACTCTGCAAATATTGCGTTTGACTGACACTTTTTAGTTCGCATTTTCAGCTAAAAACCAATATGGCCGCTGAGTCTCAGTCGGCCACAAAGATTTTTGCCTCAAACGAAAAAATCGTAAAGCAAAGAATATGATGGGATTGCAGAGAATATTTAGTTATTTGAGTGAATATTTGAGTTCATTGGAGATTGTCAACAAGAATGATAGAAGCTAGATTGCGCCCATCAAAGAGTGCGGGACGTCACATTAGCTGAGTTGTGCAGTGTTGCCAACTATTTACTCTTCGTAACTGTGGGTGTTTTGGGTGTGGGTACTTTTTTAATTTAAAGCTACCGAAACTGTACATATACATATACATATATTCCCATAGTTCGTAGATGAAGGAAGGACCTCGAACTGTAACTCTTAGAAAATATTTTGAAAGTGCAAATCTAATTTTTTACTCCTACTGAGGTTATATAAAAATATTAAAACTTCTTCTCGCAACTCTTCTTAACATTGAAAACCTCACGCATTTTAAAAAGCGTTTAAATTTCCTGAATGCGAATTGAAACCATAGAGGTGTAATCGTTTCTTCCGGTTCTCAATCTTTAGTGTGACATAGGGCATCAAGAGGTATATTCTTAGTAAAAATAAACAAAACATACCAGAAAATACCAAAGAAGACTTAACGACATTTTTACAAAGGAGTACCTTATCTTGTAACATAACCTCAAATATAGCAAAAAAGTCGTTCTCTTACCAAAAAACTCATAAATGAAGTTGTACATAGCCAATACACATTTACTTATATAAAAAGTACATTTTAAAGACAATTTGTCATAAAAATTTGGTATTATAGTTTCTTTAAATGGGCATTTTAGAGCGTTTTTATATCCAAAGCTTGGCAACACTACAGTAGCGAGAGAGAGTTTTGACTGCTGGAAGGAGAAAAACATCAACAATAACCGAAATCGCGGGCAATGCGACCAGATGGTAAAAAAGTAAAGCTAAATAACACTTAGTGAATTATTGAACTAAGTTTTAAAAAATACATATTTTACAAAACTATAAACATTACGTTTTAATTAGAGCAGGCTAGAAAAATGTCATGAAGAAAGAACTAAAACTCCGTGACTAAATAACAAACAAAAAAATGCTAAATCAAGTTACTAAATTGAAAATCTGGCCATACTGGTCACCAATTGTGCTTATATGACGTCGCTCATTGTCAAATTCGCCGAGAGCAAAGAGACGGTACCACGATAGGCGCCATCTCATTATTCTTCCCAGTCAAGGATTGTCAAGGATGATAGATTACAGGACTTGCCCATCCGAAGCAAGACAATTTTTGTCGGAGTAACTTAGGCTTGGGATACATAATTTCATTTTAGACATTTCTAATTGTTTAGTAACTTCCCACTAGGTTATAAAATAAATATGCATTTACAAGCCTAAGAGTTAAAACTAAGAAAATTAGTTCATAATTGTTCACAGCACTGTACTTACATACATACGTACACATGTACACAGTATGTTTGTTTGTATGCTTACCATTTTTCTCTTCTTTCCTCATTTCTTATTTCAGTTAGCGTCTCATTGTCTCATTATGCGGTCACCCTTTGTGGATTCTCCCTTTTGTTATAAAAACAAATTTACAAACACATACACACACATCTATGTAAATAAATAAAGAAATTAGAGCTAATAATATTTATGTTACTTTTATTAAACATATTCGTAGTTTCAATTAATAAAAATAAAGGGATAGTACAAGGTGGCACAAGTTTAAGCACCCAAATAAATGCGGCCATCATTCAAAAATACTTTTTATTTATTTAGTGAAAAAGTTATTCAAAAAAATTTTATGAATAATTTCGCGTCGCCATGTATGTACTAAGAGATTTTCATGGGAATAATATTAGTGTGAGGCCGCTAGGTAGGTCAAATGGTTGAAGTACCAATCTTCTAATCGCCAAGTAGCCGTAAGGCGCCGTTTCGATACCTCCGACATGCAGATATGTATCTACAGCCAGCCGGAGCTGTTGATGTAATGGGGAAGATTGATGGGATTCAGTTTGGCGCACCGCCTTATGCTGTCGAAGAAAGGAGCATCCTTTAATCTTAATCGTTTAACTGCCAAACCCGGACATTTACTGGAAAGTGGTCAACAGTCTGCTTTCCTGAAAGGTCTCCTCAGCTTTTGAAATGAGGATTAAATGGTAAACCAAGGTTTTCTACATACGTGCCGATCGTCAAATAATCGGCAAGCACAGATCTGAGTTTGGAAATTGAATGGCGTAAAGCCACCAATACTTTCTGAGTCCTCCGTCTATTGTACTGAGGCCAAAGGATTTTCGAAATTGCATGTAAAGAAATGGAGCTCTATTCCTTTTGCACTTTTCTGAGAATTAATTTGTGTGATTATGCTTTAACAACAGTCAAGGGGATGCCGATGACCGGATAGGAAATCTCGAAGACCAATGCAGTCGACCTCTTCCTGGCAAGCTCATCAGCAATGCCATTTTCCTCGATGTTTCCCCTGGAATCCAGATCAGAGAAATGCTAACTGCACGCCCTAGAGACTTGATCTGAGTTGACCAGCTTTGATCTGCACCATGGCGTCGTATGAGCTTTGATCGCGGCTTAACTATCGGAAAACATATTAATATCCCCTTGCTCTTACGTTCCCTAAGTACAGGGCCCGCCATCTATCGTTACGGATTTGAACTAGGTATTATTTGAAGAATGGTAACACTTAGCTGTCATCTGATTTGACAGAAAATTAGTTTTATTCTTCCGCTGAACGAAAATGGTTGTGTATACGCTCAAAGAACGCTGGGAAATATTGCGACATTACTTTGGAAATCATGGTAATGTTGCAGAATGTGTACGAAAATTATGTACGGCAATGGGAAGAAGAAAAGCACCAAATGAAGCGTATGTGCGTTACTTTGCGAAAAAAGTAAGAGAAATTGGGTTGCTTATTGACAAACCAACGCGATTTGACGTCGTTGGATTATTATCTTTGGGGTGCCGTCAAAGACCAGTGTTATGCCAACAAACCAGCAACAATTGATGAACTGAAGACCAACATACGCGATGTCATAGCTGAAATACAGCCGCATACAATCGAAAATGTGTTGAAAAATTGAACCAATCGTATGGGATGGTGTATGGCTAGCCGAGGCAGCCATATGAATGAAGTTGTGTTCCGTCATTAACCGGAAGGATTGTACTTCAAAATAAAAAAAAACAGTTTGGAAAAATATTAAGTAGTTTCTTTTTTATAGCATTTTTAATTTCGTAAAGTTATATGGCGGACCCTTTATTTTGCATGCTTGCGGGATTGCAAAAACTGCTGCCTGAAAAACACTAGCCGTATTCGGCAGTTTTAAGAAAATATATAAATCGGCTGATTTAGAGAAACCTCCTGCTGCGACTCTCGATTCCATCTTGGAGTCGTCAGTGAAGACAGAGATACCAGCTGCGGCGCAGATTTTCTCCTCGTTAGAATCCGGCCTACTTAGAAAGATTGATCTAGCACAACCCGAAATTCACGAACGAAATTCCAGTTTGCGGATAGAGATATTTACGAAGTTCAAAGAAATACGGTGTTAACTACCTGTAAATGCTACCATGTTCCTTGAGAGATTGCATCCAGAGGCCAACCTCTTTTAACCTTATTGCATTTTCAGCAGCGATAGAAATAACGCAAAAGTGGATGGGAAGTAGGTGAAAAATAACATTCAGGGCAGCACTGGAACAAGTTCTACATGTTCATCTGTCTAGTTCACAACTGTCAAGTATGATCGACGTTTGACCCCATTTGTAAAAATTATAAATTTTTCGATAGCACATACATAACCCAATTTTCAAAAGTGTCAAAGAACAAATTTCTGGAATTTTTATAAAATGTGTTCAAATTTGAAATTTAGATTGATATGGCTTTTGTTGTTGAATGTACTGTATTTTCATAAAAAAATGTAATTACAATTGGAAGTCATACATAGATAAATAAATAGTCAAATATTGTCAATGTGTAACGCTTTGATAATTTTGCTACGGAGTGTACAATAAACAACAAATTTGGCGGAACAGCTTGTCAAACTTGCCACACGCCAATTAGAAAACTCAGATTTCAAATATTTATTTCAACCTGTGACGCTACTAGAATCGGTGATTTGGAAGGTGATAGCTTACGCCGACGATGTTGTCATTGCGGTCTGTGGTAAATTTAAGAGACCTAACACAAAATGCTCTAGATTTCTAGGTGGGCAGAAAAGAGTGGCCTAGGAGTCAGCCCAGGCAAAGCACAACGCATATTGGTCACTAGAAAACATAGGATCCCTCAGTTAAGTCCAATTATCCCAAGTACTTGGGATTAACCATAGATAGGAAATTGACTTAGAAGTCAAACATCTTAGAAAGAGTAAGGAAAGCGAGCTTAGCTTTTTATGCCTGTAAGAAAGCTTAAAGTAAGACCTGTGGAATTAAATCTAAGGTTGCTCATCGGCTTTATACTGCAGTTATCACACCCATTCTTCTATATGGAAATATTGTCTGGTGGTGTGATGAGAAAAATACCTACCTATTCTAATTTATTGAGGAAGGTGCAGAGATCAGCGGAATGCAGTAATATGTGTGGTCATGAAAGACACGCCAACCATGATTTTGGACATCATGTTACATCTGCCACCCTTGCATCTCTTCTGCAAATACTCAGAGGCCTGTTCCGCTTTAAAGCTCAGAGCGAGCTCACAATGGAAGACTGTCGCACATGGAAATTCAAAATTCATCTTAGAATCCTAAACGGATATATCCAATGATTGTGATTATCGCTCTCCCGCTCTCTACTTGGAAAGGAATTTCTCAGCAGAAATCTCTTCTAGACTGGAATGGCTTGAATAAGATCCATCACCCAACACACCCGCACGGACGGATCTAAAATGGATTGCGAAGACCTTTTTATCAGAGGGTCCTTTAAACTTCCGAATCACTGCAGGTTTTTCAAGCGGAAATAAACGCTATCCATGAAGCTTTAAGATGGTTAGAGATAAACAGAATATCATCAATAGATATCTGCATTCTATTATACAGCTAAGCTACCCTACGGGCTCTGGATGTATTCCAAATAACATCAAGGAGTGTTTTACATTGCGGCCAATCTCGGGACGTAGGGCTGACCAACTTGCAGGAAAAGGTAGCGGTATGCCAAACATGAATCATATTATGGGGGTGCCTCTCGGAACTTGTAAGCTTCTTGTTATGGACGCACTAATCAGTTCTGTAAATCAAAGATGCATTAGTGCCGATACCTGTAGGAAGTTCCTAGACAAACATGAACAAGGCTAAATCTACATCTGTCCAAAAATATTATGAAATGGAGTAGACTTCAAATTAGGACCTTAGTAAGCGACCTCACAGAACAATGTCCCATAGGAAATCATGGAAGAAGGCGTTTACATGCATCATTTCTGTCTTAGCTGTAGGAATAAGGAGGAATTGGAAACAATTTAACATCTCTTTTTGTACATGCCCGGCTCTAGCCAGAAGCAGGAACCGATATTTAAGATCCTACTTCTTGATAAGTCTAGATGATCTATACACTAGGTATCAACAACCGTTTACGCTTTGTCCAAAGCTCAGGAGGGTTTAATATGCGACTCACAACAGACCCATTTCGTGGTCTAAGTGGCTTCGCTGTTCTTTTGTGCGATGCAGCTGCCAAACCTAAACCTAAACCTAAACTTTGATGTTGAAAATGTGAATAGAATCCGTGAAGTTATTTTTAATCCATTAATATTTCAAACTTATTTCATCTACTTGCATATCTCGAAATCGATCATGTATGTATGTATGCATTTGGCCTAAAAAGTGTTAACATGAAGGCTATCATTTTAGCAAAACTACTTGGCTAAACCACCACACACTTATGAACCGCCTCGATGACGACATCTTCGATGGAGACTTCTGAGCAGCAGGGTGCAACCGGTGCAAAGCGATTATCCGAATATGAATCAAAAGAGAAAATATGTAAGTATAAAAAACGATATCAATTCCATTGAATTCACAGACCCTCGCGAAGTGACGATGTAACGCTTGCTTCAAGATCCCTTTTTTCAATTTTTCAATTAAATGAAGAGGCACGACGTAACTTCTGCGTTTTGTCTACTCCGCTGTTTTATCCTCGCTTAAGTATGGATCACTCATTCATTTCCTTTTTCACCACTGCTTTTGGCTTTGTGACAGCTGCTATCCTGATGCACCTATTGTCGATCCTTTCGTCAAATGCACGCATTGGCCTCTAGGGATGTCCTTTGCTTCAATTATTGGCATATACACACATACATACATATATGCATCCCTACAAGGATGTAAGAGTATTTATGTATATCCCTCTAGCTTCTTCTTATTCTTCTGCCACATTTAATAATAATTTTGCTCTTGTTAATGCATACGCTTTTGCTGCTGGGACGATTTGTCCGTATGTCTTGATACGTAGTAACAGCAACATCAGTAATAAACGACATTGTGTCCTTTTCTTCCTTTCGTTTTGTCCTGTTACTTCGGCTCACACATTTTTGATGTGTGGCTACTATGGATGCCTGTGTTTTGCTGTCTTGTGCGACCACGCGCATTATTTAATTGCAGATAATATCGTCAATGGCATCGGCAACAACAAAAACAATAACAACAACAAATACATTCAGTTTTGGGCGAAATATATATGACAATAACAACAGCTGACACTTTGTTCATATTGGCTTTTAGGCCTTATTAGTAGTTTTGTAAAGCATAACAGTGACTATACTTTGTTGTTGTTGTTCATGTTTTTGGTGGTTTCATGCCCTTACATATATGCGTATGCACATATCTTCAGGTAATTTCATACGAATCAAACAGCCGCTGTCAAACCATAGCACGTGTCAATGCAACATGAATTAAATTGCAGCTTGCAACAAAGGCAACTCATAGCCAGCGTAGTCTGTTTCGAACATCAAGGGCATAGAGGGTACGTCAACAGAGTTTTGATATATTGGGTTAATTTTTTTAGTGGAAGAGCTGTTCGATTTCTGTGTCGACAATATTTTGAAATTATAATAGTTAAGTAAGTTGAATATAAACAACAATTTGTATTATGAAACGCCAACTCGGAAATTTTAACATGCCAAGGAATTGAAAGGACAACTAAGAGGAAGTTACGTGCCTACCAAGGCGAATTCATACAAGGTGAAGACACTTAAGCACATTTATATGCATTTTGTTTTTGCTATTTCGTATTTTGAATGTCAAAATTTCAATTAGAATATAAACAAGTAAACTAAGCAACAATAGAGAAGCAGTCAGAATACCAAATTGCAAGAAAAAAAGAATAAAACAGATTAATTGCTCTAGTGCCACCACATCGGTGCATACTTTAGCAAAACAAACAAAAAATTTCACAGAGCACAAAAAAGAAGCAATCGATTTTTTTCAAAATCAAAAACAAGATTACCGAAAGTCATGCCACACATAAAAAATGCAAAAGGTGGTTAGCCTTACTTCTCAGCGCAAAACCAATGTCTTGCTACACAATGGATTGCCTCCAAAACTAAAAAGAGAACTAACATATATGCAAGGTGGCTCAAAATTAATCATTCAATTTCGTTCTGGAATATCTTTTTACAAAAAAAAGTTTCTGAGCGATTGAAATATTTATTTTGATCTTTACGTGCCCCATTGCTGGTCTGTTTGTGTACTGCGGTTGTCTAGTTCTCCAGTGTCAAATATGATTGACGTACGATGACATTTGCAGCAATTATAAATCTTTCGATGGGTTGATTAATTTTGCGCCAATACATGTTCAACGCATAGTGCCGACAGAACAAAAACAACAGGGCAATGTACACTGGTGGCAAACAAAATATACTCATAGTTTTTGTACTTTTTCCATCGTTCATAGCCCCACTAAAATGCACTGATGGTTAATTGTTTTTCTTTTGATCTCTCGTGTTCTTATCAACAACACAAACATTTAGCTTCCCAATGGAAAATAAGAGAAAACGCGATCAATACATTTACAGGGGCAAGCTAAGGTCGCAAGAAAAATAGAGTCATCATAGTCTCCTTAAAACAGTGACGAATTTTTTGTGATGAAACATTGATAATAACCTAGTTTCGAATAAAAAGTTTATAAAATGGGGCGCTGTTGCCATTGTACCGAAAATGAGAAAAGAATTGTGGGAAACCCCGAATAAAAGAATGTACAATAAAAAAATTCCAAAATTAACGTTCCGATCATTTGGGTAGAAATGCACTGAAAAGCCAAAAGAAACACCGAAGAAAAACGGTGAAGACCATGAAATACAACCGGTCAAGGAGATTGTGTTCTTGTTTGTGTGTCGAAATTGCAGCCATTTTCCACATCCAAGAAAATTAAAAACGCCTTGAATATTCCTATCAGTTCTCGAACAGGTCGTTGTAATTTGGCTGAATCACATTTTCCATGGTAAGCATCGAGAAAAACGCTCCGCTTTAAAGTAAAATCAATATTCACAAAATAATGTATTTTGCCAGAGAATACAGAAATGAGACCAACGACAAATGGCAAACAATTATGTGGTTTGATAAGTGAAAAATAAACCTTTTTAGTAGCGTTGGCCGCTCGTATGTTCACAGACCTCGACGGAAAGAACTGATAGAACGGTGAACCACAGCAGCGGGCTATTGTATTGGGCCGTTGTAAAGGATCGATGGCATAATTAATTCCGTAAAATAGATGGATATTTTCCAAAATGTCATGTTACCTTATGCTGAAGAGCAGATGCCGATAATTTGGGGCTTTCATGAGGATAACGATCCTAAGCACTCGGCTGTTGCGACAAAAAAAACATGGCTGCGTTATGAAAGTGCAGGTGCGGGATAGAATGACCCACCCATCACCCAGATCTCTTTCCGAGTTCGAATTTATGGAAGATTGTGAAGCTGGAGCTCTCTAAAATGGGATTTATGGTGACTGCAAATGGAACGAGCTGTAAATGCGATGCCCCGAAGATGCGTCTCTATTATCCGAGCCAAAGGACCAACAATTAACTATTAAAATGAAAATCAAATTTTCTGAACTTTTTTTCAGTTAAATTGCCTTTTTGTGTTAAATGTTAAGGGGTTATATACCTTGTGTTGGACTAAAATATCGAACATTTTTTTACGGCATATTCTAAAATTGCATCATCTTAAAAATATAAATTCAAAAAATCATAAGGATCGGAGTACTAGAACGAAAGTTACAGACCGTGGAAGCGCGCGACCTTATCCATAAATGACCTTATTCATACGCAAAACTTTAGACGCGATTATCTCGAAGTCGCGTTTTTTTGAAAATTACCGTCGCGGTATAGTATTTAAGTATTTATCAAAAACTATTTGACCGATTTGCATAAACTTTTTTTTAAATTATTCAATGTTACAACCTCGTGAATCTGAACGGTTCACTTTTTATAAATATTTGCATAGAATTTGCTGGAATTATTTTTTTTTAATTTTTCAAGCCTTCAAAAATCGTTTTTTTGATGCAAAGCAATTTTTTTTTGGGTAAATAAACCCTTCAGATTCACTAAAAAACATTTTTCTACAATAATCATTTAATTTTTTTGATTTCAGTTGAGCTGCTCATGCGCTACCGTGATCACCGCAAGCCTCTTCTAAAACACCGCGTTTCGGGGGAGGGGCGATATCAACAATAAATAATACAATTTTTTAAAATAAAAACACCAAAATGTATTCTTCGAGAGTTACCCTTTAGTATGATAGGAACCTCAATTGAATAAAAGTTCAAAAACATATTTAAAAAAAAAAATTATGACAATCGTCCATTTTTTCGGGCTCACAAGGTATATAACCCCTTAATAATATTGGAAATAAAATGAAAATAATATATTTTTTGCCTACCTCTATTAGCACTTTAAGTGTATCGATCGTGTTTTCTCTTATTTTTCATGTTCGTGTTGTTGCTAAGAATACGATATCACAACAAAAACATGCGTATACAACAATTCATCATAGGTGCATTATTACTGGGGATATGAACGATGGGAAGAGTACAAAGCCTAAGGTATATTTTTTGGGCACCAGTGTGTTTTGTTTGCTTTGGTCCTTAATATATCAAAATTTATAT
>JAYXIM010011074.1:0-15388 GCA_037575425.1 Anastrepha fraterculus | reverse complement strand
ATTAGGCTCTTGCACCTAACATTGGTGGGTTTTGACACATCGTAATATAGTTTGGCCTATTGACGCTGGTGCGGTTATTGAGGATATGTGGTTTCAACAAGATGGTGCGACGTGCCACACAATTAGCGAGATAATCATTTGGCCAAGACTACCTGACTTAACACCGTTCGACTATTTTCTGCTATGGCTACTTCAAAGGCAGAGTTTACGTGAATAAATCTGAAGTAGTTGAAGCTAGAATCATAAAATTTACACCGAACCGTGTGGATATAAAGGGTGTTTTTTTAGAGGTTAGGTTTTCAAGATGAAATAAAACGTATGTATATAATTTAAGTTTATGGCCAAGAATTTAGCTTTATTATAAAGATAAGGGTTTGCCATTATGTTTTAAAAATGATTTCGGGCAAGTGGCCGCCGCGGCTGGCTCGAATAAATTCCAGCCGAGAGGCCCAATTTTCAACCACTTTTTGCAGCAATTGGGGCCATATGTCAGCAATAACGCGCCGAATATTCTCTTCCAAGACGTCAATCGTCTCGGGCTTATCTGCGTACACAAGCGACTTCACATAGCCCCACAAGAAATAGTCCAGCGGTGTTATATCGCACGATCTTGGAGGCCACGCCACAGGTCCACGGCGCGAGATAATGCGCTCACCAAAAGTTTCCTTCAATAAATCGATTGTTGCGTTGGGTGCACTTTCGGCACGAAATTGCCTAGAGACAGGCCCAGTAATGCCAAAATTTCATCGAATGTTTATCAAGTAGAATCATAAAATTTACACCGAACCGTGTGGATATATTTACAGCAAGGATAATAGTTTTTTAAAGTTTGCGCTTCAACTATGGTGAGAAAGAAAAATGTGAGAAGAACTTCGGCTGCTATGCCACTTGCGAGAGTCGGCAGCCGAATTCTACACGATTATTTCACATGTATTGAAATTCTCGAACAGCAGCGAAGTACCATTGGTAGTTTTATTTCGTATAGCACCAACACAATCTCAGTTTCTTTGTAAACATATACCAAGTGACGTCAGCCCATTAGCTGATTCTGTCAAATTCACTCAGTGCCGAATAACGGTATGTTAAAGAGTACACCTCTAAACATTTTTTCACCATGGCCATTACTTTGTACTTACCAACACATTCGCAAAGTCCATTTTGCCGACCTCTGATCTCGGGCTTATAATTTAAAGGAGGGAGCCTAACGAAGAGAGCCTTCAGCTATGGTGAAAAACGAAATTGAGGGAGTAGCCACGTCACCTGTTATTCGACAGTAGAACTTTGCCAGCTCATTCTTACTTACATTCTCACTTATTCACGCACTTATCCAATTAGTCGTTGTTCGACTGCAACGAGGTCAATGATGGTGTAGATTTTTTTCGTATATCACCAACACAGTCTCAATGTTTTCGCCAACTAACCGCTGTTATGACCCCTGTTACATCAGCCAATCAGCTGATTCTTTCAAATTCGCTTAGTCTTAGGCCTAGTGCGTGTGAGCAGCTGATATATATCTACAAAAAATATATAAATTTTATAAAAAAAAAAATATTTATAAATGTACAGAGATTTTCTTTGTTATTTTTAACTTTTTTGTAAACACCTTTTTTTTTAATTTTGTAAGATAAAATTCGCACACAAAAACATACAACGTTATGTAGGTAGCGATGCTTCGATCGATTGGCAAACCAGCAGCAATACGAGTACGTAAACTAGGCTAAGGCAATTTTGTACTGATTTGATGTACGTATTTGAATATAATTCGAAAAGTTATGGGATTCCATTATGGAACTTGTGAACTATGGATCACCTATTAATAAAAAAATAAATAAAAAATCTCATAAAAATATGTAATATTTTTCTTCTAAATATTTTTTCCCACATGAAATCGCATATTTCGAACGGAGCAAAAATATCTTAACCTCTTTTATTGATCTAAAATTGAAGTTCATTCTACGACGCATGCTTCAGTTTTATTTTATATTTGATGCCGTCTTTGCACTTTCCGTGGATTGGCCCCATTATACCACGTAACACACATTTTGACTCCCACAATTTTCCACACCTCAATGTGGTCCAAAACTATTCAAAAGTGCACATTATGCAACTACAACAACTGCAGTTAAGAGTTCAAATGCTCCAAGAGTTTTGTATAAACCTATTCGTGCATGCACATACAAGGTGGCGCAAAATTAATAACCCTATGGGAAGATTTATAATTTTTGGAGTGCGTAAAGTTCAAAATAAATATTTCTATCGTTCAAAGTTATTCAAAAACGAAAATTTAATGTTTAATTTTGCGCCACCTTGTGCATACATAAATTATACAATCACATTTACGTAGATGTATAATATTTTTGTATGTTTGAATGTGTGTAATGTAGAAACATATTTCCATGAATGCGTTTAAATGATTGTGCGCGCACGAAAAAATGCGTTAAACCGTTCAACCGGTCAACTTGCAACGAGCTTAAAAAAAAAAAAAATGTGAAAAAGAAATTGAATGAAGCAGAAGCAGCAGCAGTAGCAGCAACAATCGCAACAGTCGCACAGTTGGACTTCAAAAATCACAGCAACTCTATTTGTATGAGCACAAGGAAAGTTGTGGTAGCAGTGGCAGTTGCTATTGTTGTTGTCGCAGTTGCAGAACGGGCTACTAAAGCGATGCTCACTCACAGCAAAACAGTTGAAAATCAGCAGCGGATGCATTTCAGCACTCATTCAATGCCCCTGCAGCGTTGGCCAACATGCATATGTAGACATGTATATTTACGTGTGCTAGTATGTGTGTGCATTTGAATTTTGTCTACTCATGCTGCTGTCGTTGGGGCATAGCTTTTGTGTGGCCACAATAACTGTGTCGACTGGCCGCTGCACTTGCTGCGCTCCACATACATATGCACTTACGTATGTATGCATGCAAATGCTAAGGCAGAACGCATACCCACACACACATGCACATGCATATATGTACATATGTGCACTTCTAGCAAGCCATTTTAACGCTGCATCATCAGCTATCAAAATTGTTGCTATGGTTGCTGACGCTGCCGCTGTTGGTGGAGCCTGAGTTGATGTGAATGCTGCTGCTTGGCGCTGTCGTTGGAACTGTTGATGTTTGCCGTTTGCTGTTCTTTGCTTTGTTGATGCGATTTGACTGCTGTTGGCGTTGATGCGCATGATTAAAATCTTGTAGTGAAAATATGTACAAATACATTTACTGCGTATGAGCACTCACACACACACACATACAAATACATATTTTATTCAGATTGCCACATGCCATGGCCTTTTAAAATATTAATTTTTTATAGTTTTATTTCATTCTTCTGCTGCTGGTTTTTCGCTGCATTCGTTTGCGTTTGGTTTTCTTCTTCTTCTCTTCTTATTTTAGTTGTCATTACACATTTTTCTGTTTCTGCATTTTATTAGAATCGCTTTTATAATAACTCACTGCTTTCAGCGGTCAAGTGAATCGAGTTGCGGCCATATGATTTTGTTGCACACACTTTGTTGCACATTTGAGGTCAATGCTATCATCGGTCCATCAACCATGTGTTGGTTGCATTTGCACAAACGAGTGTGTGTATTTGTTAAGTAGACAACTGGGGCATTTCACAATTTAACTTAATAAATTGCAACAAAAACAAATACAATATCCTTTAAACGATTTTTTATAGATTTTTTAATGCATTCGCAATGTTTCAGCGTTGAAATATAAACTTAATATTCTTAATGGGGCATATGTAAATCTGTTAACATAGTAAACGTTCCGCACACCAAAACAAGATAGTTCACCATAAGTGAAATTAAAAATCAAATAAGAAAGCTAAACAAGTAAAAATCTCCAGGATATGACCTAATAAATGAAAGAAATGTTAAAGAGTTACCTAAAATAGCTGCAATCCATAAGAAATATATTTAATTGCGTGCTAGAGACTAAATACTTTTCACGACTATGGAAAATTGCTCAAATTACCGCCATTCCCAAAGCAGGAAAAGATGCCAACAAAACTGTCTCATATCGGCCCATCAGCTTATTGCCAATCCTTTCAAAAGTGTTTGAAAAAATATTGCTCGACAGACTAGAACCAATTTTGAGAGCTAAAAAAGTTAAACCAAGCCATCAATTCGGATTTAGACGGCAACACTCAACAGTCCAACAAATCCATAGAGTTGTCAACAAAATACTTAACGACATGAATGACGAAAAATATTGTTTAGCTGTATACTTGAACATTCCAATAGCCCATGATAAAGTTTGGCATTAAGGACTTTTGCATAAGCCCAAACGAATATTTCCATAAAACTACTATGAACTTTTGAAGATTGATCGAAAATTTTGTATAATATATGAAGACGAATATTCCAATTAGCTACCAATGACAGCCGGAGTACCGCAAGGCAGTGTACTAGGACGTCTTTTATACCTAATATACACCGCAGCTGTGCCAACTCCGGCAACACATAATGCAATGATAGCAACGTTCGCAGATGAGACTGTATTAAAAATGGCGAAAAACTGGCAGCCTTCACACTTAAAAATGGGGTATATAGTAGAAGTTAATAAAGACAAAACTATACAAGTTATATATACAAACAAAAAGACATCAAAATATAATCTTACTTTAAAAAACAACAAGATAAAATTCCGCCCAGCAGCAAAATATCGTGGAATAACTATTGACGAAAAACTAACACGGAAACACCATACGAGGGGTGCCTTTTATATGCCAGGATTTGGCAACCCTGGTGTTGCAATCTGGCAACTGACAGCTGTATCGCAAAGTTTGACATTTTCTGGCTTTTACGTTCTCAGAACGTTTTGAAATACCAGCGCTATTTGTGTTGTTTACAGTAACTTAAAAGATTCATCTCGGTCCAAAAATGGAATTAAATCGTGAACATTTTCGTGCGATTATTTTTTACAATTTTTGGATTAACTCAGCAACATTGCATGGATGAACTTAATTCATTTTTTGGCGATGAAGCTCCATCAAGCACCAGTGTTTATCTATGGTATGGTGAATTCAATCGTGGTCGTGGTTCACTCCAAGACGAATTACGTGAAGGTCGTCCAAAATCAGTTGTTGTTGAGACAATCTTATGCATTAGTGGGACCAGCATACATTCAATATTGCATAAACATTTGACTGTCAAAAAAATTTGTTCGCGTTGGATCCCACACAATTTGTCAATCGCTCAAAAAAAGGCTCGTGTCGATTGGTCGAAGGAAATGCTCAAAAACTACGATCGCGGGGCTTCGAAACACGTCTATGACATGGAGACAGGTGATGAATCATGGATTTACGCGTATGAGACCGAAAGTAAACAGCAGTCGACTGTATGGGTGTTTTAAGATGAGCCAAATCCAACAAAAGTTCTTCGCGCACGAAGCACTTCCAAGCAAATGGTCGCCTGTTTTTCGGAAAAACTGGACATGTCGCAACCGTACCACTAGAACAACGCAGAACAGTAAATTCTGAGTGGTACACAACCATTTGTTTGCCAGTTGTCTTCCAAGAAATTAGGAAAACCAATCGCCAAAGACGAATCACTCTTCACCAGGACAATGCGAGCTCTCTCACATCGGCTCAAACAACTGCATTTTTGAGCACCCAAAACATTGAATTAATGGGTCATCCACCGTATAGTCCTGACTTGGCACCGAATGACTTCTTTCTATTCCCGTACGTAAAAAACAAACTGAGAGGTCAACGTTTTTTGACACCTGAAGCAGCGGTTGCGGCATTCAGAATGCATGTTTTGGAGGTACCTCATTCAGAGTGGTAAAAGTGCTTCGACAATTGGTTCAAACGCGTGCAAAAGTGTATAGATCTTCATGGAGAATATTTTGAAAAACAATAAAGTGATTAAAATTTGATTTTGTTCTCTAATCCCGACATATAAAAGGCACCACTCGTATCATTAATAAAAGAAATGAAATTAAGAATAAGTACCGGCAATTAAATTGGCTAATCGGACGATCATCAAAACTATCACTTTATAATAAGCTGATTACATACAAAACAATTATTCATCCTATCTGGAAATACGGAATAGAAATATGGGGAACGGCTAGAAACGCAAATCTTCAACTCATACCGCGAACACAATCCAAAATATTACGAAATATAACAAATACTGGCTGGTTTATTTCCAATGAAGCCACCCATCTAAGAAACAATCACAAAATGTAGAACTAAATGCTTAAAATAGTACCGGCAGAAAATATCAATCCAAGATTAAATCGACGCACACCGACTGATAGACCCCAATTGCACAAAAATTACACTTTGTTAGTATATAACAGATTGTAATAATTAAAGGGGATACAAATAAAAACAAAATATGTAAGAGGGAAGCAGCGGTAAATTCGTGCAACTATGCCTTTAAGCTTTAGAAAGTTCTGCTTAGCAAATGTGGGTAAATACCTTCTAGTTAATAAACATACATACATACATAAACAACTGGACACTTGTCTTCTCTTTGTCTTATACATTTAATATAATTCTCCAAACTTTATTCACACTTGGTCTCTTAAAAATAGCAGCATTATAATTCTCTTAAGGTGATCCTTACGCTGCAATTAGTGGTGCCATACCTCAGCTATAACCGTAGCCATAGAGATCAGCTGTTCTGGTCAAACATTCAGGCATCACTGTTAGCGATTATTGGTGCTGCACTATAACACTTATTGTATCTATGAAATTTGCTATTTCCCCGTTGTCGTAAGTTGTTGTGAAATACTTTACATGTGTTTTGCTATTTGCTATAAAAATTTTAATATTAGAAATGAACGACAAAAATTAATTGACTTAGTGCAAATTATTCGTGTTTTCATGACAAAATGCAAATGTTGTCATTAATTCTACTTCAATATTAGCAGTTTATGGTTATGGGATGACTTATAGCCACATGCTGTGATGTTGCAGCTATGATTGTGCCACCACTAATGCAGCTTTAAGTAGACAAGGCTGCAATAGGCAAGTGTGATACGCAAGCTTCCAATACGTAAAATATACAAGTGACGCTTACGCCACTTTTGGGTGTTTGGACGAACTCCTCCTCCAATTCGAGGCGTGCATCTGGATGTTGTTCCACAAATGGAAGGACCTATAGATTTAATATGACTACGAACGGCAGATAGAAGTACCTCTTAAAAGCAGACCTCTACGGAAGGTTCTCTTTTTGGGTTCACTACCTTTTGAGCGCAAAATTCATTTATTTGGAAGCACTTAATGAGTATTAGTTAGTGTCGTAACTTATGAAGGAGGAGGAAATGAGGTCAACATGCTTTGTGTTCTCGTTCTGCTCAATATTTTTGTTATCTGTGGAGTAAAAACTAAAACAATTACAGCAACGGAGTTGCCGCTGTGTGAACACGAGGAGAAACAATAAAAACGAACTCTCAAAGTTGAAGCAACAAAAGTTTCGCTATATGAATATATTTTTGAATATTTGAATTTATATTTTTTTACCCATTTAAAAGCTTGCATAAAAAGGATGAAAGCACTTAATTGCGTAAGATTTTTTAAACTTACGAAATATATATGAAATGAGCTACATACTCTTTTTGAATTTAACACAAATTCAATCAACATAAATTTTATTAACGCGATAACAAAAAATAATGTTTAAAAAGCGGCAATAATAATCAAGACAGTAATTATCGACCAATATCCAAGCTCTCGACAATGTCTAAGCTTTGGAATCCATTGTCAAAGAGAAGATGTCACTAAATGCCACTAAATGCCTAATTTCGTGCCATCAGAATGGGTTCGTAACTGGACGGCCCACGGTGTCCAAACTCGCCGTTTTTGGAGAATATTGCATTTGAACCTTCTCAGCTGGGTAGCAAATCCTTTGCATTTGCACAGATTTTTAACAAAGCTTTCGGCAGAGTCTTTCATAATATTTTACTACATGAAATATCTTCGCTTGGATTCCATTTTGCTTTCATACAGTTGGTGAAGTCGTACATATACGGAAGGCGTTGCGTGGTCACAATTGAAGGTATAACCTCTGAAATATATACTAAATTGCCTCACGGCAGTGCTTAAGGCTACCTTACTTTTTGTTTTATTTCTATTATAAGCTTACCAAACAGATTGTAGTGGTATCAAAAATACGATGTACGACGACCGTCGTAAATGATTAAATAAATGCGTATCGTGCCATTCTTAATTCTAAAGATCCCGTAGGTTCGAATTTTGTGAAACATCAATATTGAGATAAGTGTATATATCTAATTGGCGCGAATACACACCTAAAATATCTGCGGTGTTGGAGTCGAGCTCCTCCTCCTATTTGTGGCGTGCGTCTTGATGTTGTTCTACAACATGGAGGCGCACAGCTATAGTTTCGAAGCCGAGACTCGAACGGCAAATATTTTTATGAGGAGAATTTTCATGCGCCAGATTATATACACTACGGAGGTTTGCCATTGCCTGCCAAGGGGCGACCAGCTATGTAGAAAAATGTTTTTCTTCATTTTGGTGTTTCACCCCGATTCGAACCTACGATTCTCTCTGAACATGCGCAAATGGTAGTCACGCTCCAACCCTTTCGGCTACGGTCAGCTGCCATTTTTTCATATTTCTAACATCTTAGAATAATATTGTACTTCATTCTATAAAAGAATCCAGAGTCTTAGGTGCAACTCTTCTAAAGCCGATTTTCTTTTCATAGTCACATTAATTTCGTCTTTTCGAAATCATATTTTGCCGTCGACTTTGTACGGAATAGCTTAAATTTGATGGGATCTATACCCTGAAATCGCTGTTTACTGTATTCCTGAGCTCTAAGTTGGAATATTTCGCGTTTATTTGGAAACTACACCACACATTTTTAATTGACGGTCGTACACATCCCGTTTGCCATTAAGGTTAGGTTAGCCTGGTTAAGCAACGTATTGACCTTTTGGTCCCTAGCGATACCAGATGGAGCGTTTGATATTAAAAAAATTGAAGTCTTTAGATAGTAGAAGATCGATTCTTGCTCTCTAGTTTGTTTCCAATGTTATTAAGGGTGAAATTGATTAGCCATTTCTGATTTAAGTTTTTTTACCTTCCCAAAAATTCTTCGTAACGTTCAGTACAAAGTATGCTCGTAATGCACCTATTGAATGTGTACATCGTGATTTTCATGTGACCTCGAATGCTAATTTTTCATGTCTCTTAGTTTCAAACAAAAAATAATTTTCTGGATTTTCCAGTCTTTTATACTACTGTGGGCAAAAAGTAAAAATAAGTGAATTTATTTGTCAAACTTCGCGGGATTAAAATTTCGCTCTAGCTATTTTTTCATGAGTTGGCAGCACTGTTTATAATATCTAGGCCAACTTTCATGTGAATGTCATTATTGTCAAGAGAGCATTTTTCGATTTTTACAATGTCTGATTTGATTGAGCAGAGAAATGCCATCAAATTTTGTTTGCGGAATAAAATTTCGGCTGCGGAAACGTTTACCATGCAGAAGGCATTTGGTGATTCGACCATGTCGCAGAAAAATGTTTATAAGTGGTATAAAGACTTCAAAGAGGGTCGAGAACGTGTTGATGACTTGGAGCGCTCCGGACGACCATCGACGTCAACAGATGAGCAACACGTCAATAAAGTGAAGGAGTTAGTGCTCAAAAATCGTCGGTTGACTGGTAAAGACCTTACTGATATGACCATTTTGAAAGACCATTTGCCGACAGTAGGACATGCATATAATTTCCCTATTCTTTAGTTTTAGTAGACAGTTTGAAATCATGTTTTTTAGACTTGTTGAAATATTAATTTGTATTTGTATTTTATATGTGCGTACATACATTTTTCGTCCGGTACAACACACCCAGTTCACACGGTGTGATAAAAAATATCTGTGTTAATTGTCTCCGGGTTAAGAACACAACGCTCATATATCAATACTAGCATACATCCTCATGTATCATAGATACATAATTACGAACACTTATGAATATAGAAGTAATGTCAAACAGTTTTATATCCTGTTAATTTCCACACAATTTGAGGAATTTATGCAGATTATCCTTTCATAATGGCTTCAGTATGAAAAAATTTAAATAAAAAACACAAAACACACGATTAAAAACCGCAAAGGACTGCAAAGGGTAGTCAGATGCTTAACGATAGCAGACGACATTCACGCATGCACGCTTATATTATATATGTATGTATGAGATATACGAACATTGGAGAAAGGATCTCGTAGGAAGAGAAGAACAAACGATTCAACAGCAAACGCCGCTCGAACCTCTGGTGTGTATGTTCAGCGGTCGTGGTGGCGTAATTACCTATGTATAGCTTTAATACTGGAGCGTATGCATGTGTGTGTGCTTATTTACTTGTATACTTTATACTTATGCACGCTGATAATTGTTCTTGTATGTGGCATTATCATATAACATCTGTCATGCTTCCTGCTTCAATAAAAAACACAAAAACCTACCCATGATCACCACAAACTGAAAGTTAGCTTCCACATCCTTATTCTTTAGGTATGGCAGCAAACTCAAAAATACGTATTTTTGTATATGTATGTATGTAATATACATACATATATTGAATTCAATTAATAAAATTCAAAAAGCGAAAAAGTGGCATAGTAAGTCAGTCATAATAAGAGAGGAGGACGGAAGCTTGCACTGAATGAACGACAGAGAAACTCAGTGGCGACGCGCGCGGATAAACTATTATTTACAAGAAACATTGTGACAGGAAGAACTGCAGACTTACTCTTACAGACAGCTGATCGATTTTTATCACTTTGATCTGTTTCCTTTGTAGGAACTGGAGGGCATTAAGCAGCTTTACTGAATTCGTATTTAATGGACAAATGTTTATTGTGGTCATAGGAATGCTTGTTTTTGGCATTTAGATAATTATATCAGTCAGCCGCAGGTGTGCTCTTCGATTTTGACTATGGAAAAAAAATATCGAACAAAGAATTTGTCTTACATTTTGTGTTTTGAACGGGATTTCGTGTGCCGAATCGTTGAAACTGTTGCAGAAAGCCTATGGTGAGTGTGCTTTATCGAAAACGTTTAGAGTCTACGAGTGCTGCAAGGCTTCTGCAGAGGGCCGAGAAGTCGTGGAAGATTTGCCACGATCTGGTCGCCCATCAATGTTTTCAACGGATGAAGACGTCGATAAGTCAAAAAATCGTGCTGGGAAACCATCATTTAAGTTTGAGGGAGGTAGTTAGTGACCTTAGCGTGCCTCACGAATCACTTCGCAACATTTTACACCATCAATTGGGCGGACTCCGCTTTGAGTCGATAGAAGACATTAAGGAGAAATCGCTGAAGGAGGTCTCTTCACACAGGTTTAAAAGGTGATTTGAGGACTGGACTAATCGTTGGCATATGTGTATTGCTTCGACTGGAACCTATTTTAGAAGGTGACAAGATAAAGTTGGATGATTATTTTGCGTTTTATTGAACAATTCCCTGTACTTTTTTGACAGAACATATATGAAAATGTTTTTGTTTAGCTTTGAGTTGTGTTGACCCATTTTGGAGCAAACGCGCCTTCTTCATCTTTAGCATTCAGACTTTTGAAGTGGCATGTAATATAATTTATCCCAGAGAGTTACCGTCCATATTCAAATTTTTACTAGCGTTGTATTTCTTGTTTTAGGTTTTAGTTTAGGAAGTCAAGTTTTGCATACCAACAAACCAACATTGATCCCAGCTAACACTTGACGTTTATAGATAACACTATCTACAGGTTAATTAAAAGAGACATCCAAAACACAAAAAATTAAATCAGGGTCAAAGCTACAACTTCTTTCGTCAAATTCAAGACCATCGTCAAGACTACAGCTGTTGATAAACACGTATTCGAATTTTGTGCATATCTTATTGGTACAAGTTTGTTGTTGGGCCAAAATACCTACAAGTCACATTCGGGCAGCTTGCGACTCGTTCCTGGACCGTCTCAAGACCATAATTAAGACAAAAGGTGGTGATATCAAGCAAAAGTAAATTTATTCTTAATTTTGTATTATTGCAAATATTTTACTTTGAATTGAATAAAAGTAATTTTCTAAACTAAATTAATGGCCTTTTTAACAGGTTATACTACGGGTGCCGGACCTTGTATATTTTTAAATGTACATTCTCTACATTTTTTGGAAAAAAATTTAATGTTTTTTTTTTGTTCTACACAATTTTTTTTTACTAATAGCTTAGGCTATGCTTAGTAGTCCCTGATAGAATCATAATGAGACTGCCATAACTCCTCGAATTATATTCAAATACGCTGAGCGAACCAGTGAAACATACCTCCTAAGTAGGGACGCGTCGGCCTGTTTTCAAGCGGCCGTAGTTCATATAGGAATATGGCACGTCTGCTGGCGCACTGAATTTTTCATTGGTTCGTTGTATGTTTTTGAATATAACTCGAAATGGTATTGAAAGCCGATTATGAAACTTGCAGGGATAACCCAGCATAGCTATTAGACTATGTTCACTTATGTAGTGATGAACAATAAAACCACAAAATTGATCTACCCACATATGGAAAATTAGCTGCAAAATTGACAATCAGCTGTTAAGACTCTTTTGAAAGGTTTTTATTCATAGACATAGGTTCGATGGAATATTTCAGTTGGTTAAAATATTTTAGAGAGGCAATAGTTAATTCAATTGCGCAATTTGCTGCTAGTAATATACAGTTGGAGGAAATCCGTAAACGACGTACGTTGAGGTTGCAAAAAAGTATAGCAGCAAAACGCACCCAAAATTCGATACTCCATTTTATAACAATCAAAAATAGGCCAAACCGTCTATGTATAGACGCTTTTCTCTGTGAGTTCATAATTAATTAATTAACATCTAACAATCAAACATCTATGTCTACAAACCTCTTCTCTTTTCGGCGTCCATTTTGTTTAGTTTTTATTTTGACGTCTCTCCTTACATTCGCAATAATAAATATCGATAACACAGAAAGCACAGGGTTGTACCGAAAACAGTATCTTTATAATCTTAGATTATTTTATAAGCTGCGGTTTTGAGAGAATATTCCTATGGTTAATCTCGCTTTTTAATCACGCATTTGGAGTTAAGCTCGATAGAGGAGATAATCTATTTATATGTGAACTAAATATGTGAAATAAGCTATTACTAAAAAAAGAAAAAAATCAAGCGTGTTTTTCAAAAATGACAGCAACAAAAATGTTCAACAAATTATAGAATTTTTCCAATGACAGGTGTTATTGATGAATGGATTGCGCTATCGAGAGATGATTAACGATTTTTTATAGCAGGAATTGGATGGTATTGATCTGAACAACGTTTATTTTCAACAAGACGGCGCTACGTGTCACACAATCAACGAAACCATTGATCTTTTACGGGAAACGTTTCCGGGCCGTGTTATCTCACGAAGAGGTGATCACAATTGGCCACCGAGATCTTGTGATTTAACACCTTGTGACTTTTTTTCTTTGGGGCCACGCGAAAGAGGAGGTCTACACCAACAGCCCAGGGTCGATTCAAGACCTCAAAGATGGAATTCGGAACTCGTGAGGCTATCGAAGACATGGGGCAGCCACTTTGCAATTCGGTTATGGAAAATTTCATGAAAAGGATATTGTCTTGTAAGCGTGGTCGTGGTGGTTATTTGCCTAATGTTATTTTCCACTATTAACGGCATACCTTCCTCTTTATAATGAAATAAACATTCGATCATTTATCTTTGAATATCTTATTTAAAAAACCCTATATATGTGTGTGTGTGTCCACAAAGTATTAAGCAAGTGTCAATTCCAAATAAATAGTTATTTTATTTTACTTAGGGGGCGTCCATAAATTACGTGAGGTATTTTTTTCAATTTTCTGACCCTCCCTCCCCCCTGGTGAGATGTCGTGAGATTTTATTCAACCCCCTCCCCCATCCCCCAATCTCACGTGAGATTTTTCAAAATGTGGGTTTCTTATGGAAACGCGTTGGATTGTTATTGTAAAAAGAAAAAAAATTTGCTTCGTGCTTTTATTTACGACTAGTTAAGACTAGTAATCAATATTGCTGAGAGTTATAAGTGTAATAAAAATTTAACAATAGAAGACTTAAATCGTAACTACTGCGATTAAAAAAAGAATATCTACTCTAATTCAGTCCATGGAGAATCATGCGCGGTTTCAAGAGAGACTATTGGGACCAACATGTCCATATGATTTTCAGTAAAATCATGTGCTCCTTCAACTTCGTTCTAATCTAGCCACTCTAAGCCGTTGACGCTTGCGCACAGTAACTCATTAGCTCGTCTTGTGACAATCCGTGAGGGTCGCACTTTGCGGAACATACGCGCTTGCTTAGCTGGTGCAATGTGAGCTGCTCTCCTGTGCTCTGCAGCTCTTGTGATAGATGCGAAGTAAATACCGCATGTACTGCAGCATATTTTCTCTAAATCATCACGTATACTTGGGCAATAGAGATCAATAGGCGTGCTGATGAAGGCATTCAGCGGTTGAATCGGTACGCGTATTAGAAATGGAGCAAATGATTTTCCGTCATGTTCTTTAAAGTCCGGAATTGTCAAACGTCAACCTGAGTGATAGGGCGTTCGGCTCATAGTGGCGCGAAAACAACCGACGGGCTACACTGTACCGCAAATTCAGATTAAATTGAGCTATTTGGTATAAAACAAATATGGTGGTTTGACAGTAGTAATGTATAACGTCGAAGTATGAATGAAATTATTTTCTTTTGAACGAATTTGTGAATGATCTTAATCATAATACGATTACGCTTGAGATTAAATCTTAAGCATGTACAATTTTTTTGTTTCAATCAGAAAAACATTGCGTGATATTTGCCGAGGCCTCCCCCCCCCTCTCCAACGTAAGATTAGATGAGATTTCACTGCTCACCAGAGTAAATGTTTTTTCTCTATAGAAATTGTCCATATCAATACGACAATAACAACAATTGCAAATCCTTTCATTCGTATTGAACACAACAGACGTAGCACTAACACTGTGTGAGTGCAAGGTATGTAAATAAAAATTAAATCAAATTGAGATCCAGACAACGGCAAACAAAACTTTCCAACAAAAAGGGCAAAATACAACGAATAAAATTAAAAATTAAACAGACACAATTCATACACTGTATGTATGTATGTGTGTATGTGGGAGATAAACCAAGAATGAACACATACAAACGTATCTACAAATGTATGTAAACGAGTATATGTATGCGTATGACTGTGCCCAAAGTTAGAGATGAGAAAGAAGACCTGCATTTGAATGCATTTCATCATCAGAATCGAGAAATCACACAGAGATACGGAAGAGAAACCAAAAATCAAAACTTTCTCACACATAATAAAATAAAGTACAATAGAATAAAATAAAACAAAAAGAAGAAAA
>JAYXIM010011073.1:0-45623 GCA_037575425.1 Anastrepha fraterculus | reverse complement strand
TGACGCATTTGTAGATTTTATGTCGTACAAGAATACTTGAATGGTACAGCAAGTATGAAGATAATCGTGTAGTCCTATACTATAGGTAAACTAAACAGAAGAGGAGATGGCAGTGGGTTAATTGCAACTTTTTCGATGTCTTCTTCACCGTACAATCGCCTGTGAGTACAGTGGGAGTAAGTGGGACTATCGACGAGTTCATATGCCTGAAGGCTGGTATCTACCCAGATATTATACTTTTGTGATCCTAGTTTAATAGCTTAATAGTATTTAGTAGAGGTGGGAGGATTGTTATAGTATTAGTGAGAGCGTGCCTATCATTGGTGTGGCCGGCACCTTTGAGATGTTTCTGACATTTTCATTTAAACCTTCTTCAAAACAAAAACAAAAAAATAAATATGCGAACTTTCCACTTGTGAGTAGTTTTAAAAAATTCTAAAGAATTTCTGGATAGTCATAGTTTTCGACCCAAAGAGCAATCTCCTCTTGAATCTGCGCACACTGACCAAGAGATATTGCAAGCTCGAGATTTTATAAAATAAAACAAGGATACAATATTTTCTAAGAAGAGAAGCAAATATTTCTTTTTACAGTATCGTATGAAGAGCCTTAGACCATATCCCTGCGATTTACCTTCAAGGTCTTATGAATATAAAGAGCAATCAGAGCCAAAGAGTTTGACCGGTTTGGTTTGTTTTTCCTTAATTCCTGAAAAGTTGTCGATTAGGTTATATTAGATTGGCTACGATCACTACAGATACGCATCACGGTGCTCGTGGGAGCCCTACCTAATGCTATCTCTCATGCGGTGAATTCAATCCACATTTGCCCAGAAAGTTGAAGCATTTCTTTCGCAGTGCTGAGACATTACAAGTACTAGATGGACTCTACCTCTTCCCCATTCTAACAGTTTTCAGAGAAATTTGTATGCCAAGCTCGGAACTTCAGCTGCCATATGACCAATAGTTGAGTGCTTCATTAGTATTCGCGCCTTATAACGTATATTGATTTTTGGGAGCCTCAGTAAGTTACAGAATTTTCGTTGGGTAACGTTCGCCAAAATTAACGGTATATTCTACAGCAGTCCAGCTATTAAAGTCTACCAGCTTCAAATGCTTAAATTCCACTTCACTGATTCGGTAGCGGAATCTTTCCTTGGCCAATCGTCTACTTGCTAATTTGCAGAGGTTTTGGACATTCATGAAGAAATTTTTAGTTAATTGTTATTAACTCCGCCATTCTTTGAAAAAAATGAGGTTTTTTATGCTCACTTACCTTGCGCTATGTCATTTGTTTCAAAAACTCTATATCAGTTTGGAAGTTTGGAAGTTTGCTTATTCTCTATGCGAACTGCTGTCATAAGAAGCTAGAGCAGATCTCACTGCCCATTTTTAAAACTTCTATAAAGTACAATCTCGTCCTTGCACGGAGGGATATCAGATTTCCACTAACTTCAGTCGGTGAAATGAATCGAAATTATAGCAAAGTTTTGTAGTCAAAGCTTCTATGTTCCACTCCTCTTTTCTTTAAGGTTCCGAAAACTTTACTGAAGTATTAAATAAAAACAAAGAGAAAAATATAACTGAACAGAGATTTGCGACTTTAATATAATTCATGCCCAATTACGAACTACTTTGAGAGCGTTTGAATGAAAATGATTGGCTTGTGCTTAAACACCTTAAAACCTTTCCTGAAACTTATGTGACAGAATATATCCACACATTTCCCATGTACATATGTGCATGCTTTACGTAAGTGAGTGGTGTCGATGGTTTTCGAGACACATAACCGGACATAGACACAATCACGTAGTCGGCAAAATAATCGATAAATCAATAAAAATAAATTTCATGAAATAGAAAGACAAAGTAAGTAAAATGTAAAAATAAAAGAATGTAAAGGCAAGAAAGAGTGCGAATAGACGACTAACTGGCTGTTGTGCTGTTTGTTTGGCTGCTTGACTAACTATTTGGCTCACTAGCTGCTTGATTGACTGGCTATTCGGTGCGGTTTGCCCTGGCATCGAAATTGTCATGACGTGAGAGAACACATCCCTATCAACACGGCGCCGACGCCCTCCAACAGCAACAAAAAACTAAATAAACCTATACCTTTACATACATACACAACCATTCATGTGTAGCATAAAAAGTTATAGCCTAAATGCAGCAACAAATAACGCCAACAACAAACCCAGCAAATGGTGAGACGGATATTCAATGCTGTGACGGATTGCCAGAATATCACCGCTTCGTTTCTTACTAGATTTTTTTCTTGTCATGAGTTCAAAGTATATGCATATACATGTGTGTGCATGTATGTTTGTAGGTGTATGTAGGTGTTCTTGGTATAGCTTTGTGTATACACCTAAACGCTGGAAAGTGGAAGCGTTGACTCAAATCGAGCTCACGCCGACCATTGACTGTTCAACTAGACATCAATGTAAATTCTTGTACTCTGTTTGTTGCCCGAACTGTACGACAAACAGTCTGCCGTTTGATGTACGTCCAGTTGTCGTACAAAGATATCTAACACGCGATGACAAATAAAAGAAAAAACAAAGCGAACTTAAAAATAAAATAAAAATTATTGGGGCAATGTGGATACCAGACTTGCTTAGCTAGAATCAGAACAGACAAACACAGCAACTACAACTACTATTTTATGAACAAAAATGGTGAAATAAGCAAATACCTTCATGTGAAACTATTCCAAAGGTATGCAAAGGGTATTTCGTAACTGACGCTCAGATGTCAGTAGAGAATAATTCCTAGACGGTATATTTTTTGTATGTCATCTTTGACATTTGTGAAGTGACAGATGTAAAATTTTACACGATATATTGTACAATAAAATTATGGAAACTTGTTATGAAAATGGTCGATTTTTAAGAACAACCTATCGCAAAATCCTCAATTTTTTTGGTAAAAATAATCGACCGAATGAGTTGACAATTCAAGGGTTGTTGAAAAAATGTCAAGAAACTGGTTCTGTCGAGCACAGGAAAAGAACTGGCAGACCAAAAACTGCACGTGCTGTTGAGAATATTGCTGCTGTAGAGCAAAGTGTTGCTGAACAACCTGCAACATCGATATATCGATGTGTTCAATAATTCGGCATTCATGATTTGACTGCTTGGCAGATTTTACCTGAAGACGTGCTAGTGGTGGACATTTAGATGATGCAACTTTTCACGTGTAATTATTAAGAGCCGTATTTTAAATAAATATATTCAAACCTAAAAAAATTAAAATGTCTACATCTTCATTTAAAAACAACATCTACGCGCGTCTTTCGAAAGACGCTTTTAAAGTATTTAAAATCCTTCCTACGCAGCGGAATATGAAAATAGGACGCTAAAAACCAAAAAAGGAAAAAGGAATCTCGTTATAACAAAAGCTTTATGACCTGATTGCACTCAAAATGGCCTTACTTAAACATAAGATCTTTTAAATTTAAATAAAATTCATTTTCACAGTTTTTTGCGCCTTTAAAACAAAATTAAATTACCTACAATTTTAAGTACTTCAGTTTTGGAAAAATTACCCCTATCTGGTCAATCCCAACGATTCAATTCGAAAATTCGCGAAAAAATATACCAAAAAGTCACTTTAGGATCGTGTGGGTGACTTTCGAGTTATTTATATTGGAAAACTGAGTACACCGTTCTTTTTTCGGACTTATGTAAAGGTCATATAACTGTTTTTTTTTTCCTGTGCAAGATACATTTTTCCCGATATTAGGACTAAGTCTGCGGTATTATGAAATTCACCATGCAACCCATACCTTTTCTGATCACTGTTTGAATACCCATAAAATAGTAAGGTTGCCTGGGTCTATGCCTGGATAATAATGTAGTGGTCTTACAAGGCGTGCAACTAGGCGACGCATCCCTAGTGACTCAAAAAACGGTGAAATACCTGAGCTATTCAACTAGTTTGCAGGCTTACCTTCCGGACCCAGGTACATCACGTCGCCTACTAAAGCAGCGAAGATCACAGGAATGCTAAGCAGACTAATAGCGAATATCGGTGAGAACAACCCAGAGTAAAACAAGGCTAATGACGGCGGCCACAAGCTCAATTTTCCTCTACGGCCACGAAGTATGGGGAATTCTGCTAAACTGCAAGACCAAGCGCAAGGCAATGGAGGCTGTACAACAAACAGCGGCACTCAGAGTTTCTTCGGCCTACCGCACTGTCTCTGGCGCTGCAGTCTTTGTGATCAGCTACCTAGCAATTTCATGGCTCGAGAACGAATGGATCCGTGGCACTCTAGGAAAAAACACGCCTCCACTAATGCCGCGGAACGGAGATGCCAAACCATGCAGCGGTATCAAAGCCAAGGGAACACTGAATGGAGTGGCTGATGAATGACGATGCTCATTCCTACACTAGGTAAATGCGTTTAAAGGAGCTTCGGGGAAGTGGGCTACTTCATGACTCAGCTCCTCTCGGGCCACGGATACTTCCGGAAATACCTATACCGAATGGGTAAGGTAAGTGATCCCAGGTGGATACGAGGTGTGTTCAAAAAGTATCGCGAATTTTGTCTTTCTTCAAAAATTATTTACTTATTCATTAATATCAATTTTGTCCCCTTCAAAGTAATTCCCCTGGAGATATTATGCACTTGTGGCAACGTTTTCTCCAATCTTCGAAGCACTTCAAAAAATATTTTTTTTTATCATGTTCAGCTCCTCCTCGATGCCGTCTTTATCTCGACAATCGTAGCGTAGCGTCGTCCTTTCATGGACCTCTTCAGTTTCTGGGGAATACGGTGGCTGTGGCATCATTAGTGTGTGGTTTTTGTCCAAAAAGTCGCGCATAAGCAACGATGTGTGAGCAGCGGCGTTATCGTGATGCAAGAACCAATTTTTGTTCTTTCACAAATTCGGTCGTTTCTGGCGGACTGCTTCGCGCTTTGCGCATAACTTGCAGGCAATATTCCTTATTAACCGTTTTCCCCTGTGGCATAAACTCATGATGCACAACGCCCCTGCAATCGAAGAAAACAGTAAGCAAACCTTTTACATTCGACCGAACTTGGCGCGCTTTTTTCGGACTTGGTTCGTGCGGCAGCTTCCATTGAGATGACTGAGCTTTGATTTCCACGTCATAACCATAAACCCACGATTCATCACCAGTTATGACCCTCTGGAGCAAATTTGGGTCATCGCGGACAGAGTCCAACATCTCATTAGCAATGTTCATCCGATGCTGCTTTTGGTCGAAATTGAGCAGTTTTGGTACGAATTTTGCGGCGACCGTCTCATGCCCAAATCATTAAAAAAATCGAATGGCATGAGACAATCGATATGTCTAGGTCGTCAGCAACTTCTCTAACGGTGATTCGACGATTGGCCGCTACCATTTTCTTCACTTCATCAATTTTTCCGTCTGTTGTTGAGGTGCGCGGGCGTCCGGCACGCTTTTCGTTGTTACATCTTCTCGGCCTTCTGAAAACATTGTGTACCACCGATAAAGGTTGCTTTGAACCAGAGTAGCTTCTCCGTATGACACAGTCAACATTCGGAATGCATCCGCGCACTTAATTTCGTTTTCCACCCAAAATTTGATACACGTTCTTTGATCCATCTTTTTGAATAGGTAACTATCCTGAAGGAGCAGGTTGGGAACACCGCGCCGACCAATGTGATCGGCGATGCTTGAAAGCGATGATAACTGGAATGCGGTTAAAAGATACGTTGAAGGTCTGTTACGGAGAAAAAAATATACATCGATGTAGCGCAGCCACACAGCCAAAAACGTAAGAAGACGAGCTTATAGCATAAAGCATGGTGGACCCAGACATAGACGACGGTCGCTGTAAGTGCGAAGGCATTTTGAACTCTACCTCACCCACCAAAAAAAAAAAGAAATACGCCATTTGCAAAAATTAGAATTCTTTCGATTTCCGGTCGCTTGATTTTGTCTGACCTTGTATTTTAGCCTCGTACAGGCTAAGTTAATAAGAGGCAGAGTGATATACTATATATACCTGTATATACAAGTATATACAAGTATATACTTGATCTTACCATCTTTTTTTTGTAGTGTGAGTCTTAATATTGTTCCACAAATGGAGAGTCCTACAGCAGCTACTGAATACTAAATACTGGAGAGTCCGAACGGAAGATATTTTTTATAAGGAGATTTTTCATGACAGATATACAGCAGATTTGTTGATGGATGTAATAAGAGTTATGAACTTCGGGTCGAACGAGTATAATACCCACTTTTCTTAAAAATACTTCACCTGGATGCAATGCCCTCATCACGAGAATCTAAGAGGGCACTCAGTTTTAGAACATTTACGTGCGCTTCTTTTAGCCATATTGAATGCTTATATTGCCGACTCGAGGACAGGAGTATTGATGCTTCTTGGACTGAGTTACCGCAGCGTTATGCGTCGCTCAGAAATATCGCTAGCTTCAGCAGACCAGAATTCTTGTTATTCAAGGTATAATCAAATAGTTATCTAGAAAATAGCTGCCCTAATTTCATAGCACAAATGTTAACACAGCTAAGTAGCCATATTTTGGGCAAAATTGGATTGGTTATTCAAACACACAAGTGAATATTGGTGAATACATATGTATGTATGTACACATTTTCTAAAATACTTCGCATATTAAGGCATATCGTAAATAAGTCGATTGCCGTGAAGCAATAAATCAATTTGACAAAGTGTTAGAACAGTTAAAAGTCAATCGGATTGAAATGTTTAAATTAAAAGCATTTGTACATTAGTATGTATGTTAGGGTAGGCTAGTAGTTGAGCCAGCAGCAAAAGAAAAATTCTATGCTTCTAAATAAAAGTGTCAAAAACCATTGCGGTGCAATAATCTTATTGTCCGAGAAAGTTGCCCAAAGCCTAAAATCAAGGGGAAAAACTTTGAACTAAATAGTTATATGTTATACCTGCATACAGTAACCAGAAAAAGTCTGCGTTCAGTTTTTCTTTCTATAATTTTCGCAATGCTTGTAATGCTTAATGTGTTTCGCTTATTTTTTATAAAAATACGGGTTAAGTTCTTACTATAAAAGAAACCGTGCGAATCAAAGTTTCAAACTTTGTTCACAATTATCGGCTCAATCGTCAAATTTCAAAAAATTCATGACAATTTCAGCACTTTTGATAAGAATTTTTAGAACCTTTTGTGTACGTGGTTTCATAGTCCATTTAATTTCAGTGCATTTAAATAAAAATGCAAGTTAGAAGTGACTAAAAATTCAACTCGATTTTGGACATTTTTTTATACCATTGCACAAGCTCAAAATGATTTTTTATGAAAGATTATGCTCGGGTCTAGCGGAAAAAATTAACAAAAATCAGTGCGAATTTTGAACCGCTTCAAACTTATATTTTATTATACTGAAATAGAAGTAGCTACCAAAAAGTTTCTAAAAATTGTAATCAAAAGCTTTGGTTTATATCCTGCCGAGAAAAACGATAGTTTTTTAGAGCAAGAAAGAGCTAAACCCATTCGTTATGCCTTCGAGTGAATCAAATTCTCAAAAATCATGGCCAGTCCTAATGGATACGAGTGAACACTTTTGTAAGTAACTTTAAGCCGGTATTGCAACATACAGCTGATCGTTGTTAACATGGTAAATTACGCACTCGTGTCTGGATATGGTATTATGGCACTTTTTCTATCTATACTCCCTTAAGATAATCAATTGTCGATGGTAATACTTGTAGTTTCGCTAGGCTTTAAATCACTCCCTTATTATCTCACATAAAACGCTACATCAGCGTCGAATTGAATTGAGCTTTGAATATTCAGCTTCGGAGTGTAGAATGTGCCCATTTTTGCTGAGCTCTGTCTATAATAAAATGGATCAATTTTTCATTCCCAGTTCCCACTCGATTAAAAAAATATTGTTTTAATGTTCTTTAAGATGCATTTCAATGGGAAATCTTCTTCCCATGCCAAATTTTTTCAAACTCTGTCTGGTAGTTTCCTTTCTTTCGTATGAATACAAATGTTTTCAGGGGTTTGGAAATTGCTCTCTGCGTCGCACAGAATGATTCTCTAATCTTTTCTTGTATTATTTAGAATTTATTTCGGTGGCTAACCTGTTCTTTTTCTTTGGTAACCCTTCTATAACATCGAAATAAAAGCTTTCGTGAAGAAAAAGAATATGTGCTTGTTCGTTGGCATATATCCTGAGTTGGTGGAACACGAAAACAGTCGAATATCTAAGCTTCGATGAATGGAACCACATTCAAAACGCCAAACGCCAAGGATTTGTTACCAAAATATTTACAGTAGAGTAGCTAATATCTGGGTTAAGTTATGGTGGTTGCCACTATACATATATCAAGACAGAAGTCACTCGGAGGGAAACCCTATACGTTTCCAATGTGTTCCCACTAATAGAAGGCCGGTTATAATTGATGAAGGACCTAGTTCTGTGCTCATTTCTTCTAGGCCAAACCTGTGTTGGTAGTTCACAAGGGGGCGCCGCGCTTTATCTACTGCCGTCTGGCAGTCTATTGCCCTGATCTAGAACTTGCTTGAGGACAAGGGATGCTCACATATTGGTAACAATTGATTGATTTCAGATCTATTAGCCTCCTAGCTGGGTCATCCGCAATGCAATTTCCATGAATATATCTGTGTCCGGAAACTCAGAGCACGTTCGTGGAGCACCGTTTCATCAAGAATAGCGATTTCCCTTTGCTGTTCGGAGTCGGCTTAAAACGTAGGGTTCTCCAATTGTGGAACAACATGAAGTCGCACTTTACAAATAAAAGGAAAACAAACAAACAAAAAGAAAAAAAAAATTAAGAAAAAAAAGTTGTTTCATAAAGACGAGGCACCGTGTCACAAGTCAATCAAAACTATCGCAAAACTACATGAATTGAACTTTGAATTGCTTTTACATGCACCATATTCGCCAGATTTGGCTTCCAGGGACTACTGGCTGTTCGCAGGCCTACAAAAATGCTTTCGGTCTATATTAACATAGAATACAATTTCACACAAATATCTTCTACGGCTGGTTTTACAGCAGCCCATTCTGCCAACCTAACATACTCGTATGTAACTATATATCCTTACGGCGACTTACATAAAAAGTAGTGAAATCGCGGCGCCTAGGCAACCTATTGAAGTGACCGAATTTGAGATTTCAAATTTTGACTTACGGTATTCTATTTTAATATTACTCAACATTTTTCAAGCGCAAAGCGACCAACTATATTTTGTAGCAGTTTAACCTCAATTATATTTCCTCGACCCATCGCGAATGTTGTAGTAGCTATAAAAGTAATCTACGAGTATAGTTCGGATACGAAGCGCTAGATGGACCGCCCAGAATATATTTAGCAAATTCAGTAAAACGTAAACCTTCTCTTGCGAATCTCATATTTTCAATTATAAAACCAATATTCCTAAAAATAATTTGAGTTATTTCAATCCCAAGAATCTAATCAAAATTTTAAGCTTAATTAAATACGGCCCACCCTAATCTGTATTTCTATAAACAAATCTGTACGCATGTGTGGAAATTGAATCCATTTTTATAGCTGCTTTAGTCAAAATGCGATGATCGGATTGTTTTGTATTTTATCACACATTTTTATGGCACTCCAGCATCAGCGTTTTAAAAATTACTCAAAACATTGATTTATTGCTTGAAGCTAATTGACTTGAATCTTATAGATTTTTATAGTTCGTGGAAGGATAATTTTATTGTTTAAATTTTTGAAAGGTAGCTAAGTGATTGTAATGTTACCACATATAATGCAAATGAGAGCAACAAATGCAAAAAGAAAGCTGCTAATTAATGTAATATTTCCGAAACGTTGCTGTAAGATATTTTCGCATAAAAAACTGATAGACGCTGTCATTTGCTTGACAATTCCTTCAACAGCTCAGCATGCCTTCATAAAGAACAAAGGATTAACCCATACCCATACCCATACCCATACTACTTGATCAAAAAGTTCTCGAAACAACCTGTTTTTTTCTTGGTTAGATTACCACATGTGTGATTAAGATTCCAATCACAATTTTATCACCACATCATCACAATTTTATCACCTTGACATTTGTAAAAACTACACCATCTTGAGTAAAATTACCTCTGCATTTGCTTTCTATTTTTCATAGCTTTAAAAATGGATTTGAATTTGCAACAACGACTTTGTATTAAAATTTGCGTTAAAAATGTATTCAATGGTGCGAAAACATTACAAATGTTGGGGAATGTTCAGAAATGATACTCAAAAGAAAGAACCCGTTTAAGAGTGGCATAAACTCTTCATAAGAGATCATGAGTTCATCGGGGATGACGAACGTAGTGGCGGGCCATCGGCATCGAAAACTGATGAAAAAATCAATAAAGTGAAAAAGAAGTTGATCAATAACCAGAGAGTTGGAGAGCTATCAGAGCACTTTAATGGATTTCTACAGAACCAGTTAATGGTTTGGGCTTGCGCCATGTTACTGCAAAGTTGATCGCAAAGGACCAGAATTTCATACAAAAATGGGACCGCATTGATATCGTCAAACACCTAATTTGCCAGGTTGAGACGAGATGTGGGTTCATGAGCACAATACGCAATCCAGACTTTAGGCGTACAAGTGGAGAGCCCCAAGATCAAAAAAAGAAAAGCACAAGGAGTTTTCAGTCAAAAAAGAGATCAATAGTCACGGTTTTTATGCGGTATTACAGTGGTATTTTATATCACGAATATTTGCTAGAAGGCCAGACAGCTGAGACTGTTATTTGGGCAATAAGAGACGTGAACCGATAGCAATTCCCCCAAAAAAAGGATTTGTAGAATTTATTTCTGCGTTTTAACAGCCAAAAAGAAGTAATGGAAAAATCGAAGGCGACTCTGATGGCTATATCAAACATGGAGTTCCAGAAATGTTTCGAGAGCTGGATCAAACGTTGGAATAAGTGCGTTGCAGTTAGTGGGGAATTCTTTAAAGACGATATCACCATTTTTGAGGAATAAACTTGAATTTAAGATTATCTGAATATATTCTGGGAACTTTTTGATTAAGGTGGTATTATATATGTATTTGCCCAAACCACTGTTAATTCCTGCCCCTACGATTTTTTCTCATTTAACATATGTATATACTTACATATACATCTCGTTGCAAAATTATGAATACACTGCTAGATTATTTTTCATAAAAGTGTTGTTGTTACTAGCTTTGTACAAATTGTTTCAGTGCAAAGTGCAACTTTCAAGTGACTACAAAATACCGGTAAGTTTTGACAAGTTTTTTACGCTTACATTCTTAAGTTTTTTATATGGATGATTTCGGCTTGAACAATTTTCATTAATGGTCGCATTTCGATTGCTCTGAAAATAAACCAAATACAAAGAAACTTTAAAATCAAAACCACAAAGTTAAGATAAAAAAGTGAGTATTTTAAATGGCAAGCAAGAACTGATATTAGTAAAAAAAATTACAACAAAAGCAAATTTTAATTTACCCAGTAGAACTAGAAGTGAAAACGTTTAAAGTGAAAAATTAAAGAGTACTTTTGGCGCAACAATAAATAAGATTGGTTGGTTTTGTATTGCTTTATTACGCATTGGAGAGAAAAGAAATAGAAGAACTCTCAAAAGAGGCATGGCTGTGGGTTAATAGCTGAGGGAGGCCTGTAACTTATTAGGCAATAAAGAATAGATCTCATAAAACAAGGTTACATCTTTTGACATGATTTGGGTCCATAACCAAATAGATACTTTTATTATTCCTGGTTTTTCATTTTCATACGTTATGTGCAATCCATAAGTCAATTTTAGAGAATGACCGAACTTGTGTGCTCTGACTTTGATCCTCTTCGGCTACCAAAGAAGCTGGAATTTTGACGAATTTTGGCCGAACATTTTTTAATTTTTATTTAAATTCAAAACGGCCCTCGGGTTTTGCTTGAAAGCGATGTGATTAGTAATAAAAATATTGAAAAAATTATTTTTCATTAAATAACGAATGAGCTACTTATAGAAGGTCTTCCAAAAGTGACGGCTAGATGTCAGTGGTGAATAAATCCTAGACGGTATCTTTTTTATGTTCGCTTTGACATTTACCAAGTAGGCAGAGGTAGAGTTCAACATGATAAAAATTACTTACTACTTAAGTAAATGATATGGGCGGAAATTGCTGAGAAAAAAATTTGGGTAACTTTATTCGATTTTTTTATTAATTCGTGTGGAGTTGCCAGTCTCCTCGACAGAGATGTAGGGTAGTAGTAGACAAAATGCAACTCGAAATGCAACAGCGGCTCCTTGTACAGCGTTTGACTCAAGGGCTGTACGGGAAAGACACCAAAGTAGACTTTTTATCAACAGTGATTTATAAATTATATGGAAACTCATACAGTATTAATAAAACACTGGAATATTAAAATATCATGACTTGTTTAATACGTGGGCCCTGGAAAGTGTTTGTTGTGGGCTCAGCCGTATTTGGTTCAGCACGACATTCACTTGGGTTTGGCTCAAAAGAAATATGTTAAAATGGGTCCAAGCAAAATGTGCTTGTAATACCCAGCGACATTAAAAATTATCCAGGAAAAATCTGAAATCCTTGTGAAACTATAGATTTTATATAGTAATGCTTCATGCTCAGTTCCTCCTTTTATAGTGCATCGAATTAAATTTTTAAAGGAAGGAAAGTTTGAGAGGACTAAAAAGACATATCCAGCTATTAATTGCCGTTTTCTATGTTCCGACTTCGTTATTCCTTCAGCTTGTTTTAAAACGTAAAATAGTAATTAAGCATTCCTCCTAGGAAATAAAAAAAAAAAACAATGGAATATATGAAACATCCATATTTGTCCTGGCAAAAGCTTCTATTTATAGAAAAGCTCATGAATTGGAAGCATAAACAAATTAAAAATAAATTATACTATGAAATCTGAAGTTTCTTATTACTGAATAAGGAAGTCTGTAGGAGTAGTACCTTTTTCATATATGCTTTAGGAGGTTCGTGGAATGTTTTTCGGACAGCACTCTCTTAATACCCATTCATATTGCTTCATTTCTTCATTATTAAGTATATGATTAAAAACCCTTACAGAATAGAAGTATAGAAGAGCTTCGTTGAAATTTCCTTATTTTAAATGATTTGTTAAAAATGTAATCGAAAGATCTAAATCTAACACAAACAGAGATCTTGGCATGCATTTAAATTTAATATAAAAGAATTTTGAATTAGTTCAGAATAATAAACCGGTACCTCAAGTAATTACTCAAACTTCAGCCCATGAATAAAGTATACTTCCTCACCCTCTTCTTCTGATTATACGCTTAAGTACGTGAAACAATGGAGAGTAGTCTCCTATTCACAAGGGCGTAGTTCGGGAATGCTCCCACCAGCACCACCAGTTCCACTGGGTGCATACCTATGCACATATTCCACATGCTGATACATACTTATATGTTTATCAATCCGTAAAGAAGTGGAAAATTTTAATACAATAAATTATCACTAACAAAGTGCAAACCTAACCACAGTTCTCAGTGTCAGCGCAAGTGCATATACGTGACTATACTTGTATACATACATATATGTAAGTATGTATGTCGTATTCATAGAAGTAGAAAAAATCCTCATTTCACACACTTAAACCACTGGAAAAAGATAATGTAAAGCAGAGTAAATCGTTTTTACTCACCGCAGCTTATGTTTTTTTATCGGTAGCGCAAACTTCTTTCTTTTTCGATTGCATGCAGCAAAATTACAAAGTAGCACCAAAAATTTCTAGTTCAAAACGAATGACTTTTCAATGAAAGCTAACTAATTGATTTAGTTTCGATTGATACTAAACGAGATTTCAAATCAGGCAATTTCTTTCAGTAATCAGTAAAAAAATATTTTTATTGGAATTTCTTTCAGTAATCAGTAAAAAAATATTTTTATTGGAATTTTTTCCAGTAAGAAAATACTTTTAAAGAAATTTTTTCTAGTAATCAGTAAAAAATATTTTTGCCGCAATTTTTTTAAGTAATCAGTAAAAAATTATATTTATTGCATTTTTACTGCTACTGCAAAGTGCACATCTATGAGCACAATAACTTATTAAATAATTTTGACATGTTATTTGTTTTTTATTTAATTTTAATATTTTTAATGATACAAATACTCGTACTATATAAATACAAGATTCAAACTTTGTGCAAATTAAAAAACAATATTACCAGTTTTCATCAAAATACGAAGTTTCTTAAGCAGAATCTTTAAAAACAACTTCTGGTGTGCAGTTTAATAGCCCATTGAATTTTGGTGTAAAATAGTGAAAATTTTATGTGGTTCAAAAACTGCATTGAATTAAAAAGAAATGTTTGCTGACGGTGTTGGGTCTTTTCTTCCATATAACAAAAATATGAAAATGAACCAGACCGCTGTCAAAACAAGAAAAACATGTGGAAAGCAAAGCGATTTTTAAGGAGCTTCAAATGTTCACTTTATTATCCCAATCTTCAATGGCCAATGAAACTGCATACCCGAAAATTTTCTAAAATTTCGGAATAAACAAATTTAAATCCTAATGAAAATGTGTTGAATTTTTTTTTTTGCACCACTTGAAACTTAGGAATGCATATAAAATTTCTGTAGTGCAGAAAAAAATATTTTCCTAAAAAAAATTATTTACATTAAATAGCAAACAAATAAATTATAAAAATTAGTTTTTAAATTCTAGTGCTCGATATTTAACGCTGTGTGTATTCGTGACTTCAAAAATCATTTAAGCTGTCCAATAACTACGGCCATCTTCCAACATTTATTACAATTAAAGAAATTAAAATATGTGAAATAGTGATTGGACTTAATGAAGCGAACGAAAAATTCGTATGTTTTCTTTCTTAAGGAAATGTATGGTATTTTTATTTTTAATACACAGCTTATCTTAGTTTTTGATAACCAATTAGTGTGTGTACATAAGCAATAAAAATTAATTAAAAAATTTCACGCAACGAAATTTTGAAAGGCCAAATACAAGAAATTAATAAATTAAAAAAAAATTAAACGATGAAAATCAACGTCAGCATTTCAATATTTTGTGGATGAACTCTTGTTAGTTATGACTTGCTGCAGTTGTAGTGGCATTGAATCAATCCGCTTTCTGACGGTATTTTGATCAATTCGACCCCACTCAGTTCGAATTACATCTTTCAATTGTTCAACATTGTTAAATTGTCGCCCATTCTTGAAAAAAGGATGCTTCTTATTGAAATATTCATTCGGGTTCACTTACTTCATCTTCGAAATTAATAAGGACCTAATCCAACAGCTCTCTATATTTTTCGGTAATTCTTTTTGACGCGAATAGGTACATATGCAATAGCAGGCCAAAATTCACCGCCGCCGAGGTTTCGAGTCATTCGCATTTCTTTAGCTTTCCGCTTGTAGTGCCAGTATTTTTATATAATTGTCGGGGCCATTAAGGCAAAACTTCTTCTCATCACAAAATATTGGGCATGGGAATAAGTTTCTGTGCTTTCTTAGCCAAAGTTACGAATTATTTAAAGTATTAAATAATACATGATATTATGTGAAGTATGTATCATTGGACGCTACAACTTTAGGTCATCTTTTAGGCAGCATACGGATTCCTCTGACGAACAATTCGAGTTCGTTTGACTTGATCCATTCATTGAACCAGTTTGCGATGATCTCATAAGAAGTGAACCGCTCTCCAATAAGGTCTGACTGCATTGTTCGGAACAGATGGTAATCCGAAGGTGAAAAGCCGGGGGAATACGGCGGGTAGGGCAAGATGTCCCAATTTAGTCCCTCTAAATATTTCAGGACCGATTTAGCAACGTACGGCTTGGCGTTGTCATGCAACAAAATCAGTTTGTCATGTCTACCGTCCCATTCCGGCCGCTTGTCTTTGAGAGCTCGATTCAAACGCATTAGCTGAGTCGGTAACGATCGAAAGTGATGGTTTCAAATGGTTTAAGGAGTTCATAGTAGATGAAACCCTTCTGATACTACCAGATGCACAACATAACCTTTAAAGCATGCATTTTGTTTTTCGCTTTCGATAGACCTGATTCATCTCGCAGGCTACAACATTTTCGACGCTTAGGGTTATCATAATAGATAAATTTTTCATCGCCAGCGACGATGCGATGCAGAAAACCTTTTATTTTCTGTCGTGCAAGAAGCATCTCACACGTCACCAAACGTCTCTCGATATCCCTCTTCTTTAATTGATGCGGAACCCAATGCCTGCTTTCTGGACCATTCTCATTGCGTGCAAATATTTACCGACGGTTGATTTATCAACATCTATCTCTTTAGATAAATCATCAAGGGTTCGCCAATAATTGTTGCAGTTAAGTATTTTCCAATTTTCTCGGTGCCCCTTCGTGATATTTATCACTCACGACGAAATTGCGCCTTAGAAGCGTCGAAACCACTCCTTACAAGTTGTATTTGATGGAGTGGCCTTACCGGAAATTTTGATCAATATATCACTCGTTTCACCTGCACTTTTCTTTAAAAGGTAATAATGAGGCATGGCTGCCCTCAAATGCCTCGTTGAGAAAGTATTGGTTTTCTTCCAGAAGGTTTTTTCTTTCTATAATTTTCATTTAATTTTAGATAATGTAGTACTACATTTTTGTGTATATTTTCTCAGTTATTTTACGTACTGACAAGCCATTTTTATGATACGCCAGCACTTTTCCGCGTTCCTTTTCCGTTAGCTGCTTTCCACGACCCATTATGGAAACATCCCTATTTAATATAATATACATTTTTTATAAGCTCAACTTTTATTGTTTTTCAGTAAGACTATGTTTACAATAATATATAGCAGAGAAGCTCTAAATTCTGTTGAAAACCACAACTGGCGCTATAAGTGCTTCGCGCGGCAACAGTATTAATCGCTTGTGCTACAAATAATTCTGAAAACAGTGACCGACGTACATACGTAGTCCCTTACCGCAGCCCGTTGTTGTTCTACACAATGTTGCCATTGATATTTTGCTTACACACTTTTTCACACATCCGCGCTATCAGTTACAATTCTTCATTGTTTAATAAATCTACGATACTACGATACGGAAGGAAGAAATTTTTCATTTACATGGGGTTCTCATTAGTTTGAACGTAACAGCTGACAGGGGACTGCGTTTACGTCGGTCACTGTTTTCAGCATAAGAGAATCTAATAACTCTAAGGGGTTGCCGTTATATGAAAGCAACTGTCACAAAGTTGCAATAAAGTGTAACAAAACCAAGATTTTTTTGCTGTACGAGTAGATATATAGGCGAGGAATAGTATTTTTCATTATTTCGCTTTTATCATTATTTCGCTAATGGTGAAAAATTCTTAAATAAGAATATACCATATACTTAAATAAGAATTTTTAGTTTCAAGCTGGTGGTCACTTTGCTTATCAGCTAAAACGTGATGTCCCATATGCGTTCTTCAGAATTACTGGCATATTCATGTTGATATGAACATTCTTCATTATGATATCTTTGTCTTCAACCAGACGACTTTTACACCAATGAACACTTCTTATACGTATGTATGTATGTATGTATACCTTATTACTTATACTTTGTTGATATGTGCTTAAGTATAGTACCGAACTAAATGTGTGCGGTATATATTATATATATGTATGTAAATATGAGTGTGCGAATCTGCTTTTGGTGCTCAATGTGTTTACATGCATGCGGAGATGATAAAACACAAACCATTTACAGTGAAACCTCTACTTGCAGCACCTCAAATAATCAGACTAATGTATAAAAACCACGCTTTACGTTAAATTTTTAGAACAAATCCCACTGCGATAAACAGACATTCTAATAACCGCGCTCGAGCTCTTGTTTTCCTTTTTTATGTATTCGTCATTTTTCGTATGCGGAGAACTCTCGGTGACGGATTAAAAAAAATACATACGCGGACAAAATTATTCGCACTACCACTAATTTTTCATTCCATAAGCTGTATCTTGAGAAAAAATTAATGTAATTAAAAATGTTGTTCTAGGAAAAATACACAAATATATTGTTTATTTCAAACTAACATAAACTCAACAAAAGTTTACTCCATGTATGAAAAATTAATAAAAATCACAGAATTTTTAATATTTTTAACGAACAAAATTATTCACGCATTCAATTTCACAAATAAAATATTAAGTTCAATGAAATTTGAATATTTGGTAGGCATTATTTTAGCCTGTTTACTTCATTAAGCCTATTCGGCATAGAGTTAACTAATTTTCAGTTGCATTTGGATTCAAATTTCGCCTCCTTGAGTTGGGTTTTGATAGTTATGTTCATTTTAGCGACATGAACTCTGAGTTCATCCCATAAATGTTCGATAGGATTCAAGTCTGAAGACCGTGGTGGTGTTGGAAGAATGTGAGGCATGTGATGTATGATCCTACACACATCGTGGGCAGTATGCTTGGAATCAATATTTTGTTGAAAATAAAAGTTATTTCCAATACATAGATTTTGCACACTTTCATGCAAGTTTTTCTTTTAAAATATTAAGGTAAAGTGATTTATCCATCTGACCATTGACATACATCCCCACCACCATGGTTAACTGTATTTGCTTGCTTCTTCCGAATTCGGTGTTGGGTTTTCTCCAGACTCGAATCCTTCTGTCCGATTGAAAAATGTTGAAGTCACTCTCGTCACTAAAAATGACGTTGCTCCAGATATCAAGTGGCTTATTTTTATATTCCTTTGCGAACTCTATTCTCTTATTTTTATTGATTTTGCTGATGAATGCTTTACTTTGAGGCATTCGCGAGCTATACCCGGCACGTTTCAAGGCCTTGCGAACTGTTTTCGAATGGTCTTCTTTATTAACTTCTTCAACAGCTTCTACTACCACTTGCGTTGATGTAATTTTTGGATTCTTTGTTATTTTTCTTATTACATGGCGTTCATCACTGAGGGTCAATTTGCGTGGTCTTACAGTATGAGGTCGGCTCTTAAGATTTGTTTCCCCTTTAAAAGGTTTTATTATGCTATATATAGTAAAACGACTTCGATTCACGGCTTGACCGATTTCTGCACATGATTCGCCCTCATTATGCATGTGCAAAATAATTTTTCTCTCAGCTTCAGTTGTGTCAGCTAGTTTCCGACCCATGATGTATGTATTAATAACGCGAAGTGACCAAATAAGTTGAGTTTCGAATGATGAAATTCATGCCGTGACTTACATATTCGAAAGTATAGGTTGCTTTGTTAGATAAATGAAATCACTTAAAATTTAAAATTCATACTTTGTGTGAATAATTTTGTCCCTTAAAAAAAATATGAGGAATCATATGATTCCCGTTAATATTTTATTTATGGAGTTATGTCTTGTTAAGTTTGTGTTAGTTTTAAATAAATTATGGAGAAGGATAAAGAAGAGCTCCGACTTGCAGTAAATTCTGAGAAAAAATCATGCAACGGAGTAAATAAAGGAACTTAGCGAAAAAGCTTCTTACCTGATTCTCAAAAATGCATCTGGTGTTGTAGCAGTTTACCAGCCCAGCCAGTGTGTTGTAGTCACCAATCGTCATCGCCTAAGTCATCTAACGATAGACCCCGGAAGAGTGCTGTTTCGACAGGTTGTGTCCAGAGGGAGAAGGATGTTAGGTGAGTGGGTTTGAGAGGGCATGTGACGTGGTTAGTATCGTGCGGTATGCATTCACATACATGAACACATGTATTGAGTGTCATATTGTTTGCTGATGACATTGCAATCGTATTCGTTGCTAAACTCCTTAACCAGGCTGAACCGATCTGCAACCAAGCGGTTGAAATCACAAAAGGTTGGCTGCGCAATAGTGGTTTAAGCCTTGAAAACCATAAAACAGAGGCAGTTCTCATCAGTAGCTGGAAAATAGTTGAAACAGCAAATCTCAGAGTAGGTGACCACGCACTCGAGTCTAAGCTGTACATCAAATATCTTGGGGTAATGATTGACCATAGGCTGAGCTTTAAACAGCACTTAACATACGCCAGCGATAAAGCAGCGAAGGCAGTAACTGCATTGACACGTATTATGATGACTACGTGAGGACCTATGCTGGCTTCTAGGAAGTTGCTTAGCAGTGTGGTATCGTCTATCTTGCTATTTGCAGTACCAGCCTGGGTCGAAGCAACAAGCTGCAGCACATACATGAAAGGCATTAAATCGGTATACCGGTTATGTGCCCTCAGGGTGTGCTGTGCATTCCGCACAGCATCGGAGGATGCTGTATTAGTCCTCGCGGGTATGCTACCAGCTGACTGCACTCGAATTCGCCGAAATAAAAAACATTGAGCGAATCCAGCACAGCTGACTAACCGATGGACTGAATGGGAGCGAAGCATCCGTACTTGGCAGGAGGAATGCAGGAACTCCATGAACGGACGATGGACATATTGATTAATTCCGAATACCACAAAGATAGATAAATTGAAAGCATAGGCAGATAGATTTCTACCTGACCCAAGTACTTAGTTGGCATGGATGCTTTAAGGCTTATCTGCATAGATTTAAGCACGAAGATGACCCGCACTACACCTTTTGCGGCAGTCTAGTTGAAGATGCAGAGCATGTTTTCTTTGTCTGTCCTCGTTTTGAGCTGGAAAGAGAAGATTTGAGTGCTAGGGAAGCCAATAATGGTTAGTAACCTAGTAGATATCATGCTTGACTCTGAAGAACATTGGTACGCTGTCAGTAACATGGCAAGAAAAGTAATTACTAAACTGCGTCGCGCTGAACAACAGCGCAGATTTTTATGTAGAGACAAAAGGCCAATCCCCCTCCCGTGAAGTAGTACTTAGTAATACTTAACGGCACTAGGAATTATCAAACTTGCTCACGCTGAACAGCAGCGCAGATTTTCATGAAGAGGCAATAGGCGGCTCCCCCTCCCGTATTACCTAACGGCCGTCCCGCGGGAGGGAAACTGAGCTGGGGTGGGTTTTTAGTGGATGAGTCGAAATACAAAACTCACACTTTTCCGATTTCAATGCTTTTTGCCACCTCCATAAAAAAAAATGTATTGAATGTACTCTAGATAAGTAGGGGTGTAACCTACTACAAAATCCAGAAGGTGAATGAGTCAATGTTACGCGGGCCTCGCAAGGCAGCTGAAGCTCTTCATCTGCAATAGATGGTGCTTGGCCTCCGATAACGGTAAGAGTCTCCTGATGAGTGTCGTTTGATGCTTGTTTATATATTGTCCGATCGTTCCATTGGCCGTGTCTAGTGCACTGAAACTCACTCCTCGAAAATTCGGTAAATAGGCTCGTTGAAATGACAGTTGTAACTGATGTGCTATAAAAAATTCGCAGTCTTGCTTTGTGCATTTCTTTCTATTTCTCTTCAACTTTTCGGAGTGTTGACCTTTATCGAATTTTATCGACTTTTTCTGTACGTTTTTGCTTTTTTTTCTTCCAAAAAATGTTAATATATAAGTATAATTTTGGTGATAATTTTTTATGATACTAATTGTGCTGCAAGAAATCGGATATGCCGCGCAAACAGCAACCCAAAACAATAACAATGACAACAACAGCAACAACCAAGATACTGACATTAATTTCAGCGATCATAAAATTTAGCAACTTTCGCTATTGCAAGGAAATCGCGACCACACTTTGCGCGATACAACATAGCCATTGCTGATGTTAGTATTTGTTTATTTTCTTAGTGTTGCAGTTGCAGTTGCAGTGTTGTTGATATTCGCCAATTATTTCAAATGCAGCTGCTGCCATTTGCCGTTACTATTAAAATTGATTTTTCCCAATTTATTCCCTTTTGCAAAGCAATATGCAACGCCTTCTCTCGACCCCGCCTGCAACAACAGCGCAGCGTTGCGACGCCAGTGCAACGACTGCAAAAAGCGATCAACATCAGCAGCGGCCATAAAATGTGATTTTCCCTTTCGCTGTGGCAAAAAGAAAGCCAACAGCCGGCAATAAAAAGTCAAAAAATATTTGTTTGCTTTTCTTGTGTTGTTGTATTTATTTGTTGTTGCTAATGCTGATCATAGCCTGGCAATTTGTGGCATGATTGTGTGCGCTTTCACACAGCGTGCGCTGCCAACGCCAACAACAGCAGTCAACAATCATCGAAATGTTGAGGTTGTTGCTTTTGTTGCTGCTCTTGCTGATATTGCTGATACTGTGGCTGCGCAATCTCGACGGAAAGACTAACAATTTTCGCATTTATTACTATTAGTTTACTTAAGTAACAAGAAAATGGAAATGCTGTTGGTGCATCGGCTGGTGGGTGAGGGCGTCTTGACGAGAGACATTCGTATGTTGTTTGTTCGGTGGTTGGCTTCTTGATGGGCGATCATTATGTTTGCTCCAACAATTAGCCGTAATTCATAGCCAATTATGCGCATGCGCAACCATTTGAATTTCATACTGCCTGGTGGAGTACCTAACTGACCGAACGGTGTTGATCACCAAGATTAGATCACTTCGACTAGGCGTCGCCAGTTGAGACTTGATATGCATGCGTCAATGCGGTGGATGCGAATGTGGCTGTAGGCTAAAGTTGTTGTTGGACTTTATTGGCAGTACCTCTAAAATTTGTAGATGAAAGTTTTTTCGAGCACCTCACTGCTGGATTGCCATTATTGTTTTGATCGATTTTCGCGCTTATTTCTAAAGTGATATTTTTGAACCAACAATAGTTGCGCTGTAAGATCGCGATCTTACTAATTTAATAGGTTCCAAACAAATATCATTTTTTGCAGCTCCCTTCCAGTGCTGTCAACATATTTTTAATAATGCCTTACAAGAAACTTGGTTTTTCAATTCAAATTAATTTTATTTCATTTACTTATCAAGTTTATGATATAAGACTAGATATACAGAGACTTAGTTCTTAATTACTGGTTGGTTTCGTTGGGGATATCTGACTCATCTGAAAAGATCTCACATTGATATCTACCGTAAAATGCTTTCCTTTCATGGTCAAACGCAATTTTCCGAATTGGTAGAAGGCACAGGGAGCCTTATCAATCTGAAGTGGTGCACTTTCATGCAAAAAACGCAAGCTTTCTCCTTCGTGGTATTCAGGGCGAACTCGGCGAATACAATTCAACGAACGCTTCAAAACGCACGCTTCAACGATTTTAAAACACAATTTAATATTAGCTCTTTGTTCGAAACTCATTTTTGTGCCGATGACACAAACATTCTGACACATCAGACCCAATAACTTCTCTTCCACTGAACCGAATGTCTTCAAGGTTTCACTGGAAGCCAACTAGGGATGTAATTTCCAAGATGGCATTATCAAAAGCATTTTTATGACGTCAGTCTTATTTATTTTGAACTTCACCTTGTATGTCTTCAGTCTGTTTCAATAAGCAGTTTAAAGTTTTGTCAGCAATATCCTTCAGTGATGAAAAGTATATCGATCCCGAGTGCTGCTTAGAGCAGAGCAGTGGAAAAAGAGGTATTCTAATGTTCACATACGTTATAGGCGTCTTTCTGAACCAATCCCATTTTAGCTGCGTGGAGTACCTAAGCTGCGTGATATGGAGTAAGACAATGTCCCGTCAGTACGCTAAACAATATCGCACATTCTCTCCTTGGGAGTGATAAAACAAAGTTGGTTTTTTTCGTGTTACGAATTTGTAACATTATTTTGGCAATTCAGTGGGAGGTCGAGGCTTCTTATAAAGATTGTGCTTCCAGAGTTAGTTCCTTGTCTACTTCCACCTTCAAAACTGAGAGTGAGGCTTATATGTTCGCCGTACTCATCTTAGGCAAGGGGGTGCCTACCTTAGCAAGCTCGTCAACTCTCTCATTTCTCTCTACTCCCTTGTGCGCTGGCACCCAGTAAATTTGATCTACAATGTTGTATACATTCCAAGCTAGCCATTACAGCCATTATAGTATAGTACAGCCATTATTGTTTAATAGCAGCATGACTATCGATGAAGATGTTTGTGCGAGTGTCGAGTGGAATAAATTCCAACGCTAATGCAGCTGCTTTGGTTACAACATAGATCTCAGCTTGAAATACATTATAGACATTAGGAAGCTTGAAAGACTTTTGAAGATCCAACTGCGGGCAGAAGGCAGCCGCTCCTACTCCTTCCGTCATTTTGCATCCCTCAGTGAAGAATTTGTATGCATATTAATCGGATTCTAACCCCTTCTGGCTGCTGTTCTATTATATTAAGGCAAGTGATTCGACTTGAAAATTTAAAGTTCTCGGTATAAAGTACAGATTTTACGGAAAATGTTTAGGAGGTTCCAATGTTATTAAGAAGCAGGACAAAACAGCCCAAGAATATTACTTTCAGACACACCCGCCGAAGCCAGAAAGGGGTACGAATTCCTTATTATTGAAGGCTATCCTCGACAGAGATGCGTTTGCATACATAAGTGCGTTAACACTTGGAAAAATGAAACGTAATACATTTTGTTTAAGTAAGATGTTAGTTTCAAAAATTGTTGATCAACTTAAACGGCGCTGAATAATTATGTGAGAAGTTTCCTCTTTTCGAAAGCACTCATATGAGCTGAAGTGTGATTTTTAACATGAATAGCTAGAATTATATATTATATAACGGTCACAAAATTCAAAATATTCATTTTCGCACATCCATCAAAACAACAAAAACAAAACACAATAGTTGCATCATTTTTGGCGAACTTGACGGTCACAAGACATACTATACATACTCGTATCTGTACAGTTTAAAAAATTTATTCTGCCAATTTCGACAAGTCACATTCAAACATACAGGGTGCATACGGTAGTTGAGAACATGCAGATATGTGACTTTAACTCCCCGCAACTATTATTTTTCTTTTTTTCTTTTCGTTATCATCGCTATATGTGGAAATTGTACCAGTTTAGAAATCTGCAATTTTCTTAAGAGCGTTCATTCATTCGCTCATAAGGTTCGCCGTGAATTGGAAGTATCAGGCGGTGATACAGCCCCAATTGCAACGCAAAAAATACGAGGAACGTTCTGATACTGTCCATTCTGCAGAATTTATTCATAATCAATGAGGACCCTTAGGGAGCTTAATGCTTCAGAATGGCTTATGCGCGGAGTTGTCCATGAATACTTCCGGTATAAGTCCCACGTTACGTGCAAAAGCCAGCTTATGTCGGAGCAAACACTAGAACAGCGAGTTACCCAATCAAAACGCCTACTAAACAAAATTAAACACTCTCAAGCGCCTGAGATGACGAAGACCAAAATACCAACCGTAGGAATGACAGATACTTTCAGTCCAACAGTGGATCCTGTTGTTATGCGCACGAACCTTCTTGCCACTGTTATGGCTTTAATTGTTGTAAGTAACAAAATCGAGGTTATAGAGGCAGTAGTGAATCTCGAGATTGATAGTGGCATACACCACATAAATCTTTCAGCAAGACTCTGCTTCTTCACACAAGGCGATGGTGACACAAGATTGGATGACTGAAAATTTCAGTGACCACATAACACCGAACTTAAGACCGCCTAAATCCCAAGACTTTAATCAGCTGGATGACTATGTATGGGGCGCTTTTGAGTGTGAAACCAATAAGCATCCTCAGAACACCATTTCTTCTCTGAAGGCTGCAATTAATACCGTCATGTTTAATATGAATAAGGAGCATTTGATTCAGGCATGCAATCGAGATCGAGGCGGTTAGTGCAGCTAATGGAAATTTTGTTGAAGGATTTGATAAATATACTCGTATAATAAATTAATATTGTGTAAAAAATTCGTGAAATTTCACAAAATTGTGCTCAAAATAAAAGGTAATTAGTTTTACTGTCAAGTTGCCCTCAAATACCGTACGCACCCTGTCATAGGTATATACCATACACTATGTAAATATTTACTACTACATGTACCTATGTATGTAACACACTTACTCACTCACACATTTAACCAATAAATACCGTGAAAAGTGATAAAATACATAAAAGCAATAACAAAACAGTCACAGCACTCAATTTGTAAAAAAAAAAAAACAATAAAAAAATTTAGGTACGAATATTCGTTGTTGCACACAAATGAATATGTTGCAAGCGCATGTTGCAGCACTTACTTTTCACTTTATTCAACTGTCAGTCACAACACCGCAAAGCGTTGCAACTACTGCTAGCTGCTTACTGTGCTGACAATTTGTCGGAGGGGTGGGGAAATAAGGCAGCGAAGCAATTGTTTGGCAGTCACTCAGCCGCAGCAACCTCTTTGGATGTCCATGCTCACATGTACATACCTGCTTACATATATTTGTATATGTGTGTGTATTTGGGCATGTATGTATGTATGTAGGTATGCGTGTGTGCTGCTTTTCATGTCCAACCATTTGCCATCTTTCCGTCGATTAGTCTATCAGTCAGCTTGTTGTTACTCGTAGCTCTACTGCCAGGTTTTCGACTAGACTATGGCTGTATCTAACCCACAGCTTGTCCATGAGCTGCATTGTTGTATTGTTGTTTTGCTGTTGGCTGACGACGCGCGACCTAAAAACTGTTTAATAAAAACCATTGAAAATGGAACTAACGTCTCAACTGTAAAAACTTCTTTCACTCATCTTTTCACCACTTCGGTGTTGTTTTTGTATTTTTGTGTTTTTTTTTTGTTTTTTTGCAATCGCATTCAATCTCATACATATGTACGTACATACAAACATATAGCAGCGAGCAGCTTATTTGAAACCCTGATTATTTACCATTTCATATCGTAATAATTTCCTTATAGAGGCCAATATATTATATATAAACTTGAAACACAATTATGTAGAATTTTAGGAAAATTAGGAAAAGAAACTATTTTTTAATGAAACACTCAAAATTAAAAATTAAAAGCGCAACTCCTTTGAACAATTTTCTGGATTTGAAAAATTGCATAATTTTTGTTCCTTCTATAATCTCTCCTAACAAATAATATAGCCTTTACTTCCTTTTCCGAAATGGCCTACCAGCCTTATGACTTATTTTCAGAAACTTTCCCGTTTCGTGATAAGAGCCTAAAAGATTATTTTTGTTTGGTTTGGCTTATATTGTTAGGTTAGCTTACATAGTTACTTCCGAAGCAAGAGGACTGAATTAGACGTCTGATTTAATCTTAGCATGTACCACCAAAGGAGCAATTTGCCTCTTACACCCTTTATTGTGTGTTTGGCCAAGCTCCTCCTCCTATAAGTGGTGGGCGCTTTGATGTTATCCCTGAAATGGAGGGACCTACAGTTTTAAGCCGACTCCAAACCACAAATAGTTTTTTGTGAGGAGTTTCTTCAAGACAGAAATAAATTCGAAGGTGTCCCATTGCGTTCCAAGAGGCGACCGCTATTAGAACACAGTTTTTTTATCCAGTTGTGTTTCACACATGGATATTCGAACCTGTGCTCTTCCGGACGGTAGCCAGAAACTTAGGAATTGAGGAAGTAAAAATGCTGCGCATTATTAAGAAAATCCTGCATTCGGCTAAAACCCCATCAATCCTGATATCACCACTAATAAACTAACTGCAAACTCAAGCGAGGCCCCAGAAAGAGACCCGAAGTTATATTGAATCTTACCGCAGGGATATCTATAGGATAGTATTAAGGCATACACCACTCACGAGAGTTGTAGATTTGTTAAACTTGAAGACTCTATCTAACGTTTTCACTTTATACACTTCCAAAAGCACCTCACGACTTGGCAATGGCAGTAGTCTCGTCCAGTGCTCATCGAGCTAACACGAAAGCAATCGCTCCAAGAGAAATTATCCAAGTAAACCGCTGCCCATTATTTGGACAGAGAAATCACCACACGGCGTTCTTACTTAGCTCTCTTTGACAGCAACCACCCTTGCCTGAGAAGCACTGCAACGATCAGAAAGCATAAGCTGAGACATAAGAGGGAGTACTTCGCAAATGACTCCTCCATTAACTTTTCAGACTAACTTAGAGACATTTGAAAACAAGTTCAATGGTCCCTATTTCGAGCTCTTACGACCCGTATATTTCCCAAAGTGAATGAACACTGGTTATTTAACGCGAATTGAACTTGATTTTTTTTTTTAATTTTTGCCTAACATGGTGTATAACATTTTTTACGACATTGAGGCGATATCAAGTGGTGCCTGTTCCAGATAAGTCAGAACGGTGCAATTGTCATTTTTCTTAAGTACTGCCTTCAGTGGTATAAGCCCCATTTGTCGGATTTCAAATTTAGGATTTGGAGGCATTTTGTCAAAAAACAGTATTAGTACATATGTATTAAACAAGTAAAGATGTACCAAATTTGATTCAGCCTAACCCCGAAAGTCTTTGGAGTAATTTTGCTCTATTTATAACAGAAACACCACATATTTTTTAATTATTTGTTCTCAATGTTTTGGTTTTTCTTTCTGAATATTACCATTATGTAGGAGATGAGCTTGGTTACTGCCCGATTCCATTTCCAATATGAACCCATCTAGGATAAGAAGTAGTATGTGTACCTTGTTTCATTGAAATATTATATATCAATTTTTGTCTTTGCCGACCGCATACCGATCTGTCATACCTTTTCTTTTATAACTCAAATTTTAGTTTAATAAATTTGCTTTCTCTCTGTTCTGGACCAGTCGCCTCAATCACAATAGCTCGCGGTACACCGATCTGGGCTAAGACTTGGTATGGCTTCTATCATACAAAGATAAAAACAATACAAAATCATATCTAATGGAAGTGCCACCAAAACTGTATTCCTTCGAGTGATGGTTTTTTATATTTCCCCAAGAACAAAATATTATTTTGTATTCTTTATGACAAAGCTTCGGACTACCATATCGGAGGCGGTTTGCAGTGAGTTGGCTTTGTCTGTTTGAAGAGCAAGCACTTTGTTGCAACTCTCTTGTTATTTATTTCGCTTTGGATTTATGAGAAGCAGCAGATTTTATTTATTTACATTGAATGTTTGCTGCAATTTTTTTTATTTTGCTTTTGTGCAATTCTGCATTTAATTGTTTATATCTTTTTTATTATCATTTATCGATTTACACCAATACATACATACATACATACATATATACACAGCGGCAACTTTAGTATCCAGTTAGTTTTCTAGTTGTATTTGCCATTGCCAGCTGGTAGTCAGTCATCTCAATGATGTTGCTATTATTGTTGCTGTTCATTGCTGGCTGGCTTTTAAGTATTTTATTGCAATGACGCGTTGATGAAATGTTGCCAATGTTAAAACTCCACCGGTGATTGTTGGATTTTTGTAGTAGTCTGTATTGCAAAAAATCTGCTGAAACAGTAGATAGAATGAGCAGAAAAGCAGACAAAATAATTTGCCAAATTATGGCTGCATGGTAGAAGTGTTGTTGCCTCTGTTGCTGCAGCAGCCAATTGCGCAGTCGCGCGTTAGTAAAATTGCAGCATTTTCTATTACTGCTGGTAGTTTGTTTTTTGGTGTTTTTCTGCCATTCGTTTGGATTTAGATTTTGCGGTTTATAGGTGACTTGCTGCAATTTTTATTGTTGTTGTTCGTTGCCGTCAATTGTTTTTGCTGGTGGTTTACTGTTCGTTGGCCGCCTTGTAATACAATTTGACTTGTAACTTGCAAGTTGCTCTTTGGTAAATGAGACGGTTCATGGGCGTTCCAATCGGTCAGACAGTGATTAGTTGTGTGCATGTATGTGAGCGTGATTGTGCATAAACGAGTGCATATGTGTGTATATGTTTGCACACATATGGACAACTTTAAATGTACAGGCATGGGCAGAGTTGTAAACAAAGGTGTAAAGTCTAACCGTTATTAATTATTATGAAGAATATAAGAATGCCCTCATATCTGGAGATGGCTGTGACTAAAAAGTTAAGATGAGTAGTTTAGGTGCACTGAATGATGCATAAACTGATACAAATTAAGATCCAAAAACAATACTATATTTTTTCAACGGATTTTGACTTGCTGAATCCGTATCTGAAGTCTGAAAAGCAGCATCAACACGCCGAGTTTTCGAGATATTTCGAGACTTAAAACAAAGTTTTGGCTGTATTTGAGGTTACGTGTAGAATCGTTAGTGTTTTGTTGTTAAGGTCGTGCTCTGGCCATTTTAAGCTTTAACCACGAGTTAGAACTACTTTGTACTTGAAATAATTCTAATTCTCGAATTGTTTTAATTTATTATTATTTAATATTTCTTTATTATTGTTTATTCAACTAAAATATCAGAAATTTATCGAATTTTTGCATGTTCTAATTTACCAATTCTCTCTGTATTTACTTCTGAGTAACCTTCTGTGCGAGCTTACAGTGTTTCCCGGATTTGCTACTTTTTGTTTTATTTTTTATTAACGCATCTTAAAGTATAAACAGGTAGAGAAGGTAAAAAGGTAGCTACGCACCATCCCATTCGGCAACGACGGCCACACAAAACACTTCTACCGCACACTAATACAATTCATATTAATTCAAACGGTTTTAATTGCTTCATAAGTAAATGCTAGCCTGTGGACTTCACAGCCAAGCATGTCTTTATTATAAATATTCACCTGCAACTGCCAAAGATATCAGAAATCAATTAGTGGGCTTTCTTCAAAAGCATTTGTTTACATATATAGGGTGATCAATTAAGAGGAGTTTTTTTCATTTGCGTTTTTTTTACAGATCGCGCGCGAGTTGTGGCAAACTGTCATCGTGGATTTGTTGAACAGCGTTTGGCATTTCATCATGGAAAGACTCACACCGCAACAACGTCTACTTGCCATACAGCCCGCGAAACATTAGATTTACTGCGTCGTTTCGGTGAACAAATGTATCTCTAATCTTATCCTCTGACCTGTGAGTTGGCCACCAAGATCTTGTGATATCACACCTTTGGACTTTTTTTTTGGGGATTCGTAAAGTCCAAGGTCTATGCTGATAAACCAGCTACGATTGAAGCTCTGGAAGCCAACATTACGCGTGTTATTCACGACATACCAGTCGAAATGCTCGAACGAGTGATTGAAAACTGGACCTTCAGAATGGACCACCTTAAGCGTAGTTGCGGCCAACATTTGAATGAAGTCATATTCAAAAAGTAAATGTCAAAGAATGTCCTTTCAAATGATAAATAAAGGTTTTGAAAATAATTTACATTTTTTTTTTCTTTTTTAACTATTGAAAAAAGCACCTCATGATTGATCCCCCTATACCTATGAGTATGTACATATGTATGTCAGTTGGTGGCTCCCATTCATGTTTTTATATAGTAATTTAACACTTCTAACTGTTAACTTTTTCGTATACTCAGATCTTTTCCAGACATGTACATAAGCAACCAAAAAACAATGAAATTTGGTTCCGCTTTGTTACTGCGGTCAATTATTGAGTGCACAACATAAAATATTATACTTATATACATTTAGCATATACAGGGTGCGTACGGTATTCGAAGACAAGCTTTTATATTGAACAAAATTTAAAGAAACTTCACTTTTTACACAACATTAACTTATTAAGTATTTGTAAAATTATTCAGTAAAATTTCCATTAGCTGCAACAATCTCCTCGATCCGGGTTCGCAAAAGAACCGTAATGGTCCTTAATCATATTGACCATAACGGTATTAATTGCAGCCTTCAGAGAAGAAATGGTGTTCTGAGATGCTTGTTGGTTTCACGCTCAAATGCGCGTGATGGATTAAGGTCTGTGGAGTTAGGCGGCCGTAAGTTCGGTGCTATGTGGGCACGGAAATTTTCAGTCATCCTATCTTGCGTCACCATCGCTTTGTGCAAAGAAGCAGAGTCTTACTGAAAGATTAAGTACTGCCTGCCACTATCAATCTCAGGGATTCACTACTGCCTCTAAAACCTCAATATTGTTACTCACAAGAAAGCCATAATAGTGGCTGGAAACTTCGTGCGCATGACAATAAGAGCCACTGTAGGATTGAAACTATCCGTCATTTCTACGATTGGTCTTTTGGTCTTCGTTAACGACTTTTTATTCATAAGAAAAAATCATATCATTTCAAGCGCTTCAGAGTGTTTAATTTTGTTTTGTAGGCGTTTTGATTGGGTAGCTCGCTGTTCTAGTGCTTGCTCCGACATAAACTGTCTTTTGCACATAACGTGAGATTTATACCTGAAGTATTCATGGACAACTGGGCGGATAAGATACTCAGAAGCTTTAGGCTCCCGCTCAAGGGCCCTCATTGATTTTAAATAAATACTGCATACCGGACAGTGTCAGAACGTTCCTCGTATTTTTTGTGTTTCAATTGATTCTGTATGACCGCCTGATGCTTCCAATTCAAGAAAATTACAGATTTCTAAACTGGTACAATTTCCACATATAACGACGATAACTGCACGCCAGTTCATTTCTTGAGTTAAGTAGTAGTCCTCCTTGTCTTATATGGAAAAGAAAAAAAAAATAATAATAATGGTTGCGGGGAGTTCAAGCCACATATCTGCTTGTTATCAACTACCGTATGCACCCTGTAGCCTGTATGAATGTAAGCATCTATAAGAAATATTAAGAGAAACGAAGTTCACTTAATGAGCTCAACTTCCGCTGACAACCTGTTGGTAAAGTGCTTAATAACTTTAGATTTTCCATTCAGACACTTTTTGTTGTTCTTAGATTTTATTGTAATTGCTTGTGTAGTGTTTACTTGCTCTTTCAACAAGTTACTTGAACAAAAATATATGCATATACGTGCATCCATTTTTGCCAAAAGAAGTACAAACCTTCAGACGTTGTTGCAGCTTTAGTTATCTATCACATTGTTGTTAGCCACATACTAGTATTTGTTACGGTTTCAATATTTGATATTACGTACATACAACATACGAGCAGATAACGTCACAAAAATAAATTTTCTTAAGAATTAAAAAAGAAACTATGCTGCTGTGCTTAAGCGTACGACATTTAAATTATTTGGTAGAACGGCGTGGCTTGTTTGAATGGCTAGAATAGTAATAAAGAAATTATAACTTTCATCTACAACAGTTCAGTGGTTTTTGGCCCAGATGAGCCGCCTTGAAAAACTGCATCAATTATTCATACTTATGAGAGTTAGGCTCTTGTAAGCTTGGTCCTCTCATCGTATTTGCGTGTCCTTTCGCTTTCGTTGCCCACCCATGGATGCCGAAATGAATAACTCTTAACACTGGAATATTATTGTCGCTCATATGGCATCCCCCTGTCTATGTACTTTTCGTATTTATATGTATCCATCTATCCTCCACGCGAATAGGAGCGAATAGGGTGCATGACCTTACCGCCTTCTTGTAGTTGTTCGCCATCGGTCGCCTTATTAAAAGAAGCACCTCCTGAGACACTTGTGAAGTGCGGATTTCAATGGGCTATAGAGCTCCAAATAGCCCCTCTTTTCAAGCGTTTTTCATTTTGTTGTATCTCAAGGCCGACATTGTTGAAGATGATGAAGCTAATTTTTATCTCGGCGTCAAAGTTAATAAAGCAATAGCCAAAATGACTGTTGGTTGTTGTCTGTTGGGCCGAAGTGACTGTTTGACTGTTTGTATCATTTGACTATTTCTGAAAATGAGAGAGAAGCTGCCGTATCAGGCAATGACAAGCTACGTACGAAACATTTTAAATAGTTTTTTAAATAGCTCATGAATAACTGAATAACTCTGAGACGGTATCTTTGTTTTGTGCCAAACTGATTCTGTTGGGGATAGAAAAAGGACTGGCAAACCAAAAACTGCACCCTAAATGCCTCTAGTTTTTCAGGAGCATTTTAAGGATCTTAAAAACTCGTAATGATAAAAATGGGTTCCTTTTTTAAAACAATCAATTTCATTAAATTTATTGTGTCAAATAAAAGTAATAGTAAACATTTTTAACAAGACGGCGCTACGTGCCACACGAGCAACGAGACCATTGATCTCTTACGGGAAAAGTTTCCGGACCGTGTTATCTCTCGAAGAGGTGATCACAATTGGCCACCGAGATATTGTGATTTAACATCTTGTGACTTTTTCTTTGGGGCCTCGCGAAAGAGAAGGTCTACGCCAACAGCCCAGTGTCGATTCAAGACCTCAAAGATGGAATTCGTGAGGCTATCGAGGACATAGAGCAGCCACTTTGCAATTCGGTTATGGAAAATTTCATGAAAAGGATATTGTTCTGTAAGCCTGGTCATGGTAGTCATTTGCCTGATGTTATTTCCCTCTATTAACGGCATACCTTCCTCTTTATAATGAAATAAACATCCGATTATTTATATAAAAAAATAGAATTTGTTTTGAATATCAAAATAACACCTCTGTTTGGAAAACCCTATATACTATATACCAAAAAGCACGGAATGATGCAAAGAGTCGCTTTAACGTCTCTCCGTTCGCACAATATCTCTGGCAAAAATTAATATATTATATTTCATTGAAACTAGGTGCCCAATGGGTGCCGCTTTCGCTAACGTGGAACAAAAGCACATTCGAATGCGACTTTCCCAGCAATATTTTCAGCATTTTAGAAAGGTTAAAGTGGATTGGTGCATCGATTCATCACTATGGATGAGACTTTGGTCTATCACAATGATCTTAAATAAAAACATGAGGCTACAGAGTGGCGTGAACATGGTTTTTCGGCTCCGAGTCGATTTCGCGACCATAAATGGGCCAAGAAGGTGTTAGCATCAGCCCCTTGTGACTACCATCTGTTCCCAGACCTAAAATCATGCCTGAGTGGAAAGCATGTTTCATTAAATGATGAGGTCATAACAACTGTGGAAGCGTATTTCGCAGACATTCCAGATTCTCACTTTAGAGATGGAATTCATACTTGTAAAGAGTATTGATGTTCATGGAGACTATACTGAATAGTAAAGTGTATTTCAAAGCATAAAATTGTGGTTTTCTATTGAATCGCAAGATTTATTGAACTACCTAGTATATACCAAGTTACTCAGAATGATGAAATAAAACGAATTAGGCATGCCTGACCATTCACACACCTATATAACTTCTTTTCCAAGTTAAATTAGCATTGAAAATGGGCAAAATTGGTCAAAAACTACGTTCACCTCCTATGTATCGGTAATTTTCAAAATAGAAAAATAAAATATGATATTCTTTTTATACATAAAAAACTCAACGCAAACATACGACGCAAGTAAAATGTACAACAGTGAGCGGTGCCACTCTCACTTTTGTGTAAAGTAATAGAACGGCGGGCAATGCTAAACCTCCGACTGTATTTATGACATTAAAACAGTTCTCATAAAGAAATTATCTGCCGTGCAGCCGAGGTATAAAACTGTAGGTACCTCCCTTTGTGGGAAAATATCAAGACTGACGCCACGAATAGAAGGAGAAGCTTGGCCAAACAACTAAAAACGGGGGAAAGTGCCAATTATATTTTTAAAAGTATATACCACCCTAATCAAAAAATACCCGGAATATATTCCGAACATTCAAAATAGAAGTTTATTTCTCGAAAGTGTTATTATCTCTTTCAAAGTACTCCACATCTACTACAATGCACATATGCCAGCGTTTGATCCAGCTCTCGAAACATTTCTGGAACTTCATTTTCGATGTAACCATCAGAGGCGTTTTCGATTTTTTTCATTTCCATTACTTCCTTATGGCTGTTAAAACCCGATATCCGTTGTGATTGTCTCGATCGAACAGAAAAAAATTGTTCAGGTCAGGTGGGTTCGTTGACTTTTGGATGGTATTCGTTATGTTGGATGGTATGGTCAAAAATTCACGAATAACAACGACACTGTGCGACGGAGCGTAATTATGGTGCAAAGTCCATGAGTTGTTTTCCCAACTTTGCCGCAACACGGCGCAAAGCCAAATTATTAATTAGAATGTCCTGAACGCATCCATAAGCAATGTTCATGTCCACTTTTCTCTCACTCTGGCGGTTTTCTTTAAGGTATCATTGCCGAAATAGTTTTCAAACATTTCTAAGGCTTTCACACGATTGAATCTATGTCGTATTTTTAACGCAAAATTTAATACAAACTCGTTCTTGTAAACTCAAATCCATTATTAAAAGTGTAAGAAATCTATAATAGATGCAGATTACTCAAGACGGCGCACACTGGGGATTTTTGTACAAGCAGATGGCGGATATAATTTAGTAGGAATGACATCCCAACAAAATATTTACATATTTGACTACTAATCGAAGTTGTACTATATTTGTGTATGAAAAGAACGATTGTTCTAAAAACTATTTGATTAAAATGAATTAAAAAAATATATTTTATTTATTTAATATTCAATAAATTTAAATTTATTTTTTTATATTAATATAATGCCAGCAAATATTTACGCACAGGATACATGTAAGTTCATAATTCTGAATTACCCTGAAAACTGTCAAAACAAAATTAAGTAAGTGTTTCGAAATTATCATTATGCACACATCGTCAGAAAGCTGTTTACGTTATTATCATTGCCAAAAATATAGTCAGTGGCGCCTGGTGGCACCTGCAATTGATTAAAACTGAAAGAGACGTTATTAAGCAACACGTTGATACTAGTTTCTGATCGTAGGTAAATGTAGCTCAACTTGCAGATCCAAGAATATGAAGGAATATGATTTTTTTTTTTCGTAAAATTAATTATAAATAGATAATCAAATGCTTTACAGCCTTTGTTCTTCCGGCTAAAATATATAAAAATATCGTACCCTAAATGAAAAATCAAAAATTGAAGTCGGCTCAAGTAAAGGAAAAAAACACCTTGCTTTGAAGTTTTCTTAGTCAGTTCAATACTATAAAAAATTATACTTTTGACATATCTATAAAAAAAGCTGTAAGTCGGAGCTTAAAAATTCTTGTGTCGAGTGTATTGATATGGTACTAAAGATTTCTCGTATTTTAGCTATACCATTCCGAAGATGATTCCATATGTGGTTTTGTTGCAAATTTGACTCCATTCCACAAAATCTTTCAAATGTGCGACGTATCTTTCACTATTCAGTCGACAGTAATAGCGATGCAATTCAATACGAATGACAACGTTGCGACTGAAAACTGAACTCAGAGCGATTGACTTAGGCATCACTTAGCGATCGTTGCTATGAACGGTTTGATCAACGTGACATTAATGTTTGTAGTTAACTCAAAGACATATAAACTCTAAGTCTAGATAACATATATATTCGACTTTTGGCCAACTTTCATGGAGAATCGCCGCACTGTGCGCTGAGGACCTCGCTCCAATTACTAAACTGTGCGCGGGTATTTAAAATTGGGTCCAAACCGAACTCAGCACTTCTTTAGTTGTTTTTCTTTAAAATTCCACTATGCACTATCGACTATAAGTTTTAGTTGTTATCTTTTAGTTTGCTGTATTTGTTTAGCGCTGACACCGATGTCATTGCCAGTGAGCGGCGTTGCGTCGTTATCGTCACCAACAATGATATATTAACTGACTGGCTATAATAGCTATGTATAACAGCTAGAAAATGATAAACCAAAACAACAGCAGCATTCGCTGATCGCATTAGTTTGGCATTGACGTATTGTTGGGCGTTTTGAGGTTTGTTGTCTTGTAAGTTTTTGCTAAAATTTGCTAATACTCATAAACATAAAAGCATCAAAGCATCACAGCAATACCTACATACATATACGGGCATATATACATATATACATACAAATATACATATACATACAAGGATAAGTTATTGCAATAATAATAAAACTAAACAAAAAGACGCAGCAAATAACAAAGTTAGCAATGGCTATATTTGCAAGAGTGGCTATAACTGCAACATAATGGCCAACAATGGCAAAGCGAATTTTTTGGAGGTGATTGAAAAGTAATTGTTTGGCTGGTGGAGGCGTATTTACCGAAAAATATTGCAAGTACAGCATTGGCTTTATTGTTGTTGTTACTATTTTGTAGGTATTTTGTGTTTGTTGTATCGATTTTTTCTTGTTCGTAGGTATTTGCGAGTATTGTTCGTCAATGGTTCGCCAGTTTATTGTTAAAGCTCGCAATTTCTGTTGTTGTTGCCGCTGCTGTTGCTTTGTTTTATCTGCAGTTAGCGCTGCCTATTTGCATGTCCATTTTTTTAGTATTTTGCGTTATTTTTTTTAGTTAACTTCATTTTTTGCTCTCTGCATTTAATGTGGGTTCGAGGTCATCTTACAGCTGAATTGCCGATTGCATCAAACAATTCTATTATTACCTACTACATATTTATGTGGTTATCTTTATTTTTTACCACTTCTTGTTTCATTCAACAATTTGGAAAAAATATTTCGCATTTATATAGAGCGCATTAAGTTCGCTCGTCTCGCTCACCTCTTTCGCATTTTGCATGGGCCAAGCATATATTGACTGGGCTATAGACTGTTTTATTGTTATACAATTAGCAAACATTTTCGCACTTTTACTTATATGCAATCATATGTTTATTTAATTTTTTTGTTTTGAAATACATACAACTTCTGGCAGAAAATAGCAATGCTACCGAATAACCATGGTATGGTTCTGAAAGAGGACACTGAACAACTAGAGCTTTGATTTGTTAATAATTTGAAACCAAGCAAGCTTACGGTCGATAGAAATTATAGCTTGTAACATTAAACGACCGGAAACTTACATCCTCATTCTCTATAGCGAACGGAAGGTCAGACGCACGGATCGTCTCCAGCCGATTTCGCTGCTTACCATTGGCATTCCGCACGTTGTTCGCCAACGCTTACGTTGTAGCAAAATGTTAGACGAAAGCATTTCATATGCGTGCTATCGTGGGGCAGATGTGGCCCTTAAAAGATGTTACTTGAGCAGTGAGATTTCTGAACAGGAAGAAATAATTATTCGTCTCCTACATAACTGTTCTAGACTGGATAAAAGTTAGTATCTGGCAGTAATATTTTCTAACCATACAAAATCGACATAAAATGATTGATAAGATTTATCAAGGCCACTGGATGGTTTAGTAGGCCATTTATTCATTGGAATTGGGGTATCAGAAAAGGTGTTTATTGTTTGATTACACCGCGTTACACACATTCTGTCCTATGAACCAAATATACTTTTTCGGAAAGGGGATAAAAAATAAAAATACACGTGTATCGGCGATTTTCATGTACACGTCACAATTTTTTTTTGTATTTTATAACTTTAAACGAGCAATTCTTGTATGCATATCTGTATAGCCACACGATCTCAGGATTAGCTTAACGGATTTGAATGAAATTGGGCACACAGATAGTGTATCACATTTCTAGACTTTTCACCTAGGTGTTGCCACACACAATGTTTCACAGGGTTGCCACCTGTTCGAAATTAAAAAAAAATTCCATGAGATATGCCGATGTGGCTATCAAAAGAAAGGTATTTCACTCCGCATTACAATAGAGATATAAAACCCCGAATTTTTTTATTAATTTTATTATTTATATTAAAATTAAAAATTATTACATTAAACATTTCAATGCTTTTAAAGAAACTTAGGCCTTTTATTTTTGCGTTTGTAAGCATTTGTGTCAGTATCGCCACAAATAGACCAACACTATTCGCCAAGCATATGCGTAATGTCTTGTCCTTTAAAGCGCTTTTCAATAGCCGCAATGTCCTGATGGAACCTTTCGCCATGTTCTTCGCTACTAGCTCCTAAATCACCAGGGAAACAATCTAAATGATTGTGAAGGAAATGGATCTTTAGCACTGCACTTTTCGTAAGATGAAATATACAGAAAGACGTTTTCGCGCAACAGAACTTAAAACAATTGTCGAAGTATACGTCTCCTAGTAGCGCAACTGTCAGATGATCGGAACTTCCGGAACTGGAACAAACACACAAACGGCACAGAGTGTGTTGTATGAAACAATAAATTAAAGGTTAATAAGTTGTTTAAAAATTTGGAGTCCCTTCAAGTTATGCCGAAAATTTAGAAAAAAATTTTTTTTTTTAGAAAAAAAAATTCAAGAAAATCTGAGAATTAATACAATTTTTTTTTTTTAATTTTACATAATAAAAACATTTTCACGAGTCTACCTGTAGAAATTCAGCGCGATTGGATCACGGAAAAATGGTTAAAAATTGATCCAAAGTTTTTCACACAGGCGGAGTACGAGCTCTATATTTTATACATAAAAAAAAAAGTTCTGACGTGTACATGAAAATCGCCGATACGCGGTATTTTTATTTTTTCTCCCCTTTCCGAAAAAGTACATTTGGTTCATAGGGCAGAAAAAAAGTTCGTTTTTGTAACGCAGTGTTATATGTGCTGTTGCACCCAGCGACAAGCATTCAAACCTACCTAATGGCTGTATATTTCGTTTTAAATTATAACTCTAAACCTCTTTAAAAACATTCCTCTTTCAAAATGAAGTTCATGATGAACTTTTTAGATTAGGCAAAAATTGTGTTATAACTAAAAAATGTAAAAGATGTAATAATTTTCGGCGTACCTCACTCTTTTATTACCAAAAATTCCCGAAGCTTTTTTTTGAGAGAATGAAAAGCTTAGTATTTAAAGTATTTAATAAATTCTCAAAATTCCACCTGATTGCGAGGTCGGAATAACAAATTGTGCTGTATTATTTTGTAAACAAAAATGCATTTATTAACTATTTTTGTAACTAAATCAATCCAACTGCCATTGCCCATGCAATGACTCATTCCCCATATTATCGACAATTTCCCATACAAACATACTTCAGTGATATATCACATTTTTTCGCCTAATAAATTGTACACCAATTGAATAACAGTCGATTTGGATGCCGAATCCAAATTCATTCTACGATTTGCAGCACCCAATTTACTTTTTTCTGTTTTTTGTTTTTAATGTGACAGCATATTTTTCTTGTGCGGCCTGTCAGCGCCAGTGTGCGCAATCACATCAAATCAAATTGAAATCGATGCAAATTCGAAAATGTGAAAATGCACGAAATTCTCACTAATTAATTGTAAGTAAAAGAGTAGAGGCCAACAACAGTAATTGCAACAAAATTGTAGGTATAAAATTGCCACAACAAATAAGCGCAGCACAAAGTGACAAACAGGTAAAAAATAAAATTAAAGCGATTTATTTGAGCCGCACTGAGCCCAACCCACCACAAATACGAAAATAGACTTAAGCGAGTAAAGCATTTTTTTTTCTCGCTCACAATCGTGGTTTTATACCCAGCGCAAATAATAGATACTTTTTTTAAATTTGGAAAAGCTTTTTGAAATACCATCATCGGAGGCGGCATAGGAATGTGTGCTTCTCTATTTGGGGGACAACATCAGGCGCACACCATAAATGGGAGGGTGGGTCAAACACCAAACAAAGGATATACGAGCCAATTATAAAAGTATATAGATAAAATATGTGGTATTCTGTTTTTGTTTTTAAGCATGTCCTGCTCCTGCTTTGCTTTTCAAATTAATTTTTAGTAATTTATGAATTCCTGGCACCTTTATTGACGATTAAAAACAGACATTGTCCCAATTATCAAAAGTTAATTAAAAGCAAGCTATCGGTTTTTAAGCTATCGACCGTGTTTCAACTTTCTGCAAGCATAACAAAGGAAAAACTGTATACTGCTATCAGGTATATAATTTCTGCACCGCGGAACGTTTGTGTTTCCGATAGGTCTACAACTTCTAAACTCGCCCTATTTAGTGAATACTCCGTTCCAGCATTTCATCGAAGTTAACTGTGTCCATACAAATTTTTTGTATAAAGTATCGCGTCGAATTGTATTAGGTTTTCACTCCGTGCTCCTAGCTTGGTTAGGAACAACAGCCGTTTAAGCTGTTATGCAGTTTTTGCTGATTAATAGATTCTTTGTAGTCAAAGGTTGCATCGTCTGCCCTCAGCATTGAAGTACACCCCTTATGAAATTGATCTTAGTCCAGCTTTTACAGAATCAATAATTAAGTTCCACAGTCTTGCACGGCTAATGAAAAATAGTCGGCTGCAAGTAAGCGCATTGTATTTGAGAATAACCAGGATGCCACTTCATGTGTACTTGGTTAGTTGAAGTTTGTTATTATAACATTGAGGAACCTTCCACTTTAGCAATTTAAATATACAACAGGAAGTAAAATTCCTGGATATAACATTCGACTGAAAATTGCTATGGAGGTCACACATAGAAGATGCAATCGGGAATAATCACACAAACGAAGTTACAATGCATGCATATCCTACGGCATTCTTAGAGGTTCTTCAAGAACTCACACCTCTTCACATTCGTACCAAAATCTCAAGCGAGGAGAGCTATTCTAGGAACAACCTCATATGACCCAGGCGCTAATCAATAGTGCAGTAAGTTTGAAATCTAACCTCTGAGATCTTATTGGCATGTGGCATGATGCTAGCGATGTCCAGTTTTGTGAAACCAATTCAAGACTGAACTAGGCAATAACCAGACCTGAAAAGAATTATCTAAAACCAGTAACATAAATCAGAACATGACCACATGATACATCGGATGGATCCCTCACCGGGCAGGGCAAGTATGTATCTGCGGACCGGGGAAAAGATACGCGCAAGCGCTTGGCAAGAAGCGGAAGTTTATGCAATGCAAATATGCGTTCACTTTAAACTTGAACGCAACTAATAACAACAAGAGCTTAGGTATTCTTACTGATAGTCCAGCAGCAATTAAGGCTCTCAACCCTTTGCAGGTTACATCACAACTGGTAGTGGAACGTCTTGCTAAGCTGTATATCTTAGGCCAGAACAACTGGGTACGACTATCCTGTGGATTTCAGAACACATGGGAATTACGGGGAACCGGAAAAGGCAGATAAATTAACGAGAAAAAAGGGGTATTTTCCATTTTGTGGCCTAGGAAAGGGTAACTCTTATCCAAGGAGTTAGAGATTCGCTGTCTACATTGAATCATGGTCTTACTAACCTACGAATATACTCGAAGGGAATTTGCAGTGTTTGCCGGAGACCGTTCTGTTACTCCCTTCTGTAGCTATCAAAGCCACGGTTAGGAAACGGGTTACTTCAAGCGAGGTTGGCAAGTTGAGAGGGGCTGCAAGTGGACAAATCTAATGGTACCTGTCATGTCCGCCCCATTGTCAAAGTTCCGGCAATCACTAAGCAGAGGGGACTGAAGGCAGCTGATTTGACTGATGACGGGCCACTTTCTATGAGCGAAGCACATGGAAAGGTAGGCATCCCAGACAGCGCACTCTGCTCAGCATGTAGAGAGGAGGATGAGACGGCGGACGACTATCTGCGCATCTGCCCGGCCTTCGCTCGAATCAGGCTTGAGGTTTTTGGCACTGATGTGTTAGAAGCAACCACCTTGGCTCCTTGGCACAACAAGATCTTCTCAGATTTCTACGGTAGATTTAAAGAAAATTAAAAAGGGATCCCGACTGCTGTACAATGGCCTTCATGTTGTCTAAGTGCTGTACTTGCTTGTTTCTCTGGCAAAAAAAAAACAACAAATCCTATGTGAACCAAGTCTTAATACCCTACAATATTTACACTTTGGGTACAACCTAAACAATTGTAAAATTGATGCCTAGGACACACACACTCATATGATATGTACAAATAGCTTAAATGCATAATAGTGGCACGCCCCTGAGTGGGGCCCAAACAACTCACCACCACTCCACAGCTTAAGTGGCCAAACAGTGCGTTTACACTTAGTTGTGGTTGATAGGCTGATATTTTAGGGCCAGCGTTAGGAGTGTGCTGCATAGGGGTGGGAGGAAGGAAGGTTCGAAGCTCTCTCGGGTACACGCAGTACACATGTAAGCCAAGACCTCGGGGACACTCATTACAGGCAATGAGTTCGAATCAATAAAATTGCACAACTTTTCACAAAATGCAATCGATTTGGATTTAAAATTGTGCTGCTGCGCTGCGGTGCACCAACTCAAACTGTCCGCGACCGGCAGGCAACATGAAGGCGAATAGGCGTATAGGCGGACTGCAAATGAATCGGCTGCTATTTGCCTATTTTTGGTTAGTAAAATAAAATACAAACAAAGGCAAATATTGGCTGTTGCTGTTGCTGCTGCTACTATTGTGATTGTTGCCAGTGGCGTAGCTGCTATCGCCGCCGCCCTGCGATTGCGTTGATTTTGTATTGCTTTCCTTTTGTACTTGCCATCGACCACATACAAATGCATTTCCATTTATTTGCGTTTTTGTTGTGTTTAGCCATACACACACATACATATATACGCATATATTTGTTGCGTATCGACTTTGTATGCGTATAGCAAAAACAAAAAAATGTAAACGGCAAAACAAATTCCATTAAATTATGTACAGCAGCAGTCTCTAACAGCGCCACGATTCGCAATTCAGTGGGCTACAATGCAATTATCGGTTGCTGTTGTTGCTGCCACATGCCACTTCTCCACCGCACAATACTTGGCCAGCAAGCGCTGTGACTGTCGTTAGCGTAGACTTTGCTGCAGCTCGAATTTTTTCTACGATCAAGTTGCTGATAAACAGTCAAATGTATATATAATATATATACATGCAAACTCACATACATACATATATACATACAGACACACACACACATACAGTCATACATACAAACCTACATTCGCAAACAGAAATGTCAATACTTTTCTAAAATTCAATTTTATATTCAAACTCCAGTGGCCGTTGAGTGAATTGGAGGCATGCGATAAGTTTGCAAACAAATACATACGCACATATATACATACATACGTATGTAAGTAGAGCCGAAGCTCTGTGTATTCAGCGCTACAAAACGTCAGTTGGGCGCACATTTGCAATGGACAACAGCAGTTGCGGGCATAGAATGTAGCATTCTAGACAAATTGTTGGCATTTACATAACCGTACGCGCGTTTCCATGTAGATGTAGAGATGCTGGAATTTGATTTTTGATTGACACACAATAAAATTACCTACGCGCATTTTTGTTCGATTCGAAATGACACGTGGCTTCAATAAGAGTTCGGCTATTTTTCTAAAGACTTTGATTTAATACTAATTCGATATTAAAATATAAGGATGTAGATGGTGTTTTGTTTTTGTTTTTTGTTTTACGGCATGAACAGGGGTCGCATGAGTTTGCTTACACAGCCGACATATTAGCATAATAACTCAAATACATAACGAGACTGCCGCTATAAACATTTTTACTATGATTTCATTTATTACACAGGCTTACATATCCAATGATTTTTTTGCTTAAGAAACAGACCATACAATTTTCATGTAAAATTGATCGCTGGGAGCTAAAATTCAGATCTATATTTTCTGTCATGCAGTTTTCTAGATATTCCCAAATAGCCGTTTTGAGGAAGGAAAGAAAGTAGATCATAAAAATGTCGAATGTCTAGAGAATCCGCCAACTGATCGAAGGAAGTGATATACATATCAATTCAAGGAAAATGAAATTTTTATGAAAAGTAGTATTTTTTTGCAGATACATATCATAATATGAAAATTTTCAATTTATATTGTAAGAAATATATTTAAGATTTAAATGAAAAAGCCCACTAACGAATGTTATTCGCATGGGAACAGAAATATTTACTTTTGCCAGTTCAAACGGTACTTAAAAAAAGCTTATCAAGTGGCAACACACAAAATCGATTTTTGTGAGATTATCAGTTGGTTTTCCTTATAAAAAATTACTTTGGGTATTAAATTTGAATTAAAAAAGTACATACGAACTACATACTTCTTCTTCTTCTTAATTGGCGCGCGGTTATCGCGTAAGCGATTTTGGCCGAGTCTAACAAAGCGCGTCAGTCGTTT
>JAYXIM010011071.1:0-58788 GCA_037575425.1 Anastrepha fraterculus | reverse complement strand
GTCTTCGATTAATCGATCGGTATATACTCAAGACGTTTTGTCAACACTCAAAAGCAGAGTTTTCAAGAGAGAGTTCACAATTTCTTATTATATATTTAAATACAACACGCTCTTATTGATATATTTATTATATTTACTGTACTTTTAATAACTGCAGCGCAGGAGCTTATCACAAATGTTGCAATTTATTTGTTTCATATATAATTTTAATTGTATGATTATCATATCGGCGGCCGCCGTAGCCAAATGGGTTGGTGCGTGGCTACCATTCGATAATCCGTAGGTCCGAATCTCCGTGCATGAAAAACCAAAATTATAGAAAGTTGTTTTTCCAATACCGCAATGACAAACCTCCGCGTGTATTTCTGCCATGAAAAAGCTCTTAGGAGGAAGAGTTCGGTCAAACACCTAACAGAGGTGTAGGCGCCAATTATTTATTTACTTACATATTTTCAATTCAAAAACCATATAAATCCAATTTTCAAATTTTGCTCAAATTAAAATAAAAAACTCTACAAAATTTCGCCATAATTTCAAAATTCTTACTCAGAATACTGAGAGTGTTTTGTGTTCCCTTCCATGTAAAAAAATCTCAAGCATGCGTTATAGCAAAAAAAAAACAAAAATGTCAAAATCAACAGGACTTTTAAACCACTTCAAACCTGCACTTTATTATACGGAAATCCCGTAGACTATAAAACTGCATACTCTTTGTTCTAAAATTCTTATTGCTAAATTTGGAATTTAATTCGATTAACATATTTTTAAGTTTTTTGGTTTTAATATTTTGTAGAAGGTTAAAGTTTTGGTTTATATGTACACTAGTTTTCTAAAAAGTTTACGAAAAATGTTGAGAATATTGCATAAATGACACCGGTTTATTATACTGCGAGTAACTCCATATTTTCCACACTGGCCTCATTTTGTACAGTAAAATATTTTTTTATAAATAAATTAATTGTTTGATTTCAAAGTAAATTTGAAACCTTAAAAGTAAAATAACTAACGGAAGTTTACACTCTACATATTAATAAGCATTTCTGTATTCAGTTAAAACTTCTTTAAAACCAATATTTTTTCAATATGGAATCTTACTTTATCACAGCATCGATATTCGATACTTCGCGGTACAAGCCACCAATGTACCGCCGCCGACGTGCCACAACGAAATGCTGAAGGATGCATTTCCCGGGCGCCTAATCTCCCGTTTAGGCGATTTGCACTGGCCAGCAAGATCGCCTGATTTGACCGCTCCAGACTTCTTTTTGTGGGGCTTTTTGAAGTCGCGGGCTTATGTCAACAAGCCTCAGACTCTTGCATCTCTTAAAGACAATATCCGTCAAGAATGTGAGGACCTATCGCCGAAAGTTTTGGCCAAAGCGATGGAAAATGCCATAAAAAGGGTTCAAATGGCAATCAACTGAGGTGGCGGCCATTTACATGACATCATATTCTCGACTTGATGTAAAAAAAAATTAAAAGACCAAATAAAAATAATCCACAAGAAGAATCAAAGTTTTTCATTTTTTTTTTAATTACAGCCAAAAAATATCGCAAGGTTACTTTTGCGCCACCTTGTATCCCAGATGAAAACATAGAGTACTCGTTTTATTTTATTTTATTCCGCATGAAAAATCTGCTTGGAAAATTGCCGCTAAAACTTCCACAAAGAACTCTGGAACTTAATTTGCAGGGCTTCCGAAAAACTATTACAGAACTGGTAAAAAATTAGTTGAGACCCATTCAGATAAGAACATCACAGATGTTCAGAAAGATTATATTGAATAAATGAACTAAATAGTTTCAGCGGCTACCCCAACCGAACGGGTTGGCATGTGACAACCATTTGGTTGTATCTGAGTTCAAAACTCGGGGGAAAAACATGAAATGATTTAATAAGTTTTTTCTAATAGCGGACGCCTTTCGTCAGGTGACGGAAAAACCCGAGCGTATTTCTGAAAAAGCTTCTCACACCAAAGCTATCTGCCGTTCGGAGGTGGCTTAAAACTGTAGTTCCCTAAATTGGTGAAAAAAACATCCACCATAAATAGAAGTGGGAATTCGACGAAATACCCAAAACAGAGTGTAAACTCCAATTGTCATTACTAATTAACTAGTTTCATTTAAAAATTGAAATTATTTAGTTTTTTCGGATCTTCAAATCAACCCGTAGTAAGAACCCTACTTTAACCGGCCTCCATCTTAATAAACTGCAACCTAACCGAACATTGGTTTTAATGGCAACCCTTTCAACCGAATCTGAATCATTCGGCAACATGGCTATAAAACGACAATCAAGTGATGAAAGGATTTTACTCTCTTGGTTTCCTTCTCGCCCTTCTTCCACTGCATTCGCTTGTATAGATGTCTTTTCCTTATGCTAAAGGTTAAGTGTGAAAATTTCCTTAAGATGCAAAGGTGAGCTGGCATGGAAGTATGGAGGTATGGGCGACATAACTGCGAATAAATATCTTTCCAATACCACAGGTTTTATATATATTTGATGGCATTCAGGTAAATGGGTTGGATAGTAGAGGCTTTGTGTGTAATACACCTATGCATATATAAGTGTAAATATGCATGTATTGGTATAAGGACCGCCCTTATCCTAAGATTAAGGCAAAATATCCATTTTCTATATAACTATCAGGGCATCCATTCTAACAAGTTTTCTCCTGCTTGCATCAGAAATAACGCGTGTTGCGAAAATGTAATTATTATCGACATTCGTCCCCGCTCCTCCTTCCAAGGCTTTTGGCTTTTGGCAGTGATTTGCGAACCCTAACACACTCAAATCGATTTTCCCACAAATGGCGCTCCAAACTGTATAACTACATACGCATACATATGCGTGTGTGTGCATCCAACGCAATATATTTTTCGCGACGTGCCTCTCATACCTAATCATCAACGTGTCGCATTAATGCCACCTACGCAAAAACGACAAACAACCACTAAGGAAGTGATAAAAATGGTACGCACGGAGCTTTTGATACCCGCGCACATTTTAGTAAATGGATTCAGCAGCCAGCTTCCTGAATTAAAATTTTTTGTAAATTAATTTAGACTTATCGGTTGCGCTGAAATGGGCCATTAAAAGAAGACCGGAACAGCATGTAAACAAAAAAATGTTAACACAACGTCAGTCAACAAGTCAACGAAGGGACAAACCAGGTCCGAGTAACCTGGAGATTGCATACGAGGAGAGCCGACCACAACTAAGGGACCAATTTGACGACGAGGAAGAAGAAGATGAAGGTATGGTTAAATTCACCCTTTCTGAATACCAACTTATTTTGTATACAGAGTAATATTGTATGAGTACTAACTTCCTTTGAAATATTTTATATCTTGCTCGAGCTATCGAGCGGACGACTCTTCTTATCCCTCTGAGCATTATGGTATATGTCATACATAGGTATTGCTGGAATGCATTATTTGACTATAATCAGGTAGATCATTTCATGGCAATTATTTTTTTTAGCGGTTACAGGTTACATGGTCCAATCGATCAGTCCAATAAAACGATTGTCAAGCGCGCTGTATGACAAGTGGCGCCGTCGTGTTGGAAATGTCGTCGAAGTTAGCTTGATTAATTTTTGTAAACAAATATTCAGTCAGCATGGTTCGATAGCGCTCGGCATTCACCATAACGGCAGCTCTTCCTCATTTCGAAAGAAATAAGGACTGATGAAACCGCCATAGTGTAAACCGCACGTAAAATGGACGAAGTAGTCCATGAACTTCGCAAACAGATTTATTTTTTTTTCAAAGTAAATTTCTCCAATTTGGAAGCATTATTCTGGCGTTAAACGATTCAAGACTTGCCAATTCTTACTGAATAGAAATGTCAACACAGCTCTATTCTCAGCTATCAAGACATAGTTATCGATATCGGTAACTCTCATGAAGCTAAAAAGCACCCTTTATATGTCTACATTTATCTCGACTCCTTTATATCGTTATAAAAGACCGTTACACGTTTGGCGGCCGCCATAGCCGAATGGGTTAGTGCGTGACTACCATTCGGAATTCACAGAGAGAACTTAGGTTCAAATCTCGATGAAACACCAAAATGAAGAAAATTTTTTTTCTGATAGCGGTCGCCCCTCGGCAGGCAATGGCAAACCTCCGAGTCTATTTCTGCCATGAAAAAGCTCCTCATAAGAAATATCTGCTGTTTTGAGTCGACTTGGTCCCTCCATTTGTGGAACAATATCAAGACGCACACCACAAATAGGAGGAGCAGCTCGGCCAAACACCCAGAAGGGGTGTACGCGCCAAATATATAAGTATATATACATATATAAGACCGTTATGTGAGCTTAATTATAATACCCTTGTGCATAAATGTGTGGGTATAAAGAACTTGGTTCCCTACCTATACCACAAGCATGCGTTATTTTACGAGCAGTGCGAGCCAAATGAACAAAAGCACATAAAATTAGTTTCATATATCCTTTAGACACCTAAAAGCATGCATGTGTGTGTTTGTATGTTGCACTTACATATATACAAAGATGGATGCTCATAAATAGCACGGAACTCAAGCATATGTAGTTACATATGCATGGGCATGAAATATATGTACCTATGTATACACACATATGTACCTACCTGCATTCGTCCTTAGTTTGCACTACAACATCTTGCCACCCACCACAACACTTAACTTAATCAAACAACCAGAGCACGTTCTACCATCTTAGATTTATATCGAAATTATTTATACTCGTATCTACAAGTATGAGTACATACGTCAGCTTTTACTTCTCATATGTAGGCTTACAGCTCCTCTCGTTTACTCTATGATACTTAACTAGCACCACTCCTTTACTTTTGCTTCGTTTCAGTATTTGCTAAAAAAAATTTGGTAATCTAAAAAACATAAAAGTTCAAAATAATATCGAAGAAAATGAAAGCTTCCGTGAACCCCTTGCTTGTGTGTCAGCATGGAACATATCAGGGACAAAATGAATATGATTTATTATGACTTTGAATCACACACATCGTTTTTGTAGTCATTTATAAGAATATAACTTCATGGAGTTCTACGCGCGCTTTTCGCGTTATCTGATGCATTATTGGCAGCAAGCCCTAGTTTTGCTATCTATGGTGTCACTATTTCATTCTTTTTTGAATATTACTAAAGAACGTTTCGGTAAAGGAGATGTAATGTCTTCCAAAAACATGGAATCACTGAGTCTGCATCTCCCACTTGCTCAGCTACCCAGGGATGATATCACTTAAGTCTTTCAATTTGAGAAACATTTCAGAATTGAACTGGACGATAGGGTCAACTGGAGCGCACCTGCAGTTGAAAGGAAACTCGAAAAGTGTTCCCTGCAGTGGTGTACGGTGGCTCGATGGCATCACAAGGCAGTGCTGCTGAAATATATGGCCACAGAACAAAGCATTCTGTGCCGACGGGTAGTTTTCCTAGAACCTTCCAAGCGGAGGTATATGCCATTTGTCTCTGTACAGAGATCAACTTACAACCTTCTTAAATGCTATTTCGAGCGACAATCAGGCGCGCGGAAGCCATTGTCAATCTGTGCGGCTAAGCCTTGAGTGTATCAAGAAACTGAGTTTGTTAGGAACGCATGAGCGGATCCGGCTCATATGGTCCCAAGATACAGGGGCATAACTGGGAACTATGTAGTGCACGCATTGGCTAGAGACACTGCTTCCTCGTTACGAATAGAACCCGAGCCCTTCCTTGCTATGGGAAAACACAACATTAAGGAGAAGCTTAGGAGTGTTGAGACAGGAGGAAGGGAGGTTGGCTGACTATAAATTATGGGCCTACGCCAGGCGACGTTCTTACTGGGAGAGTACAGTTAAAAAAATATAGGAAGCTCATAACCCTTCCTAATGAGTATTCCCGCATGCCATTGCAGATTGCGTATTCATGTGCATTGGATTGAAAGATGATCCATTGACTCAGTTCCGCGACCAATCCCCGGAGACTTCAATATACCTTCTACTTGAATGTGGCGCTATAGCGTGGGGTAGGTTAAGACATCTGGGGCAATTGCAGCCAGAAGAAAGGCATGTACGCTCTGCCCAATGCAACTCTATCTTAAGTTTAATAAAAGAACTGGGCTTGGATGAGGTAATGTGATGAGTAGAGACCACAAAAGGCCACGAGGTCGAAGTGCAAACCTCAAATCTATCTGAATAGATATCTGAAAATGTCCATATTTCTACCATAAGAGGCCTTGAAAGTAAAAAGCACACTTGTATATTGTATTGGTATGACACCAAGTGGGGTAGCTGGAGGTAGACGCAAAGATAGTGATATCTTACAAACTCCAAAATTGAATCAAGCTTTGCTGATGATATACTGCATTAGAGGCATGGCAATTCAGCTAAATTGTTTTCTGCCTAGGTAGTTGGTTCTACGTAAGTTGGTATTAGACTTCCTGTTCGAGTAAAATATTTTTATGTTAAACTGAAGTGCCTTGATTATCAATATTTTTTCTAAATGTTTAAAAAAAATAAACTGTTTGTACAATATATTATTATATTAATATTATTATTATAATATTAAAAACTAAACAACGTGAGGCATGCGGTGCTCTCGCAATCGGACCGTAAATGGAGCACAACATCTTCAGCAGAAGTTTGAACTCCCTATGGGCAACACAAGTGGTGCAACTGATCTAGAACTAGATTGAGGTCGATCTGAACAACGTTATTTCACTGAACCTGATAAGATTTTAACCGCTACGGGTTTAATGGAAATAGTGGTTTTTCCACAGGCACCTTTTCCAATAAGTTTTCGGATTTATGTTATTTTGCGAGTTGTGGTATTGATCCCATTGAATTTTTAGCGCTAATTGCAGCAATACTCACTCGCTTGCCACATACACAAATCAGCCAGAGAAGATGGGCGATTATCTGCCATCGAATTTTAGTTCAGTTACTCTAACTAAATATGAATATAAAGGTTCGTTTTACTGCGTGTAGCTGCAAAATATGTACAGTTTTGTAAATATATAAATGTATGTAAATTTTTGTTTTTAATTTTTTTACTTTTTTTGTAAAATTTTTGATTTTTCAATTGTCACTTAAATTGAAAAATTGCACCATTTACCAAACCAGATGCAGTTATTCTTTCACTTAAAATTATTTATTTATTAAAGACAACAATTTTTCTGTTTCTGTATACAGCTGTTTAATTGAAAAACTTTTGGTTATCAAATTACGATTAAGCAAAATTAATTATGTTTATAAAAATTTTGGCGTATGAACAAAAATGCAATAACAGCAGCTTAATATTGTCTCTTGGCAACAACTGCATAAAAAACAAACAAAAAACAAGCAGGCATTAACAACAATAATGTTGCAATATCCAGCAGACAATTCACAGACGGGGACGTGGGAAGAGATCGGAATTGATGAACAGCGCAGCCACAACCGAAAAGCAAACATTGTCTGCGACTTTACTACTCGCTTGGTTTATTGACAAAGTAACAGCGCAACAACAATGACAAAAACAACAACATCATAAGTAATAATAAAGCAATCATAGTAGCTTGCAGCTAAAAAAAAAGAAAAACTGAAAAAAAATGCAGCAAAAATCTGAATTAAGCGAAAAAACGGAAAAGTGTGGGTGTCACTTTATTGGTCGCCGCGGCGACTAAATGCAATGAACGCAGCGGCAGCAGCAACAAACGACGGCGACGCCTTAATGAACGATGAATGAATGGCTGGTTGGTGGGGTGAATATGTGTTTACGAGTACTTTCCACGAGAGAATTAAATGCTGGCTGTGCGCTGTTGTCTCACAAATTTTATGCTTAGGTTATTAAAAAAAATTAAGGACGTCGCCAAAGACTTAATGATTTTTATCTCACTAGAAATTGAAACTAAGAAATTTCAAGCGGGAACAAAATTAAAACTTGTTGAATCAAAACTGCGCATATATTCTTCAAAAATGTATTCCTTCATAATAAAGTAAATATGTATATACATATATATGTATCTGAGCATATGTTTCGATGGTGGCTATAGCCCGATTTATGTTCTAGATGGGCGATTTCTAAGATAAAAGTATAATCATTTTTTAAACTGACTTAGCGCTAAAAATTAGCGCTTTAAAGTATTCGAATAACTAGAAAAAATGATATTTGAACTATGTATATACAGTGACTCAGGAAATTGATAATTATTTAATTTTACATTAACGAAATTTCGTTATACAAATATTAGATGTAACAATTTGCTACCATCGTTGGAGAAATCAAAAATAGTATGCTTGGACATCTGTGAATATAACCGCAATACAGCCTTAGCGAATTAGCGTTTCTTCACAAATCTATTCCCTGATCAAGGGTCAGTTTTTGCGCCAAACTCTCTCCATTTGCGATAGGGTTTGATTTCCTACTTCCACTCACAGAAAATTGCATGGTTGTATATATGTACGCAAATACATACTTACGGCGAGAGTATAATCCTTCCGCCTAGCCAATTGAGGAGCGCATGTCGCATGACCCATCTGTACGCTTCTTGTTTTAGGTGTATATAAAAATGTAAAAAATTACTAGAATATGAAATAAACTCTGTGTATAAGGATGGAAATATTTAATTTATCATTCCGTCTGTTTTACTTGACTTCAAAAAAAGGTCCTATTAATATTCCAGAGGCATCTTTAAGCTTAATTTCAGTCAGAAGATACGACCTACTATTCACTAATCACTTGTGAGAAATTTTCTTTTTTTCTTTGTTCACTTCACTCGGGAGCATAGGGCTTCGACAAGACTCAGTCTTGCGTTGGTTTCGTGAATCTATTTTGCTTTCTGACAGGGTAGGTGATTAGCCTGCCGCTACCAGTCCTAACTAGTGGGAATGCTCACCTGCCGTTGCTCAGGAACAACGCCTTCTTACTGCTTGAAGCATTATCTGTGTGTGTTTCTGGCAGAAGGATCACATAGAAGGTTGAGAACTTCGCTAAATTTCGTGTGTCTGCGCTATTACCGCGATTGCCCGCTTCCTCTTGCTGGCGCCACTGATACAATGTGAGAAATTAAACAGTGAATACTATTCCTAGCATTTTTTACGAGTAGTAAGAATGGGGCAGCCGAATGGGTCGGAAGTGCCAGATTCAAATCTTCATGCATGTGACACCAAATGATAGAAAACGATTTTTCTAATAGCAGTCGCCCCTCGGCAGGCAATGGCAAACCTCCGAGGGTACTTCTGCCATGAAAAAGTTCCTCATAAAGAACCGTCCATGCGGAAGCGGAGTAAAAATTAGATATCTCCAATTGTGGAAAAATATCAAGACGTATACCACAAATTGAAAAAAGAGCGGCCAAAAACCCAAAAATGGGAGTAAGCGCCAATTATATCTATAAAAAGGGAAGTTTATATGGCAAATTCCATATTCTATATTTGAATAAATTCCAATGTGTCTGAGTAAATGTGGTACGACGAGTTTCAGAATATCGAACCATATTCCAGCAACCTAACCACCGCCTAATTAGAAACATTGAATAACAAATGACTTCAGTACCACTTGCGTGGAATGGAATGGAATTGTCAATGGACGAACATTTTTTCCTCTCCAAGCACTCAAAAACATTGGCGATATTACTTAGGGTCATGGTGAGGATTTAAAGGATACGGAGGTTCAAATCGGGTGAGAATTCATTCTCTCCTGCAAACTTTCCAGAATTTTTTATAAGCCTTAGCAATTTTCTGACGGAAAGATAATGTATTCTCAATCCATCCGATCCAAAAATGTATCATCGAAGCCTAGCGAAAGCCAGACAGCTGCAGAGAAAATGTCCTGTACTATCTTAATCCTCCAACCAAGATGTACACAATGGATTGTCGGTGATGCCTATGACGACTATATGTTATTTCCATGGATTGTGCACTGTAATTTGTCCTTTCAGTACCCGCAGCTCTTTTGAGAAGGAATTTCGATGCCCACCTGTCATGAATTATCAGTGGCTGCCCCAATGGTTCTGATGAGCTTTTTTGATTAGAACCTACTTGATCCTAAAATTGACTTCGGTCCAATTGAGCACACCAAAGAAATGTAGTTAGCCAATTCATCAGCTTTTTCACTGCATTGAACACCACAACCTCAACTCATGTATGTACATATATCCAAAACAATTTTTGAAGTATGCGAGCACATTCTAAGATCTTTAGAGCATATTTGATTTTACTACAGACCCGACAAGAACAACGTACCGGTGAGATGGATATAATGAAATTGCAATACTAAACTGACTTGCACAATCTCCAGAGCTCAATCTAATGCGGAAGTGCTGGGAAATATTAAATAGTACTAATTGTCCGCCGACGAAACTGGTGCATTCAGGGAGCCGTGTAAGTTGCAAAAGGCATGTAGTTTTAGAGACCTGGCGAGTACATAATGTGTTAATGTTATATTAACACTTTAGCAAAATCATAATTTAATGTCATGCAAGTGGAAAATGAAAAAGTAAGCATTCTAATACCCTTAATTCCAGCGTTCTGGTTTCAAGGCATTTGCTTTAGCCACTCTATTGGCATGCCTTTATGAGTCGGTCGATAAATCAGATTTAGAAATGAGCGATTTTTTTATCAAAACATCTCCTGATGCTCAGAGACAATAAACAACTGCAGTTGCGTTCAATTCTGCTAAAACTCTCAGCAAAACTCAACGGATATCTGTTTGTTTTACTTAGAATAAGATGCTCTAAGTAAGCCCTAAAAGTTATCTAGAGCCTGCTGTTACTTGAAAGTAACCGAGCAAAGATTATCGAACTCTTTTTAATATTTTTCCACAATTTGTTTATGCACTTGGATTTATAATGTTTTCTTGTCAACCTCAGATACTTTTGTTGGCTTTGGTGTACGCATTTGTTGTTTTAATTTCTTGTTGATATTATTGTGGATTTTAATAAATTTTCTTGCGGCTAGGTTGTTGCCAAACTGATTGCCGTAAAATTTCAAAATATATTTTTTTAAATGCATATATGTATGTGCTTTTGTGCAGAAATAATTTAGTGTAATTTTTTATTTAATTTTTAATTTTTTTCTTTTTATTTCTTTTTGCAGTCGCCTGCCGTAATAAGAAGTATGTATATTTTACACATTATATATACAATATTGCACTGCTAAAGACACAACAATTGCGACATCAAAATGTCGATGACCAAAGCCAACTCATTGCACAGCCTGACTGGTGCTACTCAAACGACGCAGGCATACTTACAGTACTGTGCATTATTAACTAGCTTTGATTGCTATAGAAAATAAAAGTGCCATTCTGCATTCTGGTTTGATTCTGACTAACATCACCCTCTAGTTTTTTTTTTTTTGTTTTGCTCTGTGCCTGAGACCCTAATAAAATTCCCGACGATATTGGCTTCGAGATCAAATAAATGACAAACCATATCGTCGAAGTAGAAGATGAGATAGACTCAAACTCATAACATTCACCTATTTTTAGTCTATAATGGCAAACCAAAATCTTACCAGCGAAATCTTGTTTCACAAATAAATTAACAGACTCGAATTTTTTCATTTAAATACTAGCCGAAAATAGGAAAGTAAGAAAGAAGCGGCATCTACAAGAATTCTCAGAAAACTTAATGGAAAATATTGAGAATTGCTGAGAAAGAAATACAGAAGTATAAAAAAATTATCTTAAGAAACACTCTAAAAAACTTATAAGCAGGAAAGGCAAGATTTTTCGCTATGGAAAGAGATGGCATGTTTGAAGTGACCAATTCAGCATAATCCACCGAACCATGCTGCTGAATCAAACTTCTGCTGAAAGCGATACGACAAAAAATCGACAAGTTTCACTCTACCGTGAACTGTACAAGATTTCATAGAAACAGAGCACTTCAGTACAGCTGAAATCTTCAAGTTAAAATTAATGAAAGTCCAAGCTTTGATTTAATAACATATGATTTAAGAAAAACATATCACAAAGGACGCTAAGAAGATTGATTTGATCATGAACGCATGCATAGATTTTAAATATATACCCGTGCAATAGAAAGTATCGGAAGTAATAATGATACCTAAACCAGGAGAAAATCCAAAAGAAGTAATATTTCACCGGTCAATCGCTTTGCTGCCGGTAGTGGATAAACTCTTTGAGCTGTTCTCCAAACGCTTCAAATCAATAATCACATGTAGAGACCTTATACCACTACATCAATTTGGATTCCTTGATGTCGAGTAGGCATTTGATAAAGTTTGACACGAAGGACTGCTTTATAAACCAAAAAACCCTACTTCGATTGAAGTTCACTGACATTCTGAAATCGTGCATATCGAGTAGGTATTTCAGAGTAAAGAGGTATTTCTCTCTTTTCAAAAAATGGGTGTATTAGGAAGTGAGAGAAATATCGGCCGGAGTTACTCTATACCTCAGACCTGCCAGTATCGATAGCGTACTTTACAGGCTGACGATATGTATTTATCATACTTGTATCTTATAGTTTAGACAGATGGTGGTGTTAATCGAGATTAACGACTTAATTCGGAATTATCTCATGAATTAAGTGTAAGTAACGCGAATTGACAACTACATATAATTAATTCCGTATTTGTCGCCTGTGGTCCATCTTCTACCGACAAAACTTCCAATAAGCCAATCAGCTGTTCACTAAGCTGCGTAACAACCGTCTGCCACACAACAATTTTAATCAGAATTAACTGCTTCGGTAATACCGATTAATGCCGCCGTATGTTTAACTACATAGCTGTTGTATTAACTAAACGCGAATCCATCATTAAATGGCAGAATTGTTACATGAACTGAAAATTGTGATATGCAATCCAATGAACGCAAATCAGTTCACGTGAATTTCACTAACAAGAAAATTTGACTGAGCCATAAAAACTGTTTCAAACACAGTCAATGTTGTTGTCATGAAGCATGAGAAAAGGATGAAAGGAAACACATTAATGCAAAAGCTTCTCTGCTTATTGATGAATGAACTGTTACAAGATGATTAAAGAGAAAAAAACGTCAAGACTCAGTTGTCAATATTGAATGATTTAATTTTTTTTTATCTTGAGGTGTAAAGGAGTTTTAGAAATGTGAGGAAACAGCTATCAGCTTATAGTATCCTCAATCCCTATTCTCACCTCCACGTGGTACACCCTGGAGCAACCAGAGCTGAAGCGGCCTCACACTTATGAGTACCATCTTACCTGTGGGGCTCACTAGATTTTCCTTAGGCTTATAACTTATGAGTGTACTCTATGTTTTTCGAGCTATAAACACATGAATTTAAGCCCGCGAAGACTACATTCTCCAAGTGGCACCGCAGAAATGTAGAAAATCCACTTGCTACGGCAGCATGCACCTCGAATTTGTGCATAATTTGGCAGCTTGTCTCGGAAGAGCGTGTTGATATGGAAATAGCTCTACAACTGAAAACTCGTATGGGGCTCTATGTCCCATTTACAATGCGAAGAATTGATGATGATGTATTATTTTTGAAACCAAAAAACATGAATGCATTTTTCAAACGCATTTTCCGGAATTTACGTAATTCTCGCCAGGAACTCTATTATTTAATATATCTTCTAGTGAGTTAGAGTCAAAAAAGGGTCCCTTAAAGTGATACTTGAAAGAGAAAAAAGTTGGTTGGTGGTATATCACTGATCGAATATAGTGACTGTTCGATAAGAGTTAAGAAATGAATTAAGAAATTGGCCAGAAATTCATTATTAGTGTGATTTTTGCGTTATCATAGTGCAAAATCTATGAGTTTTCTAACAACATTTTTTGAAGAACTTCAGCTCTCCCACGCCTTTGCAGCCGTTCATGCTTTTTAAATAATCAATTCTGGGGAAATATAAAATACATTGCAAACTTTAGAAAAGCAGCTATGATTCAGTAGAAAAAAATGCTTATGTTTGCCACACTACTGTACATATGTATATACATAAGTCTCTATATTTGAGCATACAAATATTTAAACGAACTGAAATACAACCACCTTAAATCAGCGACGCGACAGCAGCAGCTCAGCCAGCCACTACAGCGTTACGCTGATGTCGCGCCTTCGTTAAATTTGACGTACCGCCAAACGGCCAGCGAGTCAAGAAAAAATTTGCTTACTGCTTCGATTGTTGTTGTGTGTTTCTTTGCTTCGTTTAAGTATTAAATTTTGTTTTTGTGTTCACAAGCATGTTCGTACGCTTCTGGCCAAGTTTGTTGGACTTTGTTGGCTGTGAAATGCAAAGGTTGTAAAATAATTTTGTCAACAATGATTTTTGGTCAATTTGGCTAAGGGGGCAATGATTTCTTATGGTTGAGTTGGCTTTTGTACATTCATAGGTAGATATGTGTGCTTATGCACACACATTAATAAGTGCAACGAATAGGAGCAATTGAGATGACTAATCAGCCTGAAGCAACAAACTTGTAATTGTTGCACCTTTTATTTATATTATTTAGATTTTTTATAGTTTTACAAAAAATGTCATTTTATGTATTTTTATGCCTTTTTTGTGCGACTTCTCAAAACTTATGTTAACTATTCTTAAATGTTTGTCAGAGCAGTACTATTGAACAGCTTATTAAACAGTGCAACAAAATAAAAAACGAAAAAATGTTTATGCTTAGGGTCTCATAGTATTTTTCTGATAGGTTATGGAGAATTTTTATCAAATATTTGCATTATTAATTTTTTCCCTTTTAAACCACCCTACAGTTTACACTCCTATTTTTTATATGAAATTAGGTGTCATGTCAAAAACTCTATCTTAAAGCATCCAAAATTATTTGAAATATTTATTTAACCATCCAATTTTGTTTCTGAATAACTTTTACTAAATAAAAAAAATATGATTTCGAGTGATTGGAAGTTATTTTGACTTCTACGCTGTGTTTCTTGTCTGTTTGTTACTGCAGCTGTCCAGTTCACAAGCGTCAAATATGGTTGAATGGTGTCGAACATTTGCAAAAATTATAACTTTTCCCAAAGATGATTAATTTTGCGCCACCTTGTATGCATCTTTTTGGACATAAATGTGATCGAAAAATCTCAGCAAAAAAACACATTTGCTTCAACATCGTCTTAATGTGCCTTATTAGCTAGTCAAGGTGAGGCCGAGCAGTTCTTTTTGGAAAGGAACTCTGAGTATGCCAATATTACTAATTGATCTTGATTTTTTGGTCAATTTAATCGTCCAAATATGCGTACAATCGGAAAAATTGTGCAAAAGTTTGAGCAAAACGGGTCTGTAGGAGATGTGAAAACACCAGTGCATGCTCGTACAGCTCGTACTGCAGAAAATATTGCTGCTGTTCGCGATAGTGTGGTTGAAGAGCCGTCCACCTCAACTCGTCGTCGTGCCCAACAATTGCACCTCTCACGCTCGTCGTTGATGAACATTATGCTTAAAGACTTGCATTTACATGCTTACAAGGTGCAATTGACTCAAGAACTAAAGCCTCTTGACCATTTCAAGCGTCGTCAATGGTCAGAATGGAAATGGTCAGGCAGGAAATGGCCACAGTGAATGACAAATTTTCGAAGAAAATCATCTTCAGTGATGAGGCACATTTTCACCTCAGTGGATTCGTCAATAAGCAGAATTGCCGGATTTGGGCGAATGATAATCCAAGAGTAATTGCCAAAAAACCAATGCACCCACAAAGAGTGACTGTTTGGTGCAGTTTATGGGCCGGCGGCATCATTGGGCCGTATTTTTTCCAAAATGAGGCCGGTCAGGCAGTTACTGTGAATAGTGTTCGCTATCGTGAGATGATAACGAACTTTTTATGGCCCGAATTGGAAGATATGGATGTGGACGATATGTGGTTTCAACAGGACGGTGCCACTTGTCACACAGCTAACGAAACAATGGCTCATTTGTGCGAAAAATTTGATGGCCGAATAATCTCACGTCGCGCCGATGTGACACCGTTGGACTTCTTTCTTTGGGGTTATTTGAAAGAAAAGGTGTACATCGATAAGCCAGCAACAATTCAAGAGCTAAAGGATGAGATAATTCGGCACATTAACGGCATAGAACCTCAATTATGCCTCAGCGTCATAGAAAATTTGGAGCATCGGATGGAGGTGTGCGGCCGAGGCCGCGGCGGTAATTTGGCCAATATTTTGTTTTACACGTAATTGAGCCATATCAGTATTATCACAGTAAAGAGAAATGACAATAATTTCTTAAACAAATTGTATTTTGTTCAAAATCAACACCGGCCCTTGAAACTTAACCACCCTTTAGAAACTTTAAGGGGGGACCCTCATTTATCGGGTCAAAAAAATCGATTTTTTGGAAATAATTTTAATCTATTCTACAACTATTTAAGAATATACTTTCAAAATTTCAAGTCGATATCTGTATTTTTGAAGGAGTGACAAAATTTTTAACAGGACGCGACGGGTGGCCTGATCGCCTGTATCCAAAACTTTAAACGCGTTTTTCTCGAAACATCATTTTTCGATTTTGTGTACACAATTGAGAACGCTGTATTGAACCAACCAGGCTTTACAATAGCTCATTTTAAAGATAATTAAATTGTTTTCAATGTGACATTAAGTGTTTTTTTAAAAAAAAAGATTTTCATATTTTTTTGTAATTTTAAAGTCAATTTTTTTATGCATGAAAAATCACTTTTAACATAAAACTGGGTAAAAAATATCAATTTCCACATTTTTTTTTTAAATCAAAATGTCACATCGAAGGTATTATCCTAAAGTTTTAAAAAAAAATTGGTTTTTTTATTTCAGAAAAAAATTCAGAGCGCTAGAATGTACACAGATAGAATGAGGTGCCATGGACGAGGTGTATATTTCCATACTTAAAATGTTTTTTTTCTTCTCCGAAAATTTTTGTAGACAGTCAAGACATTTATTAAAGTACTTTATGAATTACAAAACGTTTGAAGTTATTTTACCTGAGAAAAAAATTCCCAAAAATGATGAATTTTTCGACCGTCTAAATGAGGGTCCCCCCTTAAGTGATGCCAAATACCCCTCTAAGGCAGTTGTTCGCACATAATGAACTTGCCAGTTGTGCATCTACCACAGATCTTAGTTCGCTGGATTATGCCTGTGGCTTTGAAGAGCTTTTACAACTTTTTAATATCTGAGGCATTTTTAGGAGCAAATGCCCCTATCTTCAAGCAATGTAATTTTCCACGAGCCTCCGAAGGCATTCGAGAATCTCTGGCTTCCGTTTGTCGAGCGAATTATTACTGCTCAACTGCCAACTACATTCTAATTATCACTTGGCTGATCTCGTTGCATGGAGGTGCTAATGCGGGTTCACGAGTAAATGTAATCTTCCTCTGTTTCGAAAATAAAACTATCAATAGAATGAATGCTACTGAAGTGGCAGTCCTTGACCAATCCCATGTCGTAGTTGGTTGGCGGCTCGGTATCGATCGAAAATTCCATTCAATTATACCTTGGATATGAATCATCCAAAATTGTCTCGTTTAATTTTGCTGCGATAGTCTTAGTTGCTCGTACGTTATAATATTTATTGTATTATAAATTAATTTATAAAAAATATTAATAAAAAATTATAATTTCTAGGACAAATTAATTATCGTTAGTTAGCATTCTCTCGGATTTCGTTGATGTCAGCTTCTTCTCAATAATTGTAACCTTAGTGTTGCTTCAACTGAGAGAAGTTTGGACACGGAATATATTTCGTTATTTTTTGCGCTTTCTGAAGGATTGCGAGCGTTAAGGATTTAATCAGGACGCAAAGGGTTGTAAGAAGCGCAATAGGTTTTTGAGTTTATTTTATATTAAGAGTTAATTTATACTATTTTTGTGAATGCTTAGTATGAATTTTATAAATTTGTTAACGTAGTAAGCATCTAAAGCCGCCGTAGCCGAATGGGTTGGCGCGTGGCTATCATTCGGTGGTATACGGGCTTGAAATCTCGGGCATGAAACATTAAATGATAAAAAAAGTTTTTCCCGAATAACACTCGCCCTCGACAGTGTGTATTTCTGCCATGAAAGAGCTCCTCATAAAAAACCATCTGCCGTTCGGAGTCGGCTTGAAACTGTAGGTACCGCAAATAGGAGAAGGAGCCCGGCCAAACACTCACGAAAAGGTCTAAGCGGCAATTATATATATATATATATATTTATGTAAATAAAAAAAATATACATAATATACTCAAAGGTTTACCGCTCTTTTCACTATCACGTACATAGAAACGAACATCATGGCCGCGATCCATGGAACGATAGTCATGCGTAGACTGACTCAGCTATGTCGGCCCTCTTACATGTACATATATTTGCGATGAATATTTACAAAATTGAATGAGCTTTTATGATATCCTTGAGATTTGTCGCCCCTAATCATAGGTCGATGGGGTTCAAAATTCTGTAGTAACCTTCGATTAATCGGCGAATCAAGCTGAATTATGTACACAAATTTCAAAATTATATTGCAAATAATTCAATTTACGTACACATAAGCGCTTATTTAAAATTTATTATTTTATGGAGTGGTAAAGAGACGAGCAGACTTCGTGTTAATTGAATTCAGTATTGCTTTTTGATGTCCCCAACAGTCGGTGCAGCCTTTACGGCTGACATAAATAAGTAAACATTTATTCGTGGCTCTTTTATTTTACTGTTATCGTTTTTGTCACTATGTGTGTCTGTGTGTGTTAATATTTAAATTATGAGCTCATTGCAATAATGTATTCGTTTTGTCGCATATGCAATGATTGACATCAAAAAATCTTATGTTTTATTGTTGTTGACGAGTCTATGCACATATGAGTATGCTTGTGTGTATAGGCAAATGATTGCGATTGTTGCTCATTACTCATCGCTCATTGTGCGCGTTGTTACTGCCGAGCGGCTAATGCTGTGCAGCACACCCAGCTGGTTTAATAGGAACAACTAATAAAAATTAAAAACAAAAAAAATAGTATTTTTCTTTTTTAATATATTATATTTTCGGCTTTTACAATTGTTGCATTAGCTAAGTGCACAAGTGCAAAATTGATGAATGAATTCATGAATTATTGTCAGTTGTGCCCATTTAATTTTCGGCGAATTACTTCGTAAAACCTCCGCCCCTCGCACCTCCTGTGCGGTGCTTTCGATATTGCTGCGTCTACATATAATTAATTTTAGCTTTTAAAAGCCAAGTGCTGACTTACAATATGCCATCTGAAATATATGTACGCACACATACACACACGTACATGCCTGCATACTTAAATATATGTTTATGTATATGTGCACGTCTGGCACGAGTATTGTCAACAAGTTATGCAGCTTAATTAATGTTTGTCACCAACAAACGTTGGACGTTTTCGTTGCTGACTTAATTATCAGCAGCTCGTATGTGTGTGGGTGTGTTTTCCGTTAAATTTATTTAAAATATTTACTTACATTGAAATTTGTAACACAGTTTGACTTTTAACGCTACCAAAGTTGGTCTCTGTTTGAAGGGGCATAGAAGTGCGCAGAATGACGATTTTGAGAGAAAAAAGGATTATCGAAAAAAGTGTGTACTAAAATGATCCACGCTTTCTCCAGTAAGCTTAAAATGTATACAATTTTATAAACGGAATAACGAAATCATCGCAGTGTACGCACCCACACTAGTTTGGTCTTGAGCGCCCAAACCATCAGCAAACCTCCACAGTGGAATAAACTCCTAAAGAAGAATGTTTGTAATACCGTCCAGCGCTACTTCGGATAACGATAGAGATACTTCGTTGCGAGGAATAGAGCTTTCCTCACACACTGAAATTAACTTATACTCTTGCCACATTGACGCTACTGCTTTTGTAACTCACTTAATTGAACCCTTTTCTCAAAAGCTTAGCTCACAAGCGGTATGTGGATTATTCCCGTGAGCGAAAAGGATCGCTGTTGGAAATAGGAATTTTCAGCATCTTATGTTATATAATTGTTTCTGCTACAGTTTTAAGCTGACTCCGAACAAAAGTTTTTCATGAGAAGCTTTTTTATGACATATATAAAGGGTTTTCCAATAACAGGTGTTATTGGTGAATGGATTGCGCTATCGAGAGATGATTACCGATTTTTTATGGCTGGAATCGGATAGTATTGATCTGGCCAACGTTTGTTTTCAACAATGCGGCTTACTATCCCTGCTTTCCTTCTGGGGGACACCCCTCCCGGAACTGACTTCTATATTACTTCGGGAGGGCCCCGACCGGCATCCATAAAGGACCAATTCTATTCACCCACGTCTGGATCCACTACATTTGTAGCCAGCTTTCATGCTATAGGCTCGTCTTCTTGTGTCTCTATCTGTGCGGCTTCGCCTTGTTGCACTGTGTCGAGGTAAATTTTTTTTTCGAATGGTGATAACTCATCAACCCATTTGGCTACGGCAGCCGTAGAAAAACCAATATGTTGTATAAATATAGAACCCCACCAAATAGCCACACAACCAAGTTTCTGTGAACTGAATTTCATCTAAGGTATCAGCATGTTACATAAAATTTATGGCAAAACCTTCTTGCAAATCAACTATTGCGCTTAGTATGTTTATGTATTTTATTTGTTCAGAAGGTCGAAGGTTGCTTTTACTACTATGGAACTGTAGAGTCTTCGTAATCACTTTGATAATGGAATTAAATCTGAATCTGGCTTTATGTATGTAGTCCCAAAAGGTATATGACCTATTTGTAGTCTTAGCTGCTCTAGTTTTCCCTGTTTCGTTCGAGGAATTCAAAAGACAAGGAAAAAGAGCCCGAGAGAAGCCATTTTTGCTTTTACCAAGATATCACCCAGACAAGTAGAGCTCCTGCCCAATATGCAACAAGATGTCGGCTTGTTTTATTTGCTTTTATCGCGAAATATGCTAAATAATCATGGCAGTCAGAAGCTTTTCCCACTTTCGTTGGTTGTTCTCATGGAACCATCCTCCAGTTGAAAAGGCCATTCAGTAAGGAAGTAAGTGGTTATTTTAAAGCATGAGGGAGTACTTAGAGAAATTATTTAGAATATCGGGCATTATTTAGAATGGTGTAGGCCCTGAAAAAGCAAAGCAGGTCAAGCGAACTCAAGATTTTATAGTGAAAGAAAGTGGTGGTTTGAGTATATTTAGGCAATTCGTGTCCATATAGGTATACTAAGCAATGTGAAAGCGAAAACATAGCTAAATTATTGAACCAATAAAGCTGCCGTACTATAAGTTAGTTTTACTGCTGAAATTTATCGGAGGAGATACTTCGTATTTGAAGGCCATCAAAGGAGTTGCTACTTCGCCATGATTTCTAAATTTGGTATCCACACAAAGCTAATACGTTTATGTAACCTAATATTAAGATGGAGCCGGTGTCCAACAGTCGCTTAACAAGTTTTAAACAGGTTGACGACTATTGTGGGACTTTCCAGCTGCACAACTAAGTTCATTGACCTCTGGAATCGCGCTTAGCTTTGTCTTTTATTATAAGTTACTGCGGAGAGTTATAATTTGGAAGATGGTAAGGACTTCATTTACTTTGAGATCATCATCAATACCATAAATAATGATGAACTTCAAATCCTATGCAGAATCTCTCAAATCTATCAATTATTGTTACTTTGAACTTAAAGAGCAAAAAGAGGAAATGAGTAGAAGAAAAATAATACGCAAAAGGCTTATTTATAATTTCTTGTTGGTACGGGTTAATAATATCACAGACGAAGAAAGTAGAACTTCCATGAACTTTGAAATGATATGTATGGATGAGCGATTGCATATATAGAGATTCAAGTAATTTGAGCGTGGCCTGAAAAGTTATTTATTTATAAGTTTAAAAGTGATAAGAAACAAACTGAACAAATTTAATTTTGGAGATTTATTCAATGTTGAAATTTCGATATAGAGTGCGTTAAAGTGAAATATCTTCGGTACCCTTCATCAACTAAACAAAAAATGTTTTGGTGAAACATTTAACTACTTCGCTGCATCTGCATTTTTGAATATAACTCGAAAAGTTAACGAAATGCCACTGTGCAACATTCCCGGATTACTAAGCACAGCCTTAACAATTTATGATAAAAAATGGATCCAAATCCGTAGGAGGGAGTTTTTTGTTTGACAAAATTTTTTCAAAGTAAGTATATTTCATCCAAAAAAATTATAAATATCTTGCAAACTAGAGAAGAAATTTGACTTTGAAAAACTCCTCACAAAATTTTCACAAAAACTTTGACAAAAAAATATTTTTCTTTAAATCTTTTCTTGCCAACATTGTTTTTTTTTAACAATTTTTTTACGTATTTTTATTCAAAAAAGGTTTTTAAAAAGGTTGAAAAGAATCGAAGAAATATGGCTGCGAAAAACTCCTCACTAAAATCTTCAACCTGAAAAAAAAACTCAAAATTTTCTCCAAATTTTTTCCAAAAAAATTAAAAAGATTTCCAAAAAATACCAAATTTTTCTTATTTATTTTTTTCCTTTAAGTATTTTATATTTATCAAGAAAAAAATATAAAAATGTTGAAAGGGACCGAAAAAAGGTTGAAAAGAATCGAAGAAATTTGGCTGTGAGAAACTCCTCACCAAAATCTGCAACAGAAATAAATCTCAAAATTTACCCGAAATTTTTTTAAAAAATTTTAAATTTTTTTTATTTCGTTTTTTTTTTAAGTATATTTATCCAAAAAAATTTATAAAAATGTATAAACCATCAACCGGAACCACAGAAATGTGACTGTGAAAAACTTTGAATAAATCTCAAAAATATTTAAATTTTTCAAAGTTTTTCAGAGAGTTAAGTAAGAAGTTAAGCCTCAGCTTTTAGAAAAACTGTAGACCGTATACAAAATACTTGGATCACTTGACATGGAAACGCTGTTATTATAATACAGCGAATAAGAAAATATGCAATGAACTATCAACTCATGGAGCAGAGTCAGCGGAGGGTTTTCTTCACGTCGGAAAGAACAAGTTGAGAAGGACTTCGCATAACTACGTGTTACTAAAAATCCGCGAGAAACCGCTGACGCTCTTTATTGAGCTCGGCCGAAGTCGCTTGGGCGGATACTGCAACAATCAAGAAGAAGAAGTAATAGTTCAAGTCACTGTAAATTGCTGCATTGTGTTCTTTATTTACAACTTGCTAAGCTGTTGACAGCAGCAGCAACGCTAAGCCTTTGGCTTTCAAATATGTTGTAATAGAAATATCAGCATAATTATGCATAGGTATATCTGCACATACACATGCACACACGCATACACCGATACTGTATTTTGTCATACATACTTATGCTTTTGTAGCCTCCATTTGAATTGACTAGACTTAATGTTGCTGAATATTCGCGTTTTCTTTTTATGGTCATTTGAATTTATGTTTGGTTTTTTTATTGCCAGCGATTTATGGGTGTGAGATTTCTATGTAGGTCTATTATAATGCATACAAATGCAACACATACATATACATAAATGTAATTGTTGCACATTTAATTAGCATGAATTATCGACGCTATTGAAATGTTCAATAGAGACTTCAAAAAATAATTGGCTTGCAAAAAATTGTAAAAAATAAATTAAACTTTACGAGTTGAGTAAATCAACAATATAACAATGAGGCAACATTTTTGCTCCAGCCGATGTCAGCAATTTTTGTCAAAAAAACTAATGAACAAATCTAGGTGCATGTGTCCACATACGTACGTATGTATAGGTAAGCATACACATGTAATAATGTTTTCGAAAAATGCAGAGTGAGTCATGGCTAAGCGTCCGTGTGGAAGCCAATAAAATTAGCTATTTTTTCTCACGACAGGCGTGCCTACGTTATGGAAACTGAGTACCCAAGTTTATATCTGTGTTTTAGTTTCAGATAGGCAAGTTTTAAAGAAGGGAGGCCAATCGTGCTTTCAAACTTTGTTGCGAAATGTAAATTACATGGACGTCAGGTGGTAAAATTCCGTAGTAATCTTGAAGAATGTAAGATTCACTGTTATTTATTCCGGTATTTGCTTTGGCTACGCTACACTTTGGCTATCTATTTTGAGCAAAAATGTGTTAACCTTATTCCGCACACAGCGCTGAGAGGTTTTCGCCGAGTTTCTTCTTCAGAAGAAACAAAAGCACAGCGAGTGATCCGGATTGTTACGGGAAATGAAACTTGTGTAGGCTTATCGCTATAAAGGCGAGTCGAAACAGATGTCTATGAAGTGGCATAGGAAGATGGAAAACCGTCTAGAGACTTTAAAGTGACTGGATTGATGATGGCTACAGTTTCTTGAGTTTCAATTTAAGCTTTAAGACCGACTATAAAAGAAAATATATCAAATTATGGGAGAATAATTTTGCAACATTTTTGAAGGATTAGTACAAGAAGATCCGTAGTATAATTTCTAGCACATCTTAGTCCTCAAACGGCTTTCCAAATTTGTTTTTCGAGGGATTTCTTGAAGTGAAGGTAAAAATTACCCTTTCAGGTCAGGTCTTGGAGCTGATCGGTTACAGTATTCTACGGAAATATTTTCTGCGAAATTTTACTGCATATATGTCAACCATTTATTTCGCTCAGACATATATTTTTACCAATTTTTTCACTTTTTTGAATCCACACAGGCCGTGACATGAAAACTTTAGTGGAACGTAAAAACAAAAATTGAATTTACTTTTCAATCTTACATACAAATCCATCGGGTATACTTTCATAAAATATTAACAAAGTATGAACTGGTTTCGGCTTGTACATCCACCGTATCGCTGGATGGCTAAAAAGTGGTTTTCCAATGTCTGGATAGCGATTATATTGTTGGCAACTACTGGTTAAATTCATAGGAGAATGACCTACCGATGAGATGTTAAGCAAAGCAAAAAGTAGCAGCTGATGGTAGTGAAAGAAATAAGTAAAGTTTCTTTTGCCGGGATTAGTCCAGAGCGATGCGTGTTTGGCACACCTACTTTGTTGCTACCCCGGACTCAACAAATGTACCTAGGATTAACATATTTTTCATCCTTGAAGGATACTGCTGACAAAAGGCTGAACGGCGTGTTAAAACTCACGTGCATTAAGAATTACATAAAATGATGTCTTCGGCTCCAAATATGTTACATGGCACTGGCAACTCAATGGACTCTAGAGGGCTTTGTGAGATCTTTTTACAGATAAGCCAGCACTACCTAACCTTACATTTTCCAATAATCGGGATTGATTTTATTTTCTTTCTAAATATGTTAAGTAAGAGAAAGTTAAATTATTAAAATGGAATAATTACAGTCATTAAATAGCATCGTTTTTAATGAAGTATCCAATTCTAATGTAAGACTTCCTAAAGAGTTCATTAAAATGCCCGTTCACTTCTCTTCTCGAGAAACCGAGTTCGTACATTTATTTGCGACAACAAGACCGATTTCTTGTTCTAACTGATTTATTATAATTTATGAATTTTCTATAAAAAGTAAACAACTAACAACACAGGTGCCTCAGCCGGACACATAAACACCAGTATTCATAATAATAGTAGGCAAAACTTAGATGAATTGTGGAACTTTTCCACAATGGTCAAATTTAAGATTCATCGTCTAGTGGGCGCTCTTATCAGTAGTGGCAATAATCTAACCAATGATAAAATTAAGCTTTCGCGTATTCACAATGGAATTTTGTGAATTATTATCTTAAATTTTCACAGTAGTTGAACAAACCCGATGCCAGCTAATTAGACGCTATCAGGCAGTTAACTAGAATCGGGTTGAGGACGATATTAACCGGGCATTGGAAAACGGTCCCTGTTTGTAAGATAATTTGTAGTAAACGAAAAATCACTTCCATTGTGGTCCCTGATCGATATTTTAGTGGTGTCAGCCCCAGACTAGAAAAAAGTACTCACAACTGAAAAACCAACTGAAAGCAAAAGCCCTCCGGCATACAATGAGTCATTTTCAAAATTAAATAAAACCAAAATGAAATTGAACGTGACGTACCAAGCCCACCCATACATCAGAATACACGCGCACACATTTAATTATATTTATTTAGTTCCATTAAATATGCGTTTGCACACTTTATTGTTTCTGTTCTTATTTTTGTTGTTTTCCCTTAATTTTTTGCAGTCATTTCGTTTGGGCGACCAATTCTAGTCTTTCATGTCGCATTCCATGTCAATTACGGTCCACTTATGTGTGATTGACCGGCACAAATCTCGGGAGACACCAGACAACAAGCGACACAAACAAAAACAACAAAACCAACAAAGAAGCGTGTCGCTGCTGCCATCATTGGTGGTGTTGTAGGCACTGCTTAATGGCGACGGCTCATTGGACACGAGTGGAACGCAGCGAAGGCCTCCAGCAATTGCACGGCAACAAATTGTCAATCGGTAATTTTAAATAAAACAGCAGTACAACAACAAAAGCAGAACTTTTTAAGTGCCACAATGAAAATGGCTGAAACCAAGAAAGAAGCCATGAAATGGAAAATCAGCAACAAAGGCGACTGTGAGGACATCGAAGGCGGCGGCGTTGGCGGTGACGACGGTAACAGCAACAGCAATGGAAAAGGGTGACGCGCTCGAATGACTATACAAAAAAAATCAAAGGCCACAGCAGCAGCTCCCAGCATCCAACCAGGTTAATTCCCTAGAGTCCCAAAGCAAATATAAATAAGACCAATGACAACAGCAAGCAATAAGTAACAACAATAAACTTTGAAAGAAGTAGCCCCATGATAAGTGTATAAAAGTGTGCGCAATAACAACATTAACGGTAACGACAACAATTGCTGATGACAGACACAATTGTTTGCAATAAAAATACAAATAAAATCACATGCAAACATTTGCAGACTGCTAGCTGACAGCAACAACAACAGCAATAATGGATTTGCGTAGGCTTGTGCAGATATTTTCTGCTGTGGGCGGGAAAAAGGGTTGGACGAAGCTGAATGTACACCGTTGGGCCATAGGATGCCATTGTACGCATGCGCCTGGCCATTGGTGTTGTTGATGAGTATGCGGATAAAAGAAATGAGGATAGTAACAGTGAAAATAACAACACCAGCAACACCTTCGTTTGGCCATCGATTTACTTAAGCCCACAGCCAGTGCTGATGGTTTGAAGTAATTCAATGAACTCATTTAACGAATTAATTAAATAAATTTTGCACTTCAAAATGTCAACAGAACTACTAAACTGACAAGCTCTGCTCAGTTCTTAAATTCGTTATCATATGAATAACAAATAAACCAAAAAAAATTATGAATATGTATTTAAATTAGGATGGCCCAAACATTTTGTTTTTGTTTCGGATGCTACTATGAAATTTGATACATGTCCCAAAAACATTAGCCACCTATTTTTTGTACTTCTTTTTTAAGATTTACCTTTTTGCCAACGTGATTTTAGTATAAAATCCTTATAGAACGATATTACAGTATTTAATTTTGTCTTTGAATTTCCCTTCACAAATATCAAAAAATCTTATTTAAACAAAAAATATTTTAAAAATTTAAAAAAGTATTAAAAATTTAATAATATAAATATTTAATAAAAAAAGAATGGGTTTCTTATGTTGATTTTTGATGTTGCTAAAACAATTTATTGTTGCTATTTATTAACTTTTCTACCATAGCTAGAAAGTTGCAGTTTATATTTCGGTTCTTATGAAAGAAAATAAAAAGAGGTGGTCTGTAAAGTCGGTTTACTGACGATAGTTTAACGTGACAACGTCATAAGAAACTATTGATGGAATGGTTGCAATTTTTAAAACAAAATTTTAATATTATTTGTTTGATAGGTATTTCGTATGGATATAGAGGAGTAGGTAAATGGAATTGCAATGGAATAGGTCAAGTTACATTTACACAAACGTGAAAAATGACGAAACATTTATCAAATCTTCAATTTCGGTTGTGCATCAGACGTTAATAAGTCAACAACACTAAGAGGCACCATCATCGATTTGCCTTTTTCAAGAAACTTTGCACTCGAAACACTCCCTTTCATTTCCTACTTTTTCTATCATCGTCCTATTCTCAACAGAGAAATGTTTCATTACCATGCACACAGGAAGAAGGCATATGCAAATACAAGTATGTGAATTTATATACAAATGCGCATATACATACATATATATGCTCACTCAAGTAGGACAGAGCCAGATGTCGAACGTTGCCGAACGAGGGGCCGATTGTGCTCTTTGTCGTTCGTTCCGCGCTCTCGCTTGCAGTTCAAGCACATTAGCTTACATTTGCTTGCGTACGGAATAGATTCGTATATTTGATATGTCCATATGACTTGTATGCATCTTTACATATAGATTTGTTGTTTTTGAAAATTGCGCGAAATTGTATAGGTATATGCATGTTTATATACATATATTAGTATGCAACATATCTTATAAGATATGCGGTAAATATTACCATACACTTTTTCCTTCATATATAATACAAATATTAATAATAACATTAAAACAACAGGTATTATTAACCTACCTGGTTTTATTTTAAATTCTTCAAGTAAATCAAATTAATAATAATCAATAAGAAGGCATATGCAAATACAAATACGTGAACTTATATATGTACATATGCGCATATACATACATATATACGCTCACTTAAGTAGGAGAGAGCAAGATGTCGAACGTTGCCTTTCGTTTGCTTTGTTTGCTTTGTCGTTCGTTCCGCGCTTTCGCTTGCAGTTCATTCAAGGTAACGACAATAAGCAAGGTAACGACAAATGAGCAAGGTAACGGCAATGAGCAAGGTAACAACACATTTTTTCGTGCGTGCAGCCTGTTAAATCGAAATATAAGACGTTATCACGTCAAAAAAATAGTTCGTATAAGCTGCTTTCGAAACATCACTGATATACTCGCTAAAAAATTACGCTGCCCACTAAGCTAAGTGTGTAAGTGATTATTGCCGATGTTTGCGTACTTTTCTATTATATTATATTTTGCACGCTTTTAGGAGGGATGCTTTGAAAAACAATATAATAACTGTGTATTAAAATGAAAATAATGCAGATTTACCTAATTATATGTAACGTTGGATTCAAGACAACTTTTTTGTGGTATTCTCGCAACAACTCGTTAGGTTGCTGATGAATGGAAAGTAGATATTTTTATTTAAAAAACGTAGGGTATATTTTTTTGGACCGAATGGAAATTATGAGAGTAGAATAAAAACTGTCTAATATAAAATATAATAAAAATGTCTAAACAAGTAGTTTTTACCCCATAGGAATTCAACGGCACTTTTCAAAACGTTGGCGGCACGGGTAATTAAAAAAATAGAAAAATAATACATAGGTGAGCGATCCCATTTGAAGCCACAGCTCACAAGGAGCGACTAAACAATCATGCCAGCTATATGGCATATAGCTTCTTCGGCTGGGTTCTTCTCTAAGAATGAATAAAACGCATAACGGTTGCAGCCGTTATGGAGAGCGAGTAGCAATTATATTGAACAATGCTTTTCTTAAAACGAGTTAAATTATGAAATGAAGGCTTCTAAAACATGTGCACGAATCGTTAATAAATAAAAAAAACAGAGGTTAAGGGATCTAAGCATTTTGGGCATTTGGAACATCTCCTAAATATTTATTTATTTCAAGGCTACTTACCGTAACAAAGAAGTATTTTGAACTAATTCTTCACTAGTTACTGTTTCATTATTTTGCACTGGAATCCCACTATATAACTTTGAGGGATAGCTGAACATAGTCTCATTTATTGATGAATAAAATATGTGCAAATACAATGTTTCTCTAGAAATTTTAAAGAAAAAGATAAAATAGAAAAAATGTGTCTAAATGTTATAAGGAGTGGCTGATATTTCACTTAAAAAATAAACAGCAAAATTTTCAGCGTTGAATAAATCCGAAAGTTATTAAATTTTTCTGAAAAAAATTTTTTATATCAAGAAATACAGCATTTCATACAGATCTTGTTGAAACCACAAATTAGGATACTGCTCCGTTGTTCAATATCAATGTTCGGTAAGAAGTTCCTAAAATCGACTCCGGCGTTTCATCCTCATTTTCGAAGAAATATGGACCGATAACTCTAGTGGCCATAACACCGCACCAAACAGTACATTTAGATGGGTGCAACTGATGTTGGTGTGTTGCCCTTGGATTTTCAAAGCCCCACAATCTACAGTTTTGTTTGTTGACATAACCATTTAAATGGAAATGCGCTTAATCCGACATCAAAACATTATTTAAAAAATCAATTTGTGTGGCTAATTGTGTAAGAATAGAAAATCTCGATAATTTTAACGCGTTGTGTTTTACTATAGGGTTCCATAATAAATTTCCAACAATTCAATTATAACCTACAAAAAGAGAAAAATAAATATGTCAAAAAATAAAAAAGTTATTTGTCCTTAACATTAGTAGGTGTTATTTGGCCCACCCTGGATATGCCCATATCTGTCTCGATTCAGTTATACAGTTATATTCAACCGCTGTGTGAACAACATGTTTATACCCTTGGACACAAGTAAATGGGCTAAAAACGTTTAACAGCGAAAGCACCCCAAACAGTGTCTAAATAGCTGAATCACGCCCCTGCGACGTTAAAGTACTCAAAAATCGATGAAAATTTCGATAGGTATATCAAGACAACAGCGTGCACAAGAAAATATGTCCGTCGTAAAGTTTAAGCATACATTTAGGCGAGTAAGCAGACATATGTAAATATTTCAACGAATTACATACTTTTTTTCAATAAGTCTTGCGCACCAGCACTGCTGAAAGCTAAGCCCAGTGGAACGCTAATATGCTGTCTTGCTTTTAAAAATGTTGACATGCAGAGAAAACTAAAATAAAACAATTACTTGTACATATATGAGCGTATAAACAGACGTATTTGTGTGCCAAATTATATAATCATATCAGCAGACAGGCAAACATGTCACGCGTGCACAAATAAATACAGACACATTTACGTTCAAATACCAAGATTTTAATAGCATGCACAAAAGGATATTGTTGCTGTCACTTGGCAGGTGGGGGTAGTCGCAGGCGATGTCCCTTTTTCCACACACACATGCATATTATATACTATATTAGGCACATGCATGAACCCATACAGACGTACATTTTGTGACCCAATAAATTTAATGGCAAAAATACATTATATGGGAGCGTTTTAAGTGACCCAAAAAACAAAAAAAAAGCACAACGAGGCGGCAATGAATACGAAATGCGTACTCGCATATGTATGGAGCCATGTGTAGCTGACAACTTACCAAAAGCCACAAATAAAGGGCAAAAAGGGACTTTGTTGCTAGAAATGTGCATATGTAAAAGCATATATGCATACATATTTATGTTATGTAAGTCTTCTCAAAAACAAGAGAGTTTATGTATCTACTTTGCTTCAATTATATAATACATACATACCCTGTAATGCATACAGGGTATGTATGTATTTGATTGGGTACGTATTTATGTAATTTATTATACCCACGCATACTTGTGCACAAGGGTATTATAATTTCGCTCGCATTGCGGTTGTATCTCAGAACATAAAAATTGAAAGAAATGCTCGGAATCACAAGAGAAGTTAAATTAGCCAACGAGCGAAATTTCTTAACAATAAAAAATTTCCAAAAAAAGAAAAAACGAAATACCAAAAACTTGGTATAAAAGGTGAACCGAAAAAATAAAGATAATGCGGTGTAAAGACAACGCGTGTATCTCCATATGACCATATATAGTATAGTAAAACGCGGCAAACTTTCAACAAGTATTACTAGCCAGCTCATTTACACCCGGCATTATTTGTTATTGCGGTCCGCACTACCATAGCAGTACGGGTTTGAGTGTGTACTATCTGTGGGTAATTATTTTTTGGGCTTAAAATTAATATAAAAATAAAATTTTTGGACCATCCAAGTGACTCAGCAAAAAATGTGTACGTTTTCCTTGTTTTTTGTTTTCGAAGGTTAACAATAAGCCGCTGTTCTTCAAGTGTGCAATGCTGTGCGGTCTTTGAAAGAAATTAATTATTAGTTATTAATTAGATCCTTATGTCACATTCAACATTTTTCACTTAATTAGTTAAAATGCGAGTTAAAAAATAAATCAAAATTGTCAACAAAACAAAAAATCGTCTAAAAAGTTTTCATAAAAAATGCCATGTGGTATATTGAAAAAATTCAAATATGTATATTTTTATCCCAAATTGTGAATAGAGGGGTAAGATTCCATATCAGTTTTTTAAACTTTGAATTACTTGAAATGTGAATCTTCGAAAAAAATACAATAAAAGGAATTTCTTTAGACAAAAATTTCCCCCCTTAATTTTTTAAGTATATTAATTTTAAGGCATTTGGGCATCTTTTAAGCAAAACAAAGGATATTGGGAAATTTCTACATTAGTCACGAACGGAAAGTGTCACTGTACACTGGGCGGTATTGCACAAAAAGGCTTAAATGGAGTAAATACTTAAAAATGAAATTTGTTTGGGGGAAAAAACTGGAATGAGCGAGTTCGAAGTATCGAATTTCAGCATTCTGTCACTTTTACTTGAACACATCATGACATTCGGTTGGTAATCACAAAGATTTCGCAATAAAAGCAATATTACAAAAAAATAAACCAAAAAAGTCAATAAAAATGAAAACAAAATTCGGACATACATATTAATATCCCAACCTTTTTCCAATTCATTTTGTTTTCCGCACAAATTCAAAATGTAATTTTTGGTCAATACTTCAACCCTAATTGTAAATGTAAATTACTTTTGTTGCCATGAAACAAAAAATATTTTAATCTCCAAAACGAGAGACCGACACGTGCATGGCCAAGCGCTTCCCACGCCCAGCCGCTTGGGACAGTTGCAAATTAACCACTTCCAAGCGTTGCCATGCCTACGAAGTACCTACATATACATACATGCAGCCATGCAAACATATTCACAAACGTATGTATATATTTTAAGTTGATGCAAATATGTAAGTGCACCAAAGGTTATACTCATCCACTCTGGCGTTCGAGGATACCACAAATTGCAACAATTTGCTACACATAAAACGAAATTATCAACAACCCTCTCTCATCTGCTGGCCGACCAACCATGCACACTATGTAAATACGTATGCCGCAGCTAACGATTGAAAACCTGTTAAAGATGTGTACGGAAATGGGCAAAAATCGTCGCATATCGCCAAAAGGATCGAAAGGAGCAGCAGCAGCAGCAGCAAAAGGGAAGCGAAAGCCGAGCCAAAAGTAAAAGCACAAATGCAAACATGCCACCGCAATGAGTTTGAAATGTAAATAAATATAACTGTATATGTGTAAATACACTCGCATATGTAGTTGCGGCCCAGCCAAATTCTATACAACAAATGAACTGAATGAAAATATTATCATCACCCCATTGTCGCAGAGTTGATGAGCGATCATCCGCCACCCTTAAGTGTGTCCGACCGACCTTTTTGGGTGCAACATTGATGCGTTGATATGCCTGCATGCCTACAAGTTTAAATATGCATTTGTTTTAGTGTCACGGTTACTTCTACGTTCACAGCTTGCACGTGCAATAAGGGTGCAATATGCACAGCACGAATACTTGTGCGTACACAAGAAATTATACCAGCTTAACGCTTTCAATTTTTCTCCTCATTTCATTTCATTTGATTTTATATCACTTCCTTTTATTTGCTATACCCAATCACACTGCTACTCATTCGCTTAGCATAGTTTCCTATTACGATCTGCTGCGATAAAATGCTAAAGTAGTTTTGTTGTGCTGAGTTATCGCTAAATTGACTTGTTGATTTTGCTCTTTCTTCTTTCCAATTGTCCCGATAATGATAATTGAGGTCGTTCAGATTGCGAACTTCAGATGCAGCTGTTAAAATTTCCATTCGTTTTTAAGTGGGGTGATTTCCAGTTCATGCACATACATATGTAAGTAAATATGTACACAGTTAGTTGAGTTAATTTAAAGTTCTTATGCAACTCGATATGGACATCATATAGCCATAATTTTTAATGCTGACCTGAATAATGGTAAGTTTTTGAACAAAGCAGAATTGTAAAATTTATTGTTATTTTTTTCTCGTAATAATATCGCATTTGTTCTGCTCTGTGTAAGGCTCAGAATTTCATAGGGTTGCGAGTTCTTTTCTCAAACTGTTGCATATTGACCTGGTAAAAATGCAGCAATTTCTACCCTCTGCAGAAAGTGAGGGTGTAAGTTGTCTAGCTGATTTTAAATTTCAGTGAACGCAACCACGAGAAATACTCGTATATTGTTAAATTGTTTGAAAAGAGTATATGCACCAAACTTCCGTTATCTCAGCATGAGTTTACATCAGAGCTCCCAACCTTCCTTTGCTTTTTTCAAACTACGTTCATATCTCTGCCTTTGCAGACTTATCACTGACTTGTCAAAAGCATTTGGTAGGGTGTCTCACAGTTTATCACTGCACAAAATAAATACATTTGGGTTTCACTGATCTTTTTTTATGTTGGACTAAATCTAATCTTTTAAGCATAGTAAATTGCTCTTGTTAATAACGTAAGATCTAACGGGTTACAGCAGAAAATACCTTGTGCCTTTGATTTTTTTAGTGTTTTCGTAAATGACTCCAGTGAATGCTTTGCACCGTGCAAACATCTTCTCTATGCAGATTTTATTTTATTTTTTATTTTAGGTTTACATTGCGACTAGTTACAAAGAAAAATATATTAATATATTTAATAATAACATATAATATATAATATAATATAATATAATCCCTTAAAAATATGCCAACAAATTTCTAGAACGTAAATTTAAGTATTCCTTATAGATATTATAGATCGTCAACCGTGACGACTTTATTCTTTGCGTCCGAGCGCTGGGAGAGGAATTTTCATGTATTCAAATTTTCTCCCTGAAATTTTGCACTCATCTTTTTTATGATATTACTTTCTGTGTGAATTTACAATTTTCCAAAGCTTTTCGAAAAAATAATTTTCTCGTAGCAAAAATAGTAGGAAAATTCGCCCCAAAATTCATTTTTTTTCATTTTTTTAAAATTCATATAGAAATTATGACATTAATAAACAAAAAAATTTTTGGTTTTTTGTATTCAGGTCACTGATGCCGATCCTACAATGCCCGCCGATTGAGAAGCCCCGCTGCGACCTTCCTGGCAGAATTGGGTGTACGTCCGCCATTTAAATGATTAAAATAAAAAAAAAATTTATAATATTTTAATGTATAAATAAACTGTATGCCAATTTTGAAAAAAATATATATATTGACTTCTTCACTTTAAATAATTTTAATGAAAATCAGGGAAAATATAGCCGTTTACAGGTATCTGTCCCCTTAAGGTGTGATTCTATTTAGTCCATTAAGGCTTTGCGTTTTTTGCGCTTCAATCTTCTTCTCCAATTAGTGGGATTAACCAGAATAGAGGCCGCCTGCTACGTCAGATTCTTTAATCTTGTATCGTGGACTTTTGCTGCGTTTTTTATTCAGGCTACTAATGAATCAATATTTACGTCACGCTCGGGATCGGAGCTACGGATAAATCAAATAACACTGACTGCACATTTAATTATTTTATTCTGAAACCTTTGTATAGTTTGAATGCTACTTTGGCTGAAGCAGCCCCAGAACTGTGCGCCGTAGGATCATAGAGGCTTCACGATTTGTTTATCTATAAGTATTTTATTATAGAAGGATAGTGCTGATTCCTTTCCCATAAGCCGATACATATTTCCATACTTCAATTCCATTTCTTCTTTCTTTTTCTTTGCATGTGGATCCATATTAGCTTGGCGTCTAGAGTCATCCCAGGGAGTATTTGAGTGAGGAACTTATGTACCATTTATATGTATATACTGGAATATATTTAATTTTGTTCTGGGTGTAGTTTATATGCACAGACTTGCTTTCGTTTAATTTAATATGCCATTTATTGGCCCAGCCGTATATTGCGCGTACGGCTAATTGTAATCGTGATGTCGTTGCGTTTTCCGTGTTTCCTATCGAAATATTAACTGTATCGTCAGCAAAAGTAGCTATTACGCAGTTTCGTTTGCATGCCAGATCACATGTAAAAAGCAAATATAATAAAGGGCCAAGTACGTTTCCTTGGGGACCCCTACTTTAATTGATTTGAGGCATGAATATGAACCTTCTTCGGATAATGAAGTACTGTTTGGGCGCATTTATTTTCTTCAGTAGCCCATAGTGACATACTTTGAAGAACGCCTTGGAGACATCAAGGAATACTGTTTTCAATTATTCGAACTATCCTATGTACTTGATCAAGAGTCGATTGTTTATTGATCATTGTTTTGATTGTTCATTTGATAAAAAACTTTTCCACCAATCTCGTATTACATAGTATTGGAAGAAGAGAGATAGGTCTTTCTGATGTTACGTCGTGAGCGGCTGGTTTTATTAAACATAATGACTTCAATAGCATCTTGCAAAAAAAAAATGATTTTCCTTGTTCACTCCTCTCAGGAGCATAGAACCTCGACAAGACTCTTCCATCGTATACGGTTCTGTGCTGTTGTTGTCGGAACATCCCATGAGATGTCGGCATCTACTAGTTCGCGCAACATCGACCTTCCAGTCCAGTGTCATTCTCGTGATGCTGTCGGGTGATTTTCTCAATGTGTGACCTATCCATCGCCACTTTCTGCGTTTGATTTGCCTAAGGATTGGTTCCTCGTTCGTTAATCTCCACAGTGCGACGTTTCTGACGGCCAGAATATTCTGCAGATGATGCGGATTCATTTGTTGATGAAGGATTGTAGCCTCTGTGTGATGGTGTTAGAAACCAGCCATGTTTCGCTTCGTACAACAATACGGACTTCACGCATGAGCCGAAGATTCGTAGTTTAGTGCGCCTGGAGATTTGCGAACTCCCCTTACTGTATGCATTCGCCTGAATGCCGCCTTTGCTTTGTTTAGTCTGCAGTTGGCATCTCCATCTGCTCCACCATCTACCGTGATGATATTGAAAAATATGATAGTTTAGCTTAAATATGGTGCTGATGATATTCGTCAATACGGCAATTATTTTGTTCCGGAGCTACTTCAGTACTTCAGCAGTAATAAGGTCGTAACCTGGCGATTTTTTATCTTAAATTTTTTAATTTCTTCCTTTATTTTGTTCTGTGTTACCGGGGGGATCCTATTCATTTATGCAGATGATCTAATGATGATATTTAAAAAACTAAAAAGTCTTTTTGATATTGAATTTCTGCAAAAATAGTAACATATATTTAATAATTGGCGTCGACGTAATAAAATATATACATATTTATTATATGTATTTATTGAATTATTACGATTGCAATTACAATTAGATTACATCTCAAACAGATTATAAAAAAGTAAAAAAATAATAATAGCATAAAATATAAATGTGTAAATATCAGGACAGTCTATAAGTTCGTGCGTATTTTATTCATAATTTCACTTTTGTACGATTTTTGCATACAAAAACTTATTCGCGGAATATAACAGAACTATATATATTTTCTTTCATATATTGTGCATTCAACAAGTGATTTTAATCGAGGATAGAAGCACGTGTTGTTAAAAAATAAAATGGAATCTTCCATCGCGTATAAGAGGCATATTTTGTATTTTTTTTATAAAAGTGGTAAAAATGCAACAACTGCTGCTGCAGAAATAAAAACTGTTCACGGAGAGGATATCGTGAGTGTAAGGACTGCGCAAAAGTGGTTTTCAAAATTCCGAAGTGGTAACTGCGACGTGGAGGATGCCCCGCGCGCTGGTCGTCCTGAAGTTTTTAACTCCGATGCCTTGCTCGAACTCGTGAAAGCTGAGCCAAATTTGACAGTCGATATGATAGCTCAGAGGTTAAATTCATCGCATAGAATAGTTCACCTGCACCTGGTTCGTTGGGAAAGGTTTCCAAGCTGGGAAATGGGTTCCGCATAGACTTTCCGTCGCCAACCTTCAGCAGAGAGTGAATGTGTGTTCTCAGCTGCTGCAACAGCTTGAAAATGAAAGTTTTTTGAACCGTATCGTTACTGGTGATAAAAAATGGGTCCTTTACAATAATCCTGTTCGCAAACGCCAATGGTTAAATAAAGATGAAACACCAGAACCGACCCCTAGAGATGGCCTTCACCCCAATAAGATTCTCCTGTCTATTTGGTGGGATATGGCCAGTATTGTTCATTATGAACTTCCGATAACTGCTGATTATAATTCCCATCAGCTGTCAAACCTGAATGAGGCACTTAACAAAAATCGACCGTCTTTAGTGACACGACAACGCAAGACCTCAAACCGCAAGGCAAATATTATATTAGGCAAGCTGAACGAGCTCGGATGGGAGCTAATGCCGCATTCACCACACTCTCCGGATATTGAACCTTGTGATTATCACCTATTCCATGGACTTCAATCCCATATGAGCAACAAGAACTACTCCTCAAAAGAAGCTACAAAAAGTGATATCGAAGCGTATTTTGGCTCCAAGGACAAACGATTTTTTGAGCAGGGGATTAAAAATTTGCCTAAACATTGGGGAGACATTGTGAATAATGAAGGAAAATATATTATTGATTAATAAATACTTTAAACATCTTTTTTATTAATTTTAAAACCGTCTTTAAAAAACGCACGAACTTATGGACTGACCTGATATACAGCTAGAAAAAATAATATGAACTAATTACAGTTAAAAATAATATACCTAAGTTTTTATAAACATTCTTAGACTGTGTTAGACAACGTGTAAGCAGCTCGTTAATCATAAAGTCATATAAGTCTTGTAATAAGAAATCTAAAACCTTTCGCAGAATCTAGGATATCATGCAGGACAATTGAAAAAAATTTGCTCGAGCTTGAAGTGGCAATTGATATTACTCAGGAGGTGTCCCTAATAAGCATAACCAATGAAATTTTTCTAGGCTTTTCTAATATCAGCAAGGTCTACAGAAAGCATATATCATACTTTTATAATCAGCCGTTCCAAAGAATAATGCAAACCTACCTACTCCGCATAATATTTTTTTCCCAGTACTTTTTTTGCGTCCACTATAAAAATGTAATCTATTCTGGCTTAATTGACGTTTGCTAATTTTGTTGATTTGACAGCTAATTTCCATACATTTCTGATAAAAATTAGGGAAGACCGTTATTCGCAAGATCATTGAGATTGAATTAGTTACCAATAAGGTTAATCGCTCTCAAAATTTTGCATGCCGAGTTACTTATGTGAATTTCGAATGCGAGAGCGAACTACGGGCCGTAGAAATATAGGACAATGAGACTAATCTCAACAATGATAGATTATAGCGTGTGGCCATCCGAAGCAAAATTGTGCAGGTAACAACTGCTGCCATGTCATCGGAAAATTGCACTCTTTTTTTTAATACTCGGCTGAACAATCGTTGTTCAGGCAGTAACGCGAAGTAATATGAGCGGAGACTGCGTTGGTTTTTGTCGTATAATCAACACAATCCCTGTTGTTACATAAACAAACAGCTGCCCTGACCCATGTGACGTCAGCCAATTAGCTGATTCTATCCAATTCGCTGAGAGCCAGTTAACGGTTTGGTCTTCGGCACACCTCTACATTGTGTGCATCGTGATATGAATTTCTTATTTGGAGGCAATAAAAGCCAGACATTTGAACTACACAACTAAAAAACGTATTATATAGGGTTTTCCACTAAGAGCTGTTATCTTGATATACAAAGAAAAATGCTATTTTTTAATATAAATGATCGGATGTTTATTTCATTATAAAGAGGAAGGTATGCCGTTAATAGTGGAAATAACATCAGGCAAATTACCACCACGACCACGCTTACAGGTCAATACCCTTTTCATGAAATTTTCCATAACCAAATTGCCAAGTGGCTGCCATATGTCCTCGATAGACGAATTCCATCTTTGAGGTCTTGAATCGATCAAGGGCTGTTCTCTCTCACGTGGCTACAAAAAAAGTAACAAGGTGTTAAATCACAAGATCTCGGTGGCCAATTGTGATCACCTCTTCGAGAGATCCGGAAACTTTTCGCGTAAAAGATCAATGGTTTTGTTGCTTGTGAGGCACGTAGCGCCGTATTGTTAAAAATAAACGTTGCCCAGGTCAATACCATCCAATTGCGGCCATAAAAAAATCGTCAATCATATCTCCTGTTTAACACCTAACACCTGTTATTGGAAAACCCATTATTTTGTTTTAGCCACCGACGAGTGCTACTTTTCAACAGTAATGGATGTCTAAGTATAAGGACAAGGGCAGCGTCAACTTTTAACATTCAAAGAGAGCAAATTTTTTGTTGGAATATTTTACTACATCATCAGCTATTATTGAGTATTTTAAATACATACATATACACATCCAAACCACTACTGCATACATAAATGTCTATATATGTACATATGTATATGTTGAGGCTCAAAAACTTACTTGGATAACAAATTTTTTAAATGTATTCAATTCATACAAATGACTCTACCTCGTTCCCTTTAAACTACACCACCATCAACATAAAATATTTACCTTATTGCCTTCACTGCACTTACTCGTAATTATAAGTGAACGATTTCAACAGAACAAATGGACAAATAAACTTGCTTTAAATCGTACATCGAGAATGTTTCAATTTATTTGCACTCAGCACAAAAGCAAATATGCCAGTACTGTAAATGTGTGCATTAAAGGCGACATGCCACAGTTATTTCACGCTCACTGACCCCACTCTTTGTCGCCCTGCACCAGTTGCTGTTCTTGCCACAATACTTTAACCCATTCGAACAATAAAATGTGGAAAATGGGCGAACGATCAGAGAAGAGATTTTGGATATTTTAAATGCCGACCACACGGCGGAGTATGAGTGTGGTGTAAAATCAACGAAGATAAAAGGATGAGAGGTATAGAGAATTGAAAATAATACCAACTACTGAATCATCGGGTGTGCTTAAGGGTAGAAGAGAGAGAAAAAGAGAGAGCTACAGAGAGATAGAGAGAGAGCAAGGCATGAAGCGGGGTTCAGTAAACGAGTGTATCCTTCAACGGACACACTCAAAGCTTCACCTCAGAAGATTTAAGTGTGGCCCACAAACAATCGACTAGCGTTGAACAATTTCACAAATATACTCGTACATACATTTACAAATCCATACTTAAGTATGTAGCTGTATGGACATATATGAAAGGTATATCTGCTACGCGTACATTGACAAGCGTTTGTGCAAGTGTTTACTTATTGTACCTTTATTTTTTTTTGTGAACATTATCCTCGAGTTGGCAGCGTAAAATCACCCTTCAGGCGACAACAAACAAACAAGAGAAATCAACAAACCGCCTCGAATGCCATTCAAGTCTGAATATGACCATAATATATTACTGATGGAAGAATTTGTAGCCTTGGTTTTGGCATGTGAAATCGCGGGAGATGCCTGGGCGCGCAGCAAAAGTTAGCAGGATGATATTGGTAAAAGGTTTTTGCTGCACGAATCCAAAATAGGAGAGTAAACTTTGCAACAGCGCAAGTCGTACCAAACGAGTGGAATACAAGTAAGAGAAAGGAAGAGTTAGAGAGAGAAAATTCGTAACATATACTTACCCATTTACTTAAACACAGCAACAACTAGTAAGGAAGCACTAAATGCGGTCCGGCTGTTAATTTCTTAACACGAAAGAACTTATAGGAAATGACAGTTACAACTTTTAAAATCAGGCGGACAGAAATTTAAATGTAGCATGCGTATAAAAATGGGCGTAGTTTTTCTCCGATCTCAACAATCTTTATGTCAACTCCAAATGCGTTGAGGAGCAATACGTGTAGAGCTCGAAAATTTAGGATATTTTCAGGAATTTTTTTACAATAAAAAAATTAAAAATGATATTTAAATCTTTTAGGCTTTTTATTTAACTTCTTTTACATACAAAAATGAAAAAGAAAAACAATTTTTTTTTTTTTCATTTTAAAAATTTAAGTAATGACGCTGAAGTTGATACTCCCGAAAAATTGGACCTGGACGGTGTTGTCCATTTTGGCTCTTCTATTTATCTGAAACACAAAAACCAAGATAATTATTAATCAGTATAACTGTAGCTATACCCCGTACTAGAATAAACCTAAATTGATAAAATGGCGCTGTTTTCAATTTGTCACTCTAAAAATCGTTTTTTTTTTCAGTTTTTTAATACAAAAAATATGAAATAATTGAAGTAACAATATGATTCTAGTATGGGCAATAGCCGTTGATGTTGTGAACAGATATTAAAATTTCAGACGATTCGGTTGAATAGTTTTTTGTTTTCGGACACACCACGGCGAAAACAGTCGTTTCGAGATAAATGAGTTTAAAGTTTCAGGTACAGGAGCGTGTGGACCGCTCTCTACCTAGTTAATGGACTATAGAAGCTATAATATTGGGCGTACCATCGCCCATTTTCAAAAATTTTGCCCGCGTCTTATATATTTTATTTTGTTAGTTCCTCATTTGTACCAACTGTGAGTGATTTTGTGTTATTTAGTAAAGCGCAGGAGGGCGTCGTTATTGGCCGATTTCTCTCCATTTTTACTACCAAACTACCTTGAACAAAGAGTAATACGTGCACCAGTCTGATTGAAAGATATTATTTTTGCACGAGCTATCGTGCCCACGGATGGGCATATGGAGGACAAAAAGACATACATAACTAACTTGACTGCTGTTATCATTCGGAGCATTTTGGTATAAATAAGCTATAGCTATTTCCATTCCTTTTTGCTATTACATACAATTTTTTGTGAAGCAAATTGTAATACCCTTAACCTGCGGGTATAAAGGCGACAGTACTCTCCAGGGGACACCCCAAAACAACTTACAAAATGTGCACGAGTGCATACTAAATTGAGAGCAGGATATATGTCTGCGTACATTAGGGCGGGTCAGTACGCTCTTCAATATATAACCGACCTTGTTTCGACAACTGAAATATTCTACTGGCAATTTTGAACAAAAAATGCTGTGGAAGTGTAGCTCTGAAATGGATATGGAGCTCTTTTATATTTAATTCTAGTCATTAGTTCCAATTAAATTCGTTTTTTTTTTAGTTTGCTATATTTTTTTAAAGAAATGTACGTATGGGGATACATATGAACACCCAGGCGGCAATCAAATCAACGGGAGCAGATATACTAAGATCAAAGGCTGCTAAGGATTGCCTGGTAGCTCTAAATGAAATTAGCACCGCCTTGAAGGTCAGACTTATATGAGTTCTAGTACAAAGAAATATTAAAAGAAATTGCAAAGCAATTCTGGCTAGCTCAGAAAGGGTACTATTCTCTCACTGGTTGAAAACAGAAGCAATATTCAGATTCATATTGCAACTTGCAAATTAAAGATAAAAAATAATATTCTACAGAGGCCAATGGGTCATGGAGAGAAGAAAATATTTGTGATACATTCAGGCTAATTTGGCCGCAAATAGATAAGAAAATGTAAGGAGAATTGTTTAACCTATCGAGAGAGAACATCTAGAAGGTTGTGGGTTGTGATACTGGTCACTGATTGTTTGGTAGGCACTCATCTAGGCTGGGACTACTTTTTCATAAATACTGCAGAAGTTGTAGAGATGAGGAAGAGGAAGAAACAGTACAATGTTTCCTCTGTAATAGTCCAGTCTTAGCTAGGAGGAGTAGAGCAAAGTTGTTAAGAAACATTCTTTTGACTCTCTAACAGAAATATCTGGTGTTGGGATAAAACCTATCCTACGCTTCATAAGCGCATCTAAATGGTTCCAATGATGAATAAGCACTGAGGTTCCCAAGTTACACAGTGGCACCACAACGGACCTACATGGTCTAAGTGAGTTTATTTTTCTAACTGGATACAGAGGGAGGGAGTATAATTTCAAAATTTAAAGGAAAAGATTCCTTATTTTTTGATACCGAAACAAAGAAGTATTAATTGAAGTTATCAAATGAATTTTGAAAAAAGTGAATGAATGACAAAAATTGCCCACTAAAAGTTTGCAGAAATTATGTTCATTAAAATATTGCACTGTATGATAAAGAAAATTTTGTAATGTACTTTTTCTAACGCTTAGTTAGGTGGCATAGTTTGGATTCGCCATTGTTTATAATAAATTTTAATAAATACACATATTTATTTTTGTAACAATAAACTTAAGTTTTCTACCCACTTTACACATAGTGTAATACTCAACAAAATTACTAACATGAATTACTAAAATGCAAGACTGCATCAAATATACGCTAAGAAATATAACTGTATCTTTTGAATATGTAAAAAAAAGGCGAAGTTCAGTTCAGTTATACACCAACAGTCAACCAGTGCAGTCTTTTCATTATACAGTCCGCTTGTGAATATGACAAATTACATTTATGAACAGGCATACTTCGAATATTGAGTTGATCCTTAAAATCTGGATTCGGGAACTTGATTCGCATAACAATTTTTGTTATCATGACGTTTTATTTAAAGAGTTCTGTATTCCATTAAAAAGAAGGTGCCATATTTAGCTACTTACGTTTTTTGTACTACATCTGTATATCTTAACGGAGGCTGGAGCGTGAAGGTATCAAAATAGAAAATTTTCTGTACAGTTTCTCATTTTGAATATTCAATAGTAAATTACTATTACCAGAATAAATAAAGATTATATAAATACAAAAACATAATAAAGATTATATAAATACAAATAAACAACTTTTAATTCTCTTTACAACGAGTTATAAATTAGTAGATTCCACTGAAGTACAGTTTTAAGCCGACTCCGAGCAGCAGATGGTTTTTTGATGCAAAAAGGCTTGCAATTGCCTGGCGAGGGGCGGCCGCTATTAGAAAATACGCTTCTTCTATCAAACCTTCGAGTGTATTTCTGCCATGAAAAGCTCCTCATAAAAAACATCTTCCGTTTGGAGTCGACTTGAAGCTATAAGTCCCTCCATTTGTGGAACAACATCAAGACGCACGCCACTAATAGGAGGTGGAACTCGGCCAAACACCCAATTATATATATATGTACAAAACTACGAGTCACACACTGCGTATCTCGCCGACAAACAGGACCAGATTTTCCGAACTTGACGCACGAGTTGCTTTATATCACGGACTGGTCTTCCGGCAAGATGCGTTTTCATAATTCCTCACGCATTTTCAATAGGGTTTGGGTCTGGGGATTGGGAAGACCAGTCCATTACTGTGACGCCATTTTCTTGTTTTGTTGTTTATCAAAGTGTTTTTCTGAGAACAGTGGTTTTGATGATGTATTACGGTAGGATATATTCGTCTTCTTCAGTTGACGTTCGATGGTGTTGATACTCCCATCTATTCCCTTTTAAGCAAAAACTGATCGTGCTTGGCGTCGGCGTAGTCACAAAGAAGGGTGCCTCTTAAAAAGTTTGACGATCACTTTATCCTGGTTTTTTGTCGTCTCTCGCTTCAAGCCGCGCTCTGAAAAGTCATCAACATTTTTGTACACCTTACACCGCTGAGTCCACATCACAACACACTTTTTGATTTTTAATTACTTTTGCAGTTGCGGCGTAAGATATATCGGCCCTTTCAAATGCGTGCATAAAAATACCGCCTCAAAACGCTTCGCGTACGTCTCACTCATTTTTGTTTGGTTGCGTTTATGGGGAAGTTTCGAACGACACTAACCTGAGTTAGCACTGGCGTCGTAGCCCTTGAGTGGGACTATTGTTCAGCAAAAGCAGAATGAAATATATCTTGAAGTTACAAGAAAAAAACCGGCTATTTTCTTCTGACACAGACTGTAAGTCTCAAATGAGTCACTAAGTGGCACGATGGCAAAACATATAGGTGAATGAGAAAAATTGCAGGTTTTAACCAGTGCTAAGCCATCTCCACCTAAATAAACATCAAAAACGAGTTTCTAGTGCCTAAAACCTACATACACACATTTGCTTCCAAAAAAATGTGGCAAATTAAAATTAAAAATAAGAAAGCTTGAAATCCATATTGAAGCCGTGCCTTATTGGCTATCTCAGTCGCCGAAACAAATTAGAGAAAAATGTAACCCGCCCTAGTGTGCATACTTATTATAAACTCGCCTATGTTACAGGGATATACAAGGATGTATTTATGTGTGTATTGCATATATACACATCTGTAAGGAGGCCACAAATACACTAGCATAACACATTCATTTATTTACTACATACATACATATACGAGTATATGAGTGTGACTTTTCTCATTTCAATTGAGCGTAACAGATTTCACTGGCGTCAGCATACGAAATGGGCTGCCAGAAAAATTCACAACACTACAACGTAACGGAGCGAAATGTAACAACGAGAATATTGCCATCAAGTGGTATTCGCGTGCATACGAATAAAACATACATACATACATATGTACATGTGGCACTTACGAGTTCAATGAGTGTGGGCCGTGCTGTGTCGGCTGTGTGCCTGTATGCGTACAAAGCTGAAATGTGGGCGTGCCGCTATGCTGGGATTCTTTGGTGTACATTTTCACGCAACCATTTTTATTTGTATGTTTGTGTGTATGTATTATAGACATGTTTGTGTATGAAAATGTGTGTCCCTTGATAATATCGAAATTTATGTCAACTTGCAGCAACAAAGGTATCGTTTTTGTTGTAGCAGCTTTGGAGAAATTGTGAAAGCTTGTTGCTTTGTCTACGTGGTAGTGTTTTTCTCCAATTGATTTCTATTTCACCACGTGCTTTGAAGTCAAGTCTGTTAATTAGATTTTCGAAGTCGCCATCAAGTAAGCAATGTAGCCGCATTATTACTTAGTACGCGACGTATAAATTCTAGGGCAGATGTTGTTGGACTAGATAATGCGCTTATAACAAAATGTGCATGAGGGTGAGGATATAAAATTGAGAATTTGATTTTCATATCAGATTTCTTTGAATTGCTTTTTTGAAGTGTTTGTTGTTGTAGTAAGAGAAGTATTAATCTGCTATGATTTCCATTTTAAGGTATTGACAACTGTGAAGTTGCGTGGTAAAATAGAGATTAGTTGAATGCAGAAATTGCAGCAGTTAATTCAGGATGCCTACTTCTCGATATCGGTTTTAATCGGTATAAAAGTAGACGCAAGTCTTTCGCCAGTTAATATTACTATACCTACAATACATAGAAATTTATTGATGCGTGACTATTCCGTAGTAAGCAACCAAGGTGAAATACTGAGCCTAATACAAATGCAGATTCAGCGCGCTGCTCTGTCTTTGCATCAAGAAGGGGGGCTATAGTCTGGGCAGTTACCATGTAAACATTTATGAGTAGCAGAAAATTAAGCAACTTGGAATTTTCCGCTGGGCGTGAGACCAAATATCTTAAAAAAATTGCAATTCAAAAAAGGGTCGTGACTCATTTTACTAACGATGACTTCACCAAAAAATTTTAGGGAGACTGTAGTCTCTGCCTCGGTAGTCTAGCGTAAGTGCACTAGCCTGCCATCTCAGAGGTTTTGGGTTTGAATCCCACGTAAAGCAACACGGTCTTCACACTTTTCCAAAGTTACCTACTTTCCTAGTTTCTAAAAAAAACAAAACAAAAAAAAATTATTCCTCAACCTCAAAAACCTTATCCTTCCAATCCTTGCTCCCGCACAAAAGTCAGCGCATTACTTGCATTGTGGCTGCTAAAACAAGCACAAACAAAAAAAATAGACACAGTTACACATTGCCTCAGTGGCGCCAGCAAGAGAAAGCGGGCAATCGCGGTAATAGCGCAGACACACCAAATTTAGCGAAGTTCTCAACCATCTATGTGATCCTTCTGGCAGAAAAATGTTAAACACAGATGGCGCTCTAAACAGTTGTTTCTAAGCAACGACAGGTGAGAATTACCTCTATTGGACTGGTAGCGTCAGGCTAAACGCCTACCCTGCTATACTCGTAGTATATTCTGCTTCTCAATAAAAATGCAGCTTTAAGTAACGAATTTATCTTTATTCAAACAAAAATGTATAAAAGTATTGAGGTATCTTTTGTAAAACCATATTTTGATGTCATATCCAAAAATGATGAAAATGTAATGAAAACTAATACATATAATAAAACTGATAGATTAAAGCTTGATGGGAATATGTATAGAGTACACATGCTGCCTACGGTATTGGAGCACAACTAATTAGTCTCTCATTTTGAAAACATTTAATGAAATTTACAATAGCTGCATTTACCTCCTTGAACCGAGAGCGGAGATGATTGCATTCCTGAATCATTGCAAAATTCAAAGAAGAAATTGTGTTCTGAGATCTTATTGCTTTCACGCTCAACTATGCCCCAATACGGCGGCCATAAGTTCGGCATCATGGGATCATGAAAATTATCAGCTATCCAATCTTGTGTCGCCATCGCTTTGTATGAAGCTACTGTCTATAGAACCTCGATTTATGTAGCACAATTCACTCGAAATCCTTGAGCAAGGAAGTAAGGTGGCAGGACATATCTTTTGTTACTCAGAACACCTAAAGCCATAACAGTGGCTGTAGACTTCGTGTGCATGCCAACAGGATCTTCAGTAGGATTGGAACATAGCCATATATATCTGTTATTTCTGCGGTTGGTCTTTTGGTCTTAGTCAAAATTGTTTCATCAGAAAAATCCACAACATTCGAGCACTTCAGGGTGTTTGGGCCTTTTGATCGGATAACTCGCGAGTAAATTGCCATCTGCGCATAACATAGTATCTATTTATACCGGAGATCTTTATGGAAAACTCGACGGATAAGACCCTCATAAGCAATAAGCTCTTTCGTAAGGACCCTCATTGATTTTGAAGGTTTCTCGTCACTTATTGCTTGAACTTGTTGAACAAATTTTGCAGATCGGACAGTTTTCGAATATTCCACGTGTCGTTTAACGTTTCGCAACGGATTCTGCAAAGCCGCCTTATGCTTTCAGTTCACGGCGAAACTTATAAACGAATAAACGGGCGCACTTGGTAAAATTAGAGATATCTAAACGGGTGAGATTTGCAGAAATGGCGACGATAACTGCATGCTTCTTTATATTTATATCAAGTTAAGTTGTAGTCAACCAAAGCCCAAAAATAAAGTAATGGTTTCGGGAAGTTATAGCCATATAAATGCATGTCTTCGAGTATTGTATGCACCCTGTACATTCCAAACTCTCGGATTGAAAATTGATTTAAGCATTTTAAAGATATTAAATCTGTCAAACGGTGGCTGCTGTTGACGTGAGTGTGTGCGTTCAAGAGCCATATCAAAGGCAATATACATCCTTCCCATCGAATGATGTAGAACCATCCATTGCATATATGGTAAACCGTCAAATAATCTAAGGCATCCGGCGATGCACATCTCTCAAAGATAAGGTGGTGCACCCAGTAATTGTGCGAAGAAGAAAATCATTACTTAAGATCTGCATGGGCAGCAAACTAGCTTAGACATGTAAAATGTTGATATTTAAACGGCTTTCTCAGCATTTTGCGTTACTGAAGTTACTGCGATGTATAAAACACGGAGTAAGAATTGGACACGACTCGATTTGGAATCTCTAAGGCGAAGTCATAAGTTTTATTTAAGACCTATGAAAAGAAAAAGAGCGAGGCAGAAGAAAGAAGATCGGCCACCAATATGCAAGCTAAAACCAAATGGTTACGAAGAAAACGCTGCTACCTACGGGGTCAATATGGTACCCCTATGGAACTACGGGGACTCCCACTGATACACCAAACTCCTTCCTGCTAAATTTGAGAGAATATATGTATCAGTACTTCTCTATTAGCGGCAGGCTAATCACCTACCCTGTCAGAAATGAAAGTAGATTAACGAAACCAACGCAAGACTGAGTCTTGTCGAGGCCCCATGCTCCCGAGAGGAGTGAACAAGGAAAAAAAAAAACACTTCTCCATCACGACCCTTTAAGAAACATAACGGCTGATTTGCTTTGTCTGAAAAAAATCAACGATTCGATACAAGCACCTCAAAAATTCTACAGAAAAACTATATCTCATAAAGTTGCCCTTGCATTATTCGAGAAAGAGATTCTGTGAAGGGTGTTGTTTTCCATGCGTTGGCGAAGGCAAATATCGCGGAGGATTGGCTTATGTGAGCCTTATTTCGCGAATAAAAAATAAAAGGCAAATCTCGTTTAAAAGTGTTCCATATGCTGGGGACATGATAAGAAGGTATCTACGCTTTGGAATTATCAAGTATGCTTGCACTTTGGTTTTCTAGTTGCGATAATTAGCAGTTAGTTCCAAAGAAGAAGACTCTAGCGAACTTTTTTAAGCCCACCGAAAACCAATTGGATAATTACGGTAACAATTAACTATCATTTTGGTTAGCTAAAGAGACGCACTAGTATTTTAAATAAAATGCAGAAATTATTTGAAATAAGAAACAATAAGTAGAAAATCGTAAATTCAAAACTTTATGAATCAACCGTTTAACTGTCTATGCTTGATTCACATTATATTGATGACTTTTTTACTTGACATACCCTTTAGCTAAAAACAGGAAAATATCGCTCTCTTGTACCAGCATTTAAAACGTGCACGCACAAGCAAAACAAATTTCTTTTTAATAATTTTTAGAATAGAATATCTCCAAAACCGTTGAGCTTTGGGTAGAGTTTGTTGGTAACCAAACTAATAACCTGAACAATAATAAGTGTCTATTACGACTTGCCTTGTTGCTCATAACAAATATATTTTAACTTTTGTCAATACCTTAACAGGCTTTGATTGACTTTTCGACTTCTTTGTGCTTTGTATATTATAGTGGATCGGTATCTTGGCGGCTCGAGCTTATCCTATTGTGATTGCCATGAAGTTTAACTCATGATTTTTTACAGGTCCTGCTACTTTTTTTGTCGGGACAGACTAGCAAGTGCAGCACCCAGACACAATTAAATCCATTGTACTGCACTCGGGTTCCCTTTTTAATTTTCTTTAAATCTACTCCTGTTACTTACTTAGAGCTTATTTCTCATTGTACGATTAATTCTGGATTATTCATAAGTCCAATATATATGCTTCATAAGCTGAAGGAATAGAAATTTTGGTTAGGTTTAATGGCTATCCAGAAGAGGCCGTACATGTATAGTAAACTAAAGAAACTGATGATTGTGGTACAGTTAAAGCTACAAGATAATGGAGGAAAAGAATAGAGACAAATAAAAAATTGGCGTTGAAGCAGAAATTCCGGATATTCACACAAGAAACTCGCAAAGGATTTTGGTTTTCCTAATCTAAATAAATCGCTAGAAGCACCATTAGTATTGGTGTGAAAAGCCGCGTAATTCCGTGTTATTCGCTTCTTTAATCTGGACAGTTTGGAATTTTGTCCGATATGCAGACAAAGGATGCCCAGTCCTTTTCCCATTTTCCGCAACACTTCCACGACCCAAGACTCAGTGAAGATTGGTCTGCTATCAAAGAGGCCGTGTGTATTCTGTGGATCCATGTGGAGCTTTAAAAGGGAATTGTAAAGAATAAGGTCCAACATATTTACCAAAACTTTCACAATATCAACTGTATAGAAAAAACCCAAATACATGATATTCGTTTGAGGAAACAGAAATCCATTATTTTTGCGTAAAATGTGTGCGAAAATCGTTTAAAATGGTTTTATGGTCGATCTTTAGCTCTTGGGCGACGCTACGACTGTTATCTTCGATTATTTCCGTGATTTTATCGACATTTTCTATTGGATATGGGAATAAATTTCCGTTCTCGTAAAAGAGGCGTCGCTGCTGATACTACTTTTCGGCACCTGGGTGCCAAATCAATTGAAGGAGAGGGATATCGAGAGACTTTTAGTGACGTGTAAGATTCTTCTTAAACCGCAGAAAAGAAAACGTTTTCTGCATCTCATCGTCACTGGCGATGAAAACTGGATCTATTATGACAACCCTAAGCGTCGAAAATGTTGGAGACTACCAGGTGAACCAGGTCCATCGACAGCGAAAAACAATATTCATGCTCCAAAGACTCAATGAATGTATCAAGTCAAAAGAACTCGAATGTTTCGTCAGAGGAATCCGTATGCTGTCTGAAAGTCGGAGTAAAGTTGTAGCTTCCAATGGCACATACTTCACATAATATCATGTATTCTTTAATTGTTTAAATAATTCGTAACTTTGGTTAAGAAAAGGCGGAAACTTATTCCCATACCCAATATAACATCAAAAATGCTTAAATCTAATATTTTTTTATATTGCAGGAAGTCTGTCGGTGTACTTTTTTCGAAAATAAACTAAATCTATCAGCTTGGCACTTGAGATTCTGAGAACCATTTAAATAAGTACTATATTCGTAGTTCTGATCGCCATGCGAAAATCTTTAACGAAATGTAATAGTCAAATTACTTTCTAGATTTACGTATTATGATGGAAATTCGTATTTATTTATAAGCGCTCGGGTACATTATTATGGTTTATTGCATAGTTACTAACGAATTACTGTTTAAGAAATTCATCAAACACGCAGTGGAATCGATGTCAATAAGTGCCAGAGTCCCGTGACATCCTGGGGAGCTCTAGGATTATATCTTTTATCTCTAATTCAATAATTTTTGCCTTAGCCATCTATTTTATGTAACTAATCATCAATAAAAGTTTCGGAAAAGACATTTTTCGCGGTGGCTTACTGGCTTGAAACTAGATTTTGAAAGCATTTTTCGTACGGTACCAGAAGGTAAAACACACGCTAATGCTTTCCATCCAAGGTGAAAGGTACACCGCAGTTTGGCTCCTTAAGTAGTTTAAGTTCTTTTAACTCTCATTTCATGGCATATTTAAGATTCTCTTCTCCGTATTGTTTCGTAGCAGTAACAAAAAAATGTAAAAAATTACTTCCATGTAAAAACTACACTCCCACTAATAAAATAGTTTTCATCCAAGTAAGGCAGTGCTAAACTCGGTTCAGACGAAACTTTATATTAATACCCGCACAAAGTTTAGTAATGGCGTCAATAATGACTAAATCGGCTCCTTTCAACATTCTGAGCCTTTTGTATATAAAATATGTCCGTATCTGTCTCGATTCCTTTATTTTGTTACATATAACCGTTATGCGAATAGAATTATATTGTAATACCCTGGTGCACAAGTGTGCGTGGGTATAAAAATTATAATAGCAAAAACAAGCACCTAAAAAGCGAACAGCAACAGCATAAACGGAATACTTTTGGAAAGCTAAAGTGGCAAGGCGTTCAGCAAAATGGAAGGCTGCACATTCACCCACACACGCGCACTCACACACTTAGCCACACACATTGAGGAAAGTTATGAATGCAGACAGGCAGATGGAGCCGACTGACAGTTTTGTTGACTATATGGCAAGGCAGACAGACTGTAGAAGTAAACTGGCAACATGAAGTGGGGCAAGCTAGCGGACCTAACGATGAACATTAAGGTGAAATGTTGGCAACTAGGACGCATATTTAAGGCAAGCTCTCAAGAGATGGCCACGGAGCGAAAATGTTAATACATTTGTTAGGTAGTAAAATGGTATACAAATTAGGAAAGGTGTAGAAGGTATGCGGCCGGTGTGTCTATACGAGCAATTGCAGAAGGAGCGAACTTTGTGCAAATATTTGCAAATGTGCAGCTGTGTTAGTGTGTATGTAAGCACAAAAGCACGTATTTGTACAAAAGAAATGTCAAAAGGGAAAAATATTAAAGCGCATTTTGGCTGCAGTGAGACAAGGGAAGCGAAAATAATTTTAAAAGTAAAGGCAGGTAAATTCAGCAAATATTGCTTCCACTAGAAGCAGAAAACCAATCGAGCTTCAGTAGCATAAATGTATAAAAGCGAGTTTAATAAGGCAAAGGCACAGTGGACAAAAGTGGTATAATTTAGAATAAAGATTTAACGAGCATTTACAACTATTCGCACTAGACGCCACATACAGCAATGGAATCTACGCTACCGGAAGAATTCGAATTAATAAATTGCCAAAGGCTGGCATTGCAGCTGAATTCCATAAGTGTTTATTGGCGAAGATAATATGATTTTACAACAATAACTGCATTTTTCATGTTATATGATAAATCTTCCAGTACGGTGATTAATTTTGTACCACCTTGTATTAGTACGACGAAGAATAGTTAATTTATTTTCTTGATGCTACTCTTCAATTTTTTCTAGGGCCAAAAACATTACGCATCTGTGTATTTTTGTTGTTAGGATTTTTATGTAATATTTCCTTGTGCTTCCAACGACTTGAAATTTACAATTGGATTTGCATAGGAAAAGTTTGTCATTGCCTGCCGAAAGGCAACCGCTATTAAAAAAACGATGTCAACGAAAAGAAATTTAATTTTCTTGTATTTTTTTTTTTAATTTTGGAGGCTCACTTATAGTAAAAGAGTAAATAAAAATAAAAGTATACATTTTTTTCAGTGAATATATAGAATAATCTACAGCAGAGCGGAAAATATATAATATGGAATAATTTCGCTAAAAATTTGCTCACTGAAGATATTTGAAAAAAAGAGTTTATCATAAAATCTCTTCGAGGGGTAGATTCGACAAAAGTTTAAAAGCTTAAGCTATTTCAATTAAGAGAAAAGCTGTAAGCCATATAAAAGTAGGTCACAGATGAAAGGTCCTGCTAAAGCAACAGCAAAGCAAAAAATAAAGAAGCTATATAATAATCTCGAAGTAAGTAAAATCTTATATGAGTCCTATTCAAGTCCTATTCAAAGGACTCCAAAGAAGAACGTGGAGTGAATTTGAAATTTGCAAGCAATAACAACAACGATACAGTTGTTATCATGGAGCGGGTTTTTGACGGAGTTTTCCGTTGTTTCTATTCCTTTCAAAATCTTCATTATAAATTAGAAGTCGAAGCAAGCGGCCAAGAAAATGTTTTCTGTTTGTAGATCCCATGCCTCATCAAATGCAATAAGAACGAAACGGTAGTAACAGCAGCTCTTTTCTGATAATATGGATGTAGAAGCAGCTGCACGCTCTGGTAGGACAATTGCCGAAAACGTTGACAACAGCACGGAGCTGAGCTGGCGTACCCGTTTTAGTTTCAGGAACTGAAGATAGGTCAGAAAAATGTAACTGTGACTATAGTAATTTCATCGTCGAAATAATAAACTTTTTATTTTAGCAATGCATATTTCATATAACCAATTTTTAATAAATAATTATTTTTTTTAAATAAAATATTTTTTATAACTAAACTTCCCTTTTTACTTTTTTACTTCCTATCTTAATTTTCAATTCAGCATCTCTAATTTGTTTTATAATTTTAGTTTTAATTCAAAATCCCTTCAAAATGTAATAAAGTTATGGAATATTAGGTTAGCTAGCAGCGGTTACCTTGTAGGACATTCTCATAGGCTCATAGCCCATTGTGATACCGCGTGAGGAGCTTAGCCCTATCCCTCCAGTGTGTGCGTTTCAGAAATTTTAGAATTCTCAATTCTGCAGAACTGAGGTTTTCCTACTCATTAAAAAATTGTCTACCTAGACTAGTAATATTCGTTTATATAAAAACTGTTTTAAACGAAACTATTTATTGTAATGAAATGCAAAACTAATTATAATTTTTATATTATTCCATTCAAACTTTAGCCTTTTATGCCATGGCTCAATTTTTTAATATTAATTTTAAACGTCCTTTAAATGAAACGAAAGCTGCAAAATATTAAAAAATAAAATGTATATTAAAATTTTAAATAAACTTTTTTTCCACGACTCTATTATTTTCAAATTCACATTCTAATTCAGCATGTCACATTTATTTATTTTTTAATATTAATTTTAAAGTGCCTTTGAAACTTTAAAAGGTATTAAAAATTTATAATAATTATTGGTTTATCTCAAAATTATTTTCAATGAGACCATTATTCACTAAGACCCAAAACTAAATACTATTTTTAATATTTTTATTTTAAAAATTTTACTTTTAATCAATGTGTCTAAAATAGTTCGAAAAATCTTTAAAGCGAATTGAAAATTTTGAATAATTTTTTTAGAATAACAGAATATTCTTGCCCTCAAATATTTTTATTTTTTATTCCAATAGTTAGGATATGCTTTTCGGATTTCGGATCGAAAAACATGGACATGGACACACGCAACAAGTTATAGTATTCACACAGATACAATAATCTTAATGCCGACAAGATAAGTATTCGTGTACTAAAATGTATTATGAATTTTGCTTAGGAGCAAGGCTTAGGTGTAAAATATGTTGAACTGGCAGCTTTTGCTCCTGCTTACTTGGTTTTTTCGTAATAAATAAAGTACACTCGCAACACTGCATAAACGCCGCCAATAAAACAGATATCATACTTTTTACCAGAAGGTACAAGACCGCAAATTGGGTGAAGAGATTCCTAACAACAATAGAAGAAGAGGGGTGAAAAAGAGGTACAAAACCTAGACGCAATACGCTTAATATATTTACTGACGGCTTGAAAATGAGGGATGGAGTAGGTGCAGGGATTTATTGCGCAGAGCTGGACATCAAGCGGCCAATTAAGCTCCCTGACTATTGCGGTACTTTTCAAGCAGAAGTCTTTGTGGTAGGAAAGGCTGCAGAAATAGCACTATCAAGGACATCGAGCAACTCCAACATAAATACATATATATGTTGACAGTCAGACGACAATAAAGGCAATATACTCATAGGAAATTTCATCTAAAAACGTTCTTAGGATCAGGGAAACTATAAAGAGACTAGTCGCAGACAGACGGTTACACGTCTATTGGGTACCCGGACATAAAGGCATTGCAAGAAACGAAATTGTAGATGAGATTGCGAAAAGCGCTGTTTACATACATATAATTCGAACAATAAAACGGCATACTGAATTCTTCAAATACGGTTTACAATGATATCGTTGCGGACATAAAAACGCGGATAGACAGGAGGTGGATTATCTAGCCACTTGTAAAACCGCGAAAGTCATGCGTACACAGAATGCAGGCAAATACGCCAGATTCGTACGAGCCCTGTCTAGAAAGAAAAGCAGAACTAGCGTAGGCCAAAATTTGCTAGCGGCGCACGCATAAAAGATAGGAATTACAAACAACGATAGCTGCAGATTTTGCAATGAACTGGAAGAGAGGAAAACTCTTAAACACTTTTAATGTGCTTGTCCCGCATTAGCTAGAACTCGAATAAAATATTTAGGAGCTCCACAGTATGAGAGGTTAGAATGTCTCTCGGGGTTAGAGCTTCAGAGTTTATTTAGATTCACAAACGACGCAGGCTTATTACAAGGAGCCTATTACAAGGAAACGTAAGGGTCTGGTACCACTAAAGACCAATAGGTATATGTGATATCTTTCAGCCAGCCAGTCAACCTACCCTAACCTAAATAGAGGCATATAAATTGCATTATTTCAAATCGAAGAGTAATTCAAAGTAGTGAAGTCTCACGCGCTTTCGTCTTTATTAAAGTAAAGTTGTTTATTTATAAATAGTTTTTATAGTAGCACTTTTTGATTCCCTGATCACTGTACTTCCAGTCTCGTCTTCTAGTTACAAGTGAAAATTACAAATACAAAAACTGCAATAACCATTGCAGGAGCTTCAGCAGCGAGACCAGTAAATTGTCAATGGTCGTAAAAGTAGCGAACAAAAACAAAAAGGCAATAGAGATAAAAAAAGTTGAAACAAATAAAATAAATGCTTGGAAATAATAAAGGAACAAAAAAATTACAGCTGGCAAAAAATTAAGTTAAAAGAAATGGAACAAATAAAAGTGTGCACAAGCAACTGCAATAAAAATTGTTCGCAAAAGTTCGAGAGTGAGGTGCGGCAGACAGTGGCTGCTTTTCAGCAAGCACAACTCAAAGCCGAAGCCAGGGGTGCGGCAGAAAGCCGGTTTGTGAAGCTGAGGGAATGCAAATATGCGATGAATTTTTCGCCTGGTACAATTTTTTAGTACTTTCATATTTTTAACAAACTTTTTTCTACATTTTTTGTGCCCTCGCAAAATTTTATTTTTCTTGCTATTTTTCATTTTTTACTGTCTCTTTTTTAGTTAGAGCTTTTCTTACTTTCTACATTAAAAATAAAATTGTTCTTGTTGTTGTCGTAATGCCGCTTTTTGTGGCATTTTTATGCTATGCTTGCACAACTCAAAAAAATAATAACAATACACAAGCATACACACACACACACACACACGGCAACACGCACAGATCAGATGGCAGCGTCGAGACCGGCAGAGAAAAAGTGGGAAACAGTGGCGTATAATCTTAGTTACTTATACGTCATGGTGTACGAGTTTCGGTGCTGCATACAGTTTCGTTACATTCACTTGTGTGTTGAAGTGTGTCTGTTTGTATGTAGCACAAATTGAAGGATGCTCCGAATGTGTTGGTGGCATGGGGCTGTTTTATATCATGGCTCAACACTCACAATGATTTTATTTCTTTCTTCGGTACAGTGGCTAAAGCTGAGGAATAAAAAATATGCTGCCATTGCAGTGCTGGGTGGGCTGGGGTGGTGTACTTAGTGTATAGAGCGCCTGAAAAGCGATTTATTTTGCTTTTTCAGCTACTACTGACTGTGCTATAACTTTTGCTTGCTGCCTTGCATATTTTATGTTTTTGTTTCAACGTTTTTTAACTTTTATTAATTTACTTACTACCACACTTTTGCTTCAGGTCGCATAACGGCATATGGCGGCAAACGTATGCATACTATATACATGGTGTGTACGTAAGTATGTATGTATGCATGTACGTATGTATATGTATACGTTTCTATGTAGGTAAGCTTTTTATTTTCTTTGCTTTTCTGTTGCCACTGTCATTTTTGCTACCGCACCTTCTACATCTACTGCTGCTGCTATTCTTGCCATTGCCGACATTACGGTTGGGGGGAGGCAAAAGTAAAAATAAAAAATAAAGAATTCTTCGAAATATAAAAATTATGCAAAATGTCG